>CM021104.1:666058986-666360975 GCA_007115665.2 Sequoiadendron giganteum
TGGCAGGTGACTCAACTGTACGGACCAATCAGCAACTGACATGTGTCCTCCGTACTGATGACGTGGCTCTCCATACCCAACGTGGCATACAACTCAGCAACAGTTAGCAGACAGCGTTGCAGATTCTGGCGAATGGTGTTTTGACACGTGTCGTATGTTTTTGGCTGAATGCAGTTCAATGGTGGAACAAAATGTGGTTGCAGCGGGCTCGACCTCGCGATCTCTGCCCAAACGGCTGGGCCGTCAGCCATTGCACCAAACGCAACGGCCTATAACATATATAGCATTGTTTTGTTTTATTGTTAAACGGTTCGGGTATTGGTGATAAAGCGGGGCCGGTGGGGTTGGAACCGCCGACCCCACGGCCAGTAAAAAATGTAATTGCCAATAGACCACGCGACATACCTTGGTATTATAGGGCCACATTGTAATTTTGTTAAGGTTCTGTTAACCGAGCCATAACCAAATGGCTTAATAAAGCCATAAACAAGTAACACCAACTCTAACAATCTAAACCAAAAGCCAAATGGAGATATCAGAGATGTTATACGAGATCATAAGGGAGTTAGATATTTATTTTGGTGGTTAAGTCTAATAAGGAAAATTGTATGTATAAAAAGAGGGGTATAGGCCTTGTTTTTCCAAGTCCAGGTGGTGAGAACGAGAGAATGCTCGGGAGATTTTGCAGACATTTCCGCACATCAGAGGAACGTTATGCTGCTGTGCTTGAAGGAGATAGTCATTGAAGCAATTGTAACTGATTTTGGAGTATAATCGGATCGGTCACTCCGTTGGAGAGGGGCCCGGAGACGTAGTCCTTAGGGACGAACTCCGTTATCAATTGTGTTTGTTCTCCTCTTTATCTTCTCTCTTTCTTTTCAGTTCATTATCTTGGCAATTATATTATGTTCATTTATTCATTTGAGCATTGTATTAAGTGATCATTTACGTTGAGCACTCTATAAGCAATTGTCCTAGATCCTAAATAGAGTTAAATGGTTAAGATTGCTTCTAGAGTAAATGATAATCAAGTGCATCACTGAACCAAATAAATTGTTGTCATAGGAGAAGCATTATCACAAAACCGTATGGGTTACCCTAACAGACCTTCCTAGGCCCCAACCCCCATCATGAGTCACTTCACTATATACAACACATGGAAAAATCCACATCCAAAGGGCAATGAAAGTGCACACATGTGGATATTAATTCCCAATCCGAAATGTGAGAGGCAACACATCCCCGTTTTTGGTAACCAGGTGATTAACTGAATACAACTAAATGCACTACCCAAGGGAAAAAAAAATGGTTGACAATAAAATACAACCCGCAATAAAGAAACCACATTTGGAAGACTTACCAAAATCCCAACTAACTGATTTCCCAAACAATGTGAACAGAAGAAACAATAAATAATAATGACAATTCAACATAGTAATTAATGCTACCATTAGGATTTCCTATATCCAATAACCATATCAATAGAAACACAATTGTATATTGTTCACAATAATCTAATTTAATACCAATTCACTTACAGGCAATTAAAGAAATTAAATATAATTTTTTATTCCAATTTTCTAATTCAACTATTTTCAAAAACAATTTCGTCTATTAAAATATTTCATTTAAAATTATCTAGATTGCTTAAATTATCTTCCCAATTTTCAAATATTTAAATAAAATCACTTTCTTTTTTTCTAAATCTAATCATTAACTTATCAAATTGTGCATTTGCATACACCTAAATGAAACGATCGCATTTAAATATATATATATATATATAATTATACATAAATTAATACATTATTTAAATATCTTAAACTTAGTTTACAATTAGCAAATATAATTATTAAAATTAAATTTAAATATATAATTATATATTTACATATATATTACCATTTTAAACCATAAAAATTCAAACCCCAAAGTTCCAAGTAAAGGTGGACAATCAAATAAAGGTTCACATAAAAAAGAAAAATAGTGACCAGTTGTATTAAACAACCATCCCCAAGCATATGGGGCATGACCATGGAGGGAAACACAGGCTGCCCTCATAGCCTACCTCCCCCCTTGGAGGCAGTGGCTGTGGGGGTAGTTGTACACCCCCCCTCCCAAATAATAATATATAAACTTTGAAATTTTTTATTTCCATACAAAAATTTGCGAAACTCCAAATTTTTGATATGAGATGAAAATATCAGATTATAAAATACATTTAATAGAGGCTTTCACATAACATTTTTCAACATTGAACACCCGCTCCTGCTCGTTTGGAGTTTTGAATTTCTGCTCACATGGTGGACTATGGCGTGGGGGTACCCAAGGGTCCCTTGTGCCCCCCTGACCCATGCTCTCCTCCTTCGAGGATGGGTCTAGTGGGTACCCCCTCTATGGGATCTGTGGTTTCTCCTGTGGGCATTTTGCGGGATGTGGCGGCTCTAGACGTCTCTTTTGTGCCGGTGGTTGAGCTTCCTCCGGCTGTCGGTTGGAAGAATGTTCTGAATAGTGGGAATCTGGACTCCTCATTTTTGGTGCCCCCTAAGCCGGTCACGTTTTCTGATGCTGTGTTTGAAATTCCTGACACAGTTAATGATAGAATCCTTTCCTCCATGGAGAATGCAATGGTGGGGAGATTCCTCTCCTATCGTCCTATAGTGGATATGATTAGAAAGTGGGTGGCCGTATAATGGAGACTTAAGGGCAGTGTGGAGGTCCGCACGATGGCTGGCGGTCTCTTCCTTTTTCATTTTATTGCTACTGAGGACTTGGTGCATACCCTGTCGTCGGGTCCGTGGGTTTATGGGAAGCATAGCCTCATTTTGAGTAGGTGGAAGCCTGGGTTTGATCCTGCTATAGACCTTAACTTGCTGGCTCCTATTTGGGTGTGGTTGTCGGGCTTACCCCTTGAGTTTTGGGATGAAGCCATATTCAAGGGTGTTGGTGATTCATTGGGTCAGTTTGTTACTTTGGATGTGGTCACTAAGTCTAAATCAAGGTTATTCTTTGCTCGGTTCTGCGTCAATATTTGTGTTGATAAAGTTCTTCCTAACTCTATCAAGCTTTGCTCCAAGTTGGGTAACTAGGTTCAACCTGTTTGTTATGAAAACGCTGTGGTTTATTATCAAAGGTGTGCCAAAGCTGCGCACCTTATCACTGATTGTAAATCATCACTCAGTAAGGAGGTTATGGATGTGTCTGAACCCAAGTTTCTGATGGGGGATGCCTAGAGGCCTTCGGGTGGTTCGAAGATTGTCCCCTTAGATTTGGTTCGGTCTCCTATGCTTTGTCCACATTCGCTTTCACCTGGTATTCCTCACCCAGTCTCGAACCCTAGTGACTCTCTGGTGTTGGGAACCTTCAATCGGGAGGTCTCATTGCCTCAGGATCCTGGTTCCTCGACTACCATTTCTTTTTATGTGGGGGCTTTTGAGGAGGGCTCTAGCCCTGGTTATTCGACTGTTGATCTGTTGCCTTATACTCTGGGGACCTATGGGGATTTGGTTGAAGAGGGTGACGTTTGGGAGGAAGAGTGTTTCGGTTTGGTTGAAGAATCTACTGAAAACTTAGAATGTTTAAAGTTGGAGAAAGTTGAAGAGGGAGGGATCTGGACCACGCCAAAGAAGAAGGGTAGGAAGAAAAAGGTTGATGTGGGAGGAGATTCCAAGCCTGGGAGATCCTCGCAGAGATCCACCAGAACACGTGAAACAATGAACGAGATTGCCCTGGGGAAGCAGAGAACATTAGAGGTGTCCTCAAAAAAAGTTCAGAGATGAAGATCATGTCTTGAAATATTCGAGGTCTTAATAGTTCACACAAACAGCATGCCCTGAAGAACTACATTATGGAGCATAAGATTGATGTTTGTCTTCTACAAGAAACTAAGATGTTGAAGAGTAATTTTGAAAAGGTTGTTAACATTATTTGGCCTAATGCTTATTTTATCCACAGTGATGCTGAGGGAGCTTCGAGGGGGTTGGCTATGCTTTGGAATCCTTCTGGGTTTCAAGGTCAGGAATTATTTCATTCTAAAAATAGCATTGGGGTTTCGCTCTCTGTTAATGGAGAAGTTTGGTCTATAATTAATATTTATGCTCCCAATCAAAGGAACTCAAGGAACTGCCTTTGGAGAAATATGGTGTCTCAAATTAATAGGAATAAGGGAGGTTGGTGGCTTGTTGCTGGAGATTTCAACTCTCCCTTGATACCATCTGAGAAAAGTGGGGGCCTCCTAGATTACATTGATAGCATGACTAATATGGAAAACTTCATGTGTTCTTCGGGATTAATAGATATTGATCTTTGGGGACAACGTTTTACTTGGTCTAATAGAAGGGTTGGTGCTGATCTAATTCAAGTCAGGCTTGACTGGTTCCTCTATTCTCCCCATTGGACCAACACCTTAGGAGCCAACCTATTCGCTCTTCCTAGGATGGTTTCTGATCATAACCCTTTGCTGCTAACCACTAATATTTGTCCTTTTAGCGGGCCCTATCCCTTTCATTTTGAAATAATGTGGAACTCCTAAAACTGTTGAATGGTGGAATATTCCTGTCCAAGGGTCTCCTATGTTTAGGCTATGTTATAAACTAAAACATATTAAAATGACGGTTAAAGGTTGGAATAGGAATGTGTTTGGAAACGCTTTTCAAAGGAAAAAATAGCTTGAGGGAAGGTTAAGGATTTTGCAGAAGATTATGGATGAGGGAGATGTCAGTAAATAGATTAATAATCAGGAAAAGGATGTCAGAATGGAATGGGAAAAAGTTTTAAAAAATGAAGAGGTTTTCTGGAAGCAAAAATCGAGGATCCAATGGCTGAAGGAAGGAGATAGGAACACATCATTTTTTCACGTTTCTACTATCAAACATTAGAAAAGGAACCAAATTACTAAACTGATAACTTACTCTAGGGAGGTGATTTCTGATCAAGCTCTTATTAAGTCCTGTGCGGTTAATTATTTCAATGAGGCTCTCTCAGCCCCTATAGGGGAGCCCAACTTGACACTGGATTGTTTGGTTCTCCGGCACCTCCCTATGTCCATCTCTCTGGAGGATAGCTGGAGTATTCTTGGGAGGGTATCCATGGAAGAGGTTCGGTTGGCTACTTTTAGCATGGGAGCATTTAAAGCTCCTGGTCCTAATGGATTCCCTCCTGCGTTCTTTCAATTTTTTTGGGATACTGTGGGCTAGGACCTTGTGCTCATAGCTCGGGAATTCTTTCAATCTAGTAATATCCTTAAAAAAATGAATCACAACTTCATTGCCCTTATACCTAAGATTAGTGAGCCACTTTCAAGGGCTGACTTCCAACCTATTAGTCTATGTAACACCATTTATAAGATCATTTCTAAGATTGTTGTTAACCGTCTCAAACCTCTACTTTATAAAATTATTAGCCACACTCAAAAGGGGTTTGTCCCAGGTCAACATATCCTGGATGCTACTTTGACTACACATGAACTATTCCTCTCAATGGATAGATGTAATAATGCAGGAATGGCGCTCAAACTTGATATATCCAAAGCCTATGATAAGGTTCTGTGGCAATTTATTCCAAAGGTCCTAGCTAAGTTTGGTTTTAATAGTCTGGTCATTGAGCTCATTATGGAGTGTGTTAGAACTGTTAAGTTCTCGGTCCTGGTTAATGGATCCCCCTGCGGTTTTTTCTCTGCTGGTAGAGGGATTAGGCAGGGAGACCCTCTTTCCCCCTACCTCTTTATTATGGTTTCTGATGTGCTTAGTAGGAATTTTACTAGTTTGTTGTCAGAGGGCTCCATATTTTGGTGTTAGAGCGGCTACCTCTCTTGGTCCGATTGTTATGCAGCAATTTGTGGATGATACTTTTCTTTTTGGGAAAGCCTCTATTATGGAAGCCAGGAAATGGAAAGCTTGTCTTAATGGCTATGCCTCCTACTCCGGACAGTGCATCAACTACAACAAGAGTAAGATTTACTTCTTTAGCTGCTCTCCTAATTTGGAAAACAAGGTGACTGTGATTCTCAGATGTCTCAGTGATTCTCTCCCGTCGGTATATCTAGGGCTTTCACTTACGATCAAGGAGGTTCAACCGGAGTTTTGGAACTCTATTCTAGAAAGGATTCAAAGGAAGCTGGGTGAGTGGAAGGGATCCTTACTTAGCCATGCTGGAAAATTACAACTTCTTACTACAGCCATACAAGGTATCCCCACTTACTTTCTGGCTATCTTTAGAATGCCCAAGTATATAGTGGAAAAGTTGGAAATAATTCAGAGGAATTTCCTTTGGGCTGGTGTTGAGGAGATAAAGAAGATTGCTTTGGTTAAATGGGAAAAGGTTAGTCGGGCTAAAATTTATGGGGGGCTTGAAATAAGGAAGATTGCTCCCTCTAACAGGGCGTTGATAGCCAAAGTTGGGTGGGATCAATTAAGGAACTCCAAGGACTGGTGCAAAATCCTGAATGCTAAGTACCTTCAAAATAGGCTTTGATTGATTGTCTTTTGGAGCCCCACCCTCTTGGTTCCGTTATCTAGAGAAGTATTTATAGCATTCAAAGCCTACTAGAAAAGGGATAAAATGGAAAATGGGGAATGGGATCAAAATTAAATTTTGGGAAGATGCTTGGCTCTTAGATCTCCCTTTGGCTTGTTCTGAGTTTAGGGGGTTGATGATTGCTGCTCAGAAATTCTTTGGGATTTATATTAGTGATTATGTGTCTGGCCCTTGCTAGGATTTGGAGAGAGATATCCCTATGTTTCCCCCACTCGCCTGATCTTAGTGGTCTTGCTAGATCTATTCAGGTGTTACTCTCTAGTTTTAGATTTCCTTCCTATGACAGAGAGGATGAATTCTTTTGGGCTTTAGATAAACAGGGGGACCTCTCGGTTAGATCTGCTTATAGACTGCTGACTAATGATAGTTCTATGGAGGAACATTGGAGGAGGGTTTGGAATAGGTGCATGACCCCTAAAATATATATTTTCTAGTGGACGGCCTGCCACAATAGGATTCTGACCCAGGACAATTTGAGAATCCGAAGATTGTGCTTTCCCAATAGATGTTTTCTCTACAAAGTGGAGGAGGAAACTGTCAATCACCTCTTGCTGCACTGCCCGTATGTTGTTGAAGTTTGGGGGATGGCTATTGAGAAACTTGAGATTCAGTGGGTTATGAGCAAGGACCTCTTTTCATTTATTTTGGGATGGAATGGGCCTTTTTTGCATCCTCTAGTTAGTGAAATTTGGAGGCAGGCCCCCCTATCATAGGTTGGTGTTTATGGAGAGGAATAATCGGGTCTTCAGAAATGTTGAGTGGAGCCCCAAGGAGGTGTTTGGGATTGATGTTCGGCTCATAGAGGAGAATATTCTCCTCTTTGATGGAAAACTTCCAGAGCTTGGGCCGAGGGACTTTGAAATAAAAATGGCTAAGGAATGGCACAAGGATTTAAATGCTAATGCTTTTGACAATGGGAAACTTTTAGCTAGGAGAAATACCAAATGGGAGCCTCTGAATTTTTGGATGGTTTAAACTTAATTTTGATGGAGCAGCTAAAGGGAACCCAGAAAGGGCAAGTATAGGTGGGATTATAAGAGATTCTTGGGGAATATGGTGGCAGGGTTTGCGGGTGGCAGTGGGGTTCAGTCGACTCTTGTTTGTTGAGGCTCGTGCATTGTTCATGGGACTCAAAATTGTTGTTTCTCTAGGGATTGTTAATCTCCATATTGAGGGAGATTCCAAGGTGGTGACAAATGCTATGAGAAAGGATAGCTTCATTGGTTGGAACACCAAGGACATTTTGATGGATATTAGCTTCCTTCTGTCCAAATTAAGAGAGAAAAAAGTAACTCATATTTACAGAGAGGGCAATAGTGTGGCGGATGCGATGGAAAATCTTGGCTTGGGGTGAGTCTCAGCTAGATGTTGGAGGAAAAAGGAAAGATTGCCGTCAAGCATTCAAGCTTTGATTGAGTGGGAAAGGGCTTCCATGGTTAATAATGACTTGTAACTTTTGGATGACGAGGACTGACTGGAGGGCCCACTGGTTAATTTGGGTGTGTTGGTGGATAAATGTCAATATTGGTATGGAGGACAGGTGGAGGGCTACGAGTAAAGACGAGTGGGTGTGGAGTAGGGGAATGAGCACCCATGCGTTGTTTTTTCTATTTTGGAGAATGGGAATAGCTTATCAAATAATGATGAGATGGTAGGGAGAAAACTTAATTGATGTGATCAAGCTTAGATTTGGTGACGTGATGTGGGTGAATTCGAAGGCTGTGATTTCTTCTCAGGTGTATGACGGTACTGTGAGTATCAAGTTTTGGGGAATGGGGTTACTTGTTTTATATCCTAATTACATTTGGAGAAGTGAGTGTGTTAATAATGATGGGACCATCTATGATAAGTCCTGGTGGTGTTCTAGTGGCTTCGTACCGGCTAATTTAGCTGGTGATTACTTCGGATTTTTTTGGAAAGTTACTAAATTTAGGTGGTTGGTTTTCCTCTTTGGGATGTCATGCCTTTTCTACTTATCCGCCAACCTCTGCCTCCTCCACTGTTATCAAAAAATCATTAATTGTTATGTCTTTTCTCTTTGCTGCATATATCGCTTCCGCGCATGTAAGTGGTTTGAGAGGATTAATAGCCGTAAGCCCTACATTAAACATCTGTTTGTGATTTTTGTTTGCAACATTTGGCTTTGGTGTTTCTCGCATTTATGTGGTTTTCCTGAGCAGGCCGACAGAATGGGTGGAGATCATGTGCGGACGGAGCCGGATAGTTGTGATGAGTTCCATAACAACCCTCTCGCAAATTTGTGTGGAGGGAGGAATTTCCCCACTTATGGAACAACTAGTGGGCCATGATCCTATTCTTTTGGGTCAATTTTCTAGTTCTTGGAAGGACATAAGGGTTTCGGTTGGGGGGATTTCATTTGAAGTTAGTGAGGATGTCATTGTGCAGGCTACAGGCTTGAGGTGCCAAGGGAAAAAATGCCCTAAGAGCACTACAAATCCAGACTATGAAAGCCTCAAGGTGTTCTTTAGAGGTGAGGAGACTCTGGTCAAGAATCAGGCGGGGTTTGAAAGAGCTTAGCTCCCTAAGCCGTGGGACATGGTTTGCATGGCTCTGATGAAATATGTGACGCTAGAAGGTAGGTACAAAACTTGTTTCTTCTATCATTTCCCTCTGCTTAACCATCTCAAACATAAAATGTTGCTTAGCTTTTCGTTTTTCCTTCTTATGGACCTTGAGAGCTTGGTGGAAAAATGTAATGCGGTGGCTTGTCATAACCCTTGTGATCCCCCACCTCTCCACTCCATCAGGGGCTTATCCTTTTCTTGTACCACTTCCATCTTGCTCTCTGCCCGCCTAAAGCCATCACTATCCATGTTGAGAACATTGAACCCATCTCTTCGATTCATTCTCCAGCTGAGTCCAAGAGCCCTCCTCGAATTGACAATGTGGGGAGTGTCAAAACCAATTTGACCACCAAAAAAGTTTAAGGTGGGTTAGGCATGGCCCATGCCAGGGTGGTGGAAGGGCTATGTGAGCTAAAGGCCACCCAGGTTGACATGAATGATAATGTCACTAAGTTGGGAAAAGGTAAGGAGAAATGCGTGCAGGCTACAACTATTAAGGATGGCAAGGGCAAGAATGTGGCTATGAAAGATCCCAGAGGGGATATGGTTGTGGGGATCATGGAGCTGACTGGTGGGGAAAGTGTTAGGAGGAGATCGGGGAGGTTGGCCAAGAATAGTAAAAAGAGGTTAATTATAGAGGAATCGAAGGTGGAGCAGTCTGACAACAAGGGTTATAAGGAGGAAGAGTCTCGTGAATTGATTGATGACATGGCGGAGAGACCCCTTCCTACTCTGATGGACAACAAGATTTTTGGCCATGGTTCAAACTTGCACACTCCGCTGGTGAATGAGCTTGGTGGGATTCATGAGACTAGGGATATTGGGGAAGATGCTGACATGGTGACGAAGAGATTGAACACCCTAGACAAAAGATTTAGGGGCTTGACCCGCTTCACAATGAAACTAAGCCACTTTGTTGATAGTGCGCTGTCAAATGTCATAAAAGAGGAATTGGAAGGGAATAATATCCAAGAAAATAAGGAGTGGTTGGGTGATGAGGCAATTGACCTCCTGATCAAGAACTAGGATGAGGCCAGTTAGCTGCTCCTGTTGTTGGTCTGTCGGTTGTTTTTCGATTGTTGGTGTGTTGTCGCTGGGCTGTCTCTAGTTTTTTCTGTTTATGTTTTCTATTTACGTTTAGTCCTTTTTTGGCCCTAGTGACTCGTTGTGAAGGGTAAAACGCCCCATAAATGTTGTTTAATTTTTCAAAAATAGAGGCTTTCACAAAAAACTAACACATTCTATTATATATATAACTATAATTATATATATATATATATATATATCAACATACATAGATAGATATAAATATATAAAAGTTATTGCTCTAATTGGGAAAGTAATTTTCACAAATATTTTTCTACATGAATTTTTCACGAATTCATCAAAAAAGCCAAATTACAAAGATTTTCTACAAAAGGATTTCTCAAATTTTTTACATAGAGGTTTTCAAAAGAATTCCAGATAAAAAAATCTACAGGAAGAAGAATAGTGAATCTCTAGAGACAACAAATCCAATAGGAAAATAGAGAAATATTTCTCTATAGATAAAATTTACAAAAATTCTCGAGAGGTTCTCTACAAAATTCTATAGAGAATTTTAATTCCTCTCCCAACTGGAGTTTTAATATTTTTTATTGTGTTTTTTTTTTGGTTCTTCATTCTTCAACAACAATCCCTACAGGAATTTCCAAAGCTTCCCAAACAATTTATAGTTTCAAAATAAATAAAAACTTCAACCACTTCTACAAAATCTTTCACGACAAGTTCTAGACATAGTTTCTTACAATTTTATAAAAAACTCAAAAGCTTCTAATCTTGTATAGACAATCTTTTACAAGACAAAAAATTAATCTAAAAATATTTTGCAAATGAAATAAAATAAAATAATAAAGTAACCTAAATTCCAGACACTTGGGGGGATGTATACTGATGTAAAGGTACAAAGCAACTTCCAGAAAACAAGGCTTCTTCTAAAAAAACCAAAACTATTCTAGAGCCAAAGTATGTTTCCTGAGATTATCCTTCCTCAAATTTTAAACAACCCGATTCAACAACCAAAACTTAATTTTTTAACAACCTCTGCCTCAAAAATATCTTCTCCTCTCTTCCATCAAGTAACCTCTTACCTCTCTTTGTTTCAGCAATTATTCTATTCGTGAAAGAATTTTTCCAACAACCATAATTAAAATTTTTGAACACATGTCAAAAAACAAATATCCTCCCAATCAATTAACATTAACCCTCTCGATATTTTCTAGATATTAATGCATTTTAATAAATCAAAATCACATAATATTCTCTAATTTAAATTTAATCCAACTAATTTAATTACTAAATAAAATAAATTTAATCATAAAATCAAATCATTTTACCAAATAAATTAAATTAATTAACTAAATTAAGAAAAACTTCTAACACTATAACAAGATTAATTGAATAATAAACTAAAACATATAAATAATTTATTTCCCTTAAACATACTTTGCAACATAAATAACATCAAGGAAAAAATGGAAAACATGATAAAAAAAACATGTGACCAACTAAAATTGATGATACACTATGACCCGGATTATGGCTTGACAAGGGAAACCTATTTACTATCTCCCAGTCATCAATACCATTGGGAAATGGACATGCTCAAACCTGTGAATCTAGGTCGATTCGATGTCTTGTACTATAAAACCTTCAATCAAATCATATGTCAAACATGCATATATATCATAAACATTCACACTGTGAAGAGAGTATTGGAATATTGCAAGGCACTCACAAGCGAGTGATGGAATCCCATTCCGTTCACCAATAAAATGTCACATCAAGCTGATGAATCTAACATCAATAAACTCCTCATGAACATATAACAATATGAATTCAAATAAACACTATGCAAATCAAAAGCATGTCATAATAATAAACATAAGAATAATGTACTCACATCATAATATAGAAACCAACATTGCTCCAAAGTTAGGGATCAAATAATATCAAAGTATCATGGTCTAACAAAGTAAAGGTACTATCAAAATAAATAAGCTATCCAAAAGTATGAGAAAATCAGAGGAGTGTTACATTCTCCCCCCTATGATCAAGCTTACTCTTGGAAGCCTACAAACACGCATAGTACATAATCCATATGATGACACATAATCAGATTATTTCAAACCTAAATAAATCCATACATCAACATAAAAAAACAACAGTAACTAGTGTCATAATCATCCAAGCCAAGTAAATTGTCAATCCATACAGATCAACATGGTGAAGCAACCACCAAAAAAGTCTCAAAAACACATAACTTAAGGGTGATCCCACAATACTGGTTTACAAATTTTGGGCAAACTGGACACTGAACTAATTCTTTTAAACTAAATCTTCACCTTCTAGCTCCTATAGTGGCTAAACCATGAGGAATTTGAAGATGATGAAAACTCATGATTTTGATGTTTTATCTATAGATTTGAAATAAAAAAATTCAAATTTTTTGGAATTAGATTGCACTTATGTTTCCATCTCCTTCAAAAACTATCTTTTTTTTTTTTTGAAATGGAATTTTTAAGGAGTGACACTCACCATATACAACATAAATTTTTTTGTATGAAGGACAAAATTTTAATTTTTTCGAATTTAGATTTGTAACTATGATATCTAGCACTTTCATTTGGTTTCATAATGTTTTATTAAATATTTTTTCCTTAATCAATTTTTGAAGTTAAACCAATTACAATTGAGACATAGGCGGACTGTATACAACATAACTTTTTCTATATGTATCAAAATTAAAATTTTATTTTTTAAATGGATCAAGGACATCAATACCCAACCTAAACATATTTTTTAAAATTTTATTTTGATAATCTGCTATTTTTCCACATGTGCAGAACAAAGAGCTTGACTTTTGGTGAAAAACCTATGTTTAATAAAACTATAAAAACACATACATAATAAAACCAAAACATATTAAAATTATATTTATTAGATAAATAATTTCAAGGGCTACCATGATCATTTCAAATAAATTTAAAATTAATTCATTTGATCCCCTAAAAGGTAAATCAAAAGTGATTTTTTTCAACATTTTGATATGTGTAAAGGAGACTCTATTGTAGGTATGGTTTAAAACTAGTGGGGTTCTATCCAAGGGGGTTTGATTTAAGGTGGTTTGATTAAACCCTCTTCAATTGAAATCCTTAAAATGGAACTTTTTAAGGCTTAAATCATTATATTTTCTAAAAATATGTGATTTCAACAAAAATCAGAATCTCCAAAAATTGTAAACTAGCTTTATGGGATCACCCTTAACATAACAAGTGTTAGTGCAGAGAAAAAAAAACTACAGGAACTTCCTCAACCTCATGTACCGTAGGGTTTCTTTGAGCTCCCAAATAAGTTTCCTATCCACTACTAGTAATCTCGACATCGGTGACCTGATGCTTTGTTGAAAATGATCAATCATTGCACTCATCCCATAGGTCCTTCCTATGTCATTCCTTGTTGGCTCCATAGCCGCCAACCTCTGATTGAAATCTGGTGATTTCCTCTGAGGAAATTATCTAGCTATGTGGCCCTATCTTCCACAAGTGAAAAATATTCTACCTCTACCCATTGTAGCTTATGTGTTTTGAGTTGACTGGCTAGCATGATGGAGCTAGCCTCGTAACCAATTGTGAATCCTCCTAGATGAAAGATGATCGCTCCAAAACCTAAAGCCTATTGGGGATGCCCTACCAAAATGAAAAATAATCAACCAATTCTCAAACTCAAAACCTCGACCAGAGCAATTGATGAGTAGAGAACGTGCCCTCAAAAGGTCCATCGTAAGTCCCACTAAAGCTGAAACATTTATCCTCCTAGGAAACCTTTCACTTTCCATAAACACCTATCGACCACCCTATGTCTAAGGCTAAGCCGGTTAAGAATATTCTCAAGCAAAGAACATAACTAAGCACTCAAGTGCTCCTCATGATCATTCTCATGGGAACTCAAAAAATAAGTGTTCAAAATATTGACTCCATGACCACCTCTCCTAGGCATCCTACATGCACCACCCAAGAAAAGAGTCACAAACAATAGGCAAAAGTAACAGAAAGTAAAATACAAAAACTCATAAGTCAAGCACAATACTCATGATTTAACATACATTCTACACATACACATTGATGCACATCACCAGAAATCACATCACAAGGCCACACATGGGTTCATCTAGACATCGAAAAGTATCATACTAATCCAAGATACATAATCCATGAGCCAAGAGCCAATATCCATCTCACATAATCCATACATCACACTCATTTTCATGATGGTGTTAGGCCAAAAACATGGTTAGACCATACAATCAATACCATAATGACCTATCTCTTGTTGTATAAGGTGGTTAGCCTCCAAGAGATAGTCATCACACATAGGTGGATAGTGGGTCCTAGCTATATAATACCCCCATCCTCAAGGTTCCATGCGTTTTCTTCCTCGTACACAATCACCAAGTCTACCTCATACATCCTTGGAGAGGATTCATAATATGACACATTGTCAACATTGAAAATAATAAAGTTAACTAGTTTAGCCACCAAAGTCAGAAAGAAGAGCAAATAAAAATTTAATTTCAACAATAACACAATAAATGTCAAAAATTTCAACACTAAATCAAATATAACCACGAGGGTTACAAGAAAATAAGATCACAAGTTGTGGCTATACCATCACAATCAAATATAACAAGGTGTCGACCTTCACAATCAACAAAAAATCATCAATAACCATAAAGAAAGTTTGTAATCCTTAAAATTGCATTGTTTAACACTATGTGACAAGATACTAGCCACCGAATGAGGAAGGAGGGAACAATGTCTAGCTATAATAGTAGCCCTCATGTGGTGTGGAGTGAGAACACTATCAACAAGACTCAAATTGTACTCCATGACTATGCCCTGCATCACGTCGTCACTCAACATGGTCATACGCTAGCTAGGGAAGGCACACTCTAGTCGTATTCCATATGGTAGTGTGCTTGTGGCTTCACGGAAGTAGGCACATGCAGAACACACCCCACATAGTGATACCTCATGGAAAAGGCACACATAGGTACTCATCGTAGCCAAATGTATACATGGCTAGGACCTACTCATATTTTATCTAACCAATCACTATCGAAGCAACCATGAGTATCCCTCTACAAGTGTTTGAGGCCCCATGATGCTCATCATGCAAGTAGGTTATCATAACACAATCTCATTATGCACCTTCACGTGTCTATGCACATTGCATCATGTAACACGACATCATTACCAACACTATGTTGGAACATTAGTGGGGTGTGGCATCGTATCTATTCTATCATGTTGGAACATGTGCAAATACAGTATATATATAATGCATATATGATAATATCCATATGGGGCTACCTGAGCTTCACCTCTTATATGAATGAGGTTTACTCAATAATGCCAGATCAACATCTCTATGGACGGTCACGAATATACTAATAATTATATGTTGTTGTACTCAAATCAGTGGGGTTTAGGCTAGCACATAAGGATCAAGTATCCTGATCCATCATAAGGGAAATTAGTGGGTATGTTTCCTCATAATCGGTTGCGCTAAGACTGCATTGTGCTTCAAGATGTGTACGCTACATACTCCACCCAAAAAAAATTGTGGCTAATACTATCCCTTCATGGATTGAGGGGATAGAGAACCAAAAGAAAATAATCTATGAAACTAAATTTTGGTTACTATTATATGTAAATTTTAACCACACATGGGTTGGCCCTCAATTAGGTAACAATCATGAAAACACACATAATGGTATGGTTCATCCCACACCAAAATACAACTTTATCCCCATGGATGGGTACAAAATATTACCATCCCATGGACACACAAAGCAAGTACGGGGTGTTCACAACACTCAACTAATGCATAGTTACTAGTTTCTCACATTTACATGGGGATAAAATTAAATACATAATTCCATAGGAACATCTACTTACATATCCCATGTGATACATATCACTACTTTTCATTCATAACCTTTTATCAGTTTTCTTCCACTCTACTCTTTTCCGCAGAGCACATGATGGTAAATGTCAATACCATGAACACTGTGACACCTAACAACTCCACTAACAGATTCACAAAGACAACATAATGGAATAAAATGTACCCAAAGAACCCATTGTATGAACCTAGGCTTGGATACCATGTGTAATACCCCACTAGATAACCCTAGAGGAAGATACAACTACAACATAAGCGAATAATTTTTTTTTAAAAAGTGTAATTAATTCCAAGAATAGTGCATTACACTAATGCATGCATCCTCTAAGGTACCCAACTAAGCTTACAATAAAATCCCATATCATATAACAATAACCCATTCATAGCATTTTAATTATTAATCATGAATTAAAGATCATACATCCAAAGCATTAAATTACATTTATTAAGATAAAATTACATAAGGGTTCAATAGATTTCATTCCGTCCAAATAATATTTACAACACTCATTCCCTTAATGAGAAAAATAATTCATTAAGGTTACAATTAAAAAAATCCTCCTCAAATATAATTGAGGAGTGATACAAATACAAAACTAACCAACTGATACAATAAGTCTTAAGAATTAATCTTAACAATTGGTACACACGATCTCTCCAATTGGAAGATCCCACCATCACGAACACAAGAAGGGAACCCAATGGAATAAGGTGCACATTCCACCCAACCAAGTGGTACCTGAAGGTCCACCTCTCGTGCTACAAGATAGTAACAAGGCTTCCTAGAAAAAACCAACTACCTCCAGACACAGGCTATCACATGACTAACCAAACAAATGCCACACTTACATAAGAGTTAGATTTCTCCCAGAGTAAATGACAATCAAATACATCACTAGACCATACAAACTATTGTCATAGGAGAAGCGTTATCACAAAACCGTATGGGATACCTTGGTAAACCTTCCTAGGCCCTGACCCCCATCATGAGTCACTTCCCTATATACATCACGTGGAACAAATCCACATCCAAAGGGAAATCAAAGTGCACACATGTGGATATTAATTCCCAATCCAAAATGTGAAAGGGAACACATCCCCGTTTGTGGTAACCAGGTGATCAACTGAATACAACTAAACACACTACCCAAGGGAAAAAAGGGCTGACAATAAAATACAAGAACCGTCAATAAAAAAACCACATATGGAAGACTTACCAAAATCCCAACTAACCGATTTCCCAAACAATGTGAACAAAAGAAACCATAAATAATAATGACAATTCAACATAATAATTAATGCTACCATTAGGATTTTCTATATCCAATAACCATATCAAGAGAAACAAAATTGTATATTGTTCACAATAATCTAATTTAATACCAATTCACTTACATGCAATTAAAGAGATTAAATATAATTTTTTATTCCAATTCCCCAATTGAACTATTTTAAAAACAATTTCTTCTATCAAAATATTTCATTTAAAATTACCTACTTTGTTTAAATTATCTTCCCAATTTTCAACTATTTAAATAAAAACACTCTTTTTTTTCTATATCTTATCATTAAATCATCAAACTGTGCATTTGCATACACCTAAATGAAACAATCACATTTAAATATATATATATATATTATATATAATTATACATAAATAAATATATTATTTAGATATCTTAAACTTAATTTACAATTACCAAATATAATTATTAAAAATAAATTTAAATATATACTTATATATACATATATAAATATATATGTATATATATTCATATAAATATATATAACTATATATTTACACACACACACACACACACACACACACACACACATATATATATATATATTACCATTTTAAACCATAAAAAATCAAACCCCAAAGTTCCAAGTAAAGGTAGACAATCAAATAAGGGTTCACATAAAAAAGAAAAACGGTGACTAGCTCTATTATAGAAATGTCCCCAAGCATATGTGGCACAACCATGGATTGCAAGGTAGGCTACCCTCATAGCCTGCCTACCCCCTTGGGGGCAGTAGCTGTGGGGGTAGCCATGTGCCCCCCCTCCCAAACAATAATAAAATTAAAACATTGAATTTTTTAATTTCCATACAGAAATTCGTGAAACTCCAAATTCAACATACAAGATGAAAATCTTGGTCTATAAAATACATTTAACAGAGGCTTTCACAAAAAACTAATGCATGCAATTATATATATATATACATATATATAGATCAATATACATAGATAGATATAAATATAACAAATTGATTGCTCTAATTGGGAAAATAATTTTCAAAAATAGTTTTCTATAGGATGTTTTCACGAATTCACCATAAAAGCCAAATTCCAATGATTTTCTACAAAAGGATTTCTCAAATTTTTTTACACAAAGGTTTTCAATTTCTTTTTCCAAATAAACAAATCTATAGGAAGAAGAACAATGAATTTCTACAGACAACAAATCCAATAGGAAAATTGATCAATATTTCTCTACATATGTCATTTACAAATATTCTTGAGAGGTTTTCTACAAAATTCTATAGAGAATTTTAATTCCTCCCCAATAAAGAAGTTTTCTAGTTTTCTATTGTTTTTTCTTCTGGGTTCTTTATTGTTTAACAAAAATACCTGTAGGAATTTCCAAAGCTTCCCCAACAATTTATAGTTTAAAAAAAAAAAAAAAAACTTCAACAACTTCTACAAAATCTTTCACGGTAAGTTCTAGACACGGCTTCTTACAATTTTACAAAAAACTCAAAAGCTTCTAATCTTGCACAGGCAATCTTTTTCCAAACAACAAATTAATCTAAAAGCCTTTTCAAAATGAGATTAAATAAAATATTAAAGGAACCTAAATTCTAGACGCTTGAGGGGATGTAGATTAATGTAGAGCTACAAAGATTCTTCCAAAAAAATAAATCTTCTTCCAGAAAAACAAAACTATTGCAGAGCCAAAGTATTTTTCCCAAGATGATCCTTCCCATAGATCTTCAATCTTCAACATCCACATCTTACAATTATTTTTAGAAATTTTCTCCACCTTTTTCTCCTTGGTGAACTTTCCATCCAAAAATTCTTGTAATAAGATTACAAAGTGTCTTCTACACATTCTCCCACTCAAAACTCGATTAGTTCAAAAAACCCAACAACCCACAACTGAAACCAAAGGTGATCGGGATCCGATACTACATGTAAGCAGAAGCTAAGGTAGTAGGACAACTTCCTACAATAATATTGAGAGGAGAATAATGAAAAACTTATAAATCTTTAATATTTATAGAAACTTAAACAAAAACAAACACAAATATCATGTATACTACAACACAGTGATTTACGTGGGGAAAACACTTTCGAGAGGAAACCACCACTCTCCAAAAATCACCTAATATATTGTTTATAAATCACAAAGATTACAATATACTTGGAAAAAAATGTTAGAGTAAAGGTTTTAACTTAATTGTGTTAATTAAGTTACCTTTATTCCTCTCTTAATATTTCACTTTAGTTTGCACTTTGTGACATTTAATAATTATATTAATTATTAAATGTCCTCCTATTAGGGTTTCTTTTAGGGTTGCACAATCTTGGTTTTAACTTAATTGTGTTAATTAAGTTACCTTTATTCCTCTCTTAATATTTCACTTTAGTTTGCACTTTGTGACATTTAATAATTATATTAATTATTAAATGTCCTCCTATTAGGGTTTCTTTTAGGGTTGCACAATCTCCTTTTATACGGATTGATCATTGTATTTTATCATACTCTTTAATTAATATAATTCTTATCTTTTAGAGCACCCTTGCTTTTTGTCTCCAATGTTTCCTTTCTGTGACAGGTTATTTGCATGCAGGTGATCTTCGGGGTTTGTGAAGTTGGATTTCACAACTTCTACATGGTATCAGAGCTCCAGACCTGTTGCTGCCTATTCGTCCTCTGAAGGGTTTGGAGCTTCAAGGGTTTGGGGTTTGTTTTTTTGATCCAGAGAATCACCTGTAATTTCAAAGCATTTTGAGTCCAAATGGACCTCACCGTTGGATCCGCAACAGTCCAAAACCCTAAAATCGACTATTCATTCATCCATTTTGGACAAAGTTGATTTGAGAGGCAAAAATTTTTACATGTATGGTCATTTGCACCCTGGTAAAAAAAAAAATCTGAATTTATTTTGTCAGAATTTTTTTTTTTTAAAATTGTAAATGTTTTTTGATTTTTTTTTTTTTAAATCAAAACAAAAAAAATCCTTTAAAGGCTTGCTCAGGCCTTGTACTGGGTACCCGCAGCACCTGCGTATGCAAGCCTGCAAGCCCCTTAAGTGCGTCGGGTGGCGTACTACCAGCTGTCGTCGGCTTTACTGTCGATCAGCGGTACATAGGTCACCCCTTTCTTTTTTTATGATTTTTTTTTTTTTAAATCAAAGGTTTTTCTATAAAAAACAATTTTTTTCATAATAAGCCCACCTGTGCATGCGCAATGACAGCCATTTAGCCATCAAATTTAGGCCCGTATTTTTGCTGTGATGGTCGTATGACCATCAAATTTAATCTAGCACTGGTTTTTTTCCCCTTTTGGGTTGTTTTCATCCAGAGGCCATAACTTGGGCATACGATATCGTTTTTTTGAAAACAAGATATCGTCGGAAAGGTGGTTCTTCCAAGTTTCTAGTGGTATGGGTCTCATGGCTTCATTTTTCTGTTGGTGTATTATACATCCAGTTGAATTCAAAGGAGATGTTTTCAGTCCTTAGCTCATAACTTTTGACTCATTTCTCTTTTTTTCATGATCTCAACGGTGTTGGAACAGTCTTTCAGAGCTCTTCACTTCCATTCATGCAATTTTTCCAGATTTCAATCTAGGTATATTTTATTCAGTTTTTTGTGTTTTCACACTCTAGTGAATTAGCTGGACATATTAGCTCTTGAGAACTTCTCATTTGCATGGGATGCTTCATTTTTGGTTGTTCTTCATGTATCTCTAGTTTTTTATCCTTTATGGGAATTTTAAGCATCATTTGTAAGCAATATTCTATGTAAACGCACTGCGATAAAGTGTCACACTATTGTATATGTATTTTAGGGATTTTGCAAATAAGGTTGTGCCATATTTTGTACTCGCACTGTATTATAAAGTGTCATGGGGGGGTTGTGTAGTTCCTTTTTTTTTCCATCACACCTTTGTCTGGTGAGTGTCCCTCCATGACGACAGTGTATCCATATGATTTTAGCCTCATGCATGTGTGCTTTGTTTTGCACACCACTTTTTCAGTTGCAAGTCCTTTCTTGTGCACTTTCAGATGTTATTTCTTCTCCTACATGTCCTACAGGGTGTTACACAACATTTCAGTGGATCTGTCAGGCTCTCCCAGTTTAGCTTTATGGGGGGGTATTATACTGTTCGTGTTAATACTTCCATGGTTTCACCTTGGAAGGAATCTTCCATTCTTAGTTGATCAGTTTTTTCAAACTATTGGTACTTGTGCCAACTGTATCTTCATTCCTGGTGTTTGCCTTTGTTTTCCATCTAATTCGAGTAGTGTTGTTTGAGGCACTCATGCAGATTGTTATCTTCTTGATCCTGATCATCCTATCTTCAGAGGAGGTTCTTCAGCACCATAGTAGTCATCTTTTGATAGTTGTTTGTAGCTTCTTCTACTTCACTGATGTTCTTCATGGCTTTCAACATCTCTTTTTGGAGTAGAGTTTTTCCCATGAGGTTTTCTCTATTTCTCCACTTTACAGAGATTTGGTTGTATTCAGGTACCTGATCAGGCCTAATTGTCAGGACCCATGTTTACTTTCATGCATTGTAGTTACCTTTTCTTTCTTGCACATGTTTGTAGTTGCACTCTTACTCATCTTAAAGGGGGGTGTTAGAGTAAAGGTTTTAACTTAATTGTGTTAATTAAGTTACCTTTATTCCTCTCTTAAGATTTCACTTTAGTTTGCACTTTGTGAAATGTCCTCCTATTAGGGTTTCTTTTAGGGTTGCACAATCTCCTTTTATAAGGATTGATCATTTTATTTTATTCATACTCTCTAATTAATACAATTCTTATCTTTTAGAGCAACCTTTCTTTTTGTCTCCAATGTTTCCTTTCTATGACAGGTTATTTGCATGCAGGTGATCTTCGGGGTCTGTGAAGTTGGAATTCACAACTTCTACAAAAATATTCACACAAGAGTATCACTAATGAGAGATCCAATCTTCATGTCGAGTTCACCAAAATTTAAAGGAGAAGATCCACTACTCTTGAGATAGCAGGGTCTTGAGGAGAAAACAACCCTTAATTACCTCAAAAGACACTGCTTAGGTGACAAGATGAATGATAGAGAATTTTTACACAATTTAACCAAATTGAATCTAATTTTTAAATAATGAGCACATTAAAATCACTTAATTATAGGAGTAAATGATAGAATTAAGTTCTCTAATATATAAAAACAAAAAGCACAAAAACTATAGATTATACCTTAAAGAAAAATTTCTCTCGACCATGGAGGCTAGCACACCACTTGGATTTCATGCATATTTCTCTCAATCATGGATGCCAACACGCAGTGTGGATGTTTGCACACCATTCTGTTATATCTAATGAAAAAAAAGTAAAAGTCTAGAATCAAGAATGTCAAGCTCATTGGATCTTTTCATGTACATAAACATAATAGGAAAGATATTAGGGGGTTTTTAGTGGCTTACCCCAGTCAAACCCTATTTTAGTTTTTCCACTTCCATAGATAGCCATATAAGATTGAGATAGATAAAATGCATAATAAAAGACATTTGATAGAAACAAACCTTGGAAACGTGGAGAACACCTATCATGAATATACTCAAATAAATAAATAAAATAGTATATAGACAATACTATCTAAGATAAAATGATATGAGAGCATTATCGATAGTATGTGGCTCCCCTCTTAAATTGATATACATGATAAACTTGTGAGAAAGAGGTTTCATGATTGTTATGTGAGAGATAATTTATATAGAGCTTCACCCTGAGAGTGAGAGAGCAAGAGAGAGCCTTCTAATTTTTAGAGCCTCTCTTAGATGAGAACGAAAATGGAATTATTTTAAGTTGCATGGGCAATAGGATCCATTACACATGCATCCTTTCCACTAAAAAAAAGTCATGGGAAAAGGATAAAAAATATTCCTATTTGAATCTTAGATAGTGTGGGAATACTATCACATTCTACAAACATGTGAATTCCATGCTAGTTTCAAACCAAAACTACCAAAAAATTAGACACAAACTACTAGTGGTTCATCTTGTCACCATGAAGTCATAATCATGGAATTCCAATTTATAATTTTTTTCCATAAATAGGGTGGGCCTAAATACATAAGTTTTAAACTACCATAAGGTGCAATTTATGACACTACAAAAGTTATGAAACTAATGGCTACAACCTAGATTAAAAATTAAAAAATATGGACATAACAAGAATAATATTTTCCTTTTATATATATGTATCAATGATCATGACCAAAATTCTCTAATACTTTATAAAGTGAATCAAACATCACATATCTATAATTATATTATATTATATTTCATATAAAAATAATATATAAATATCATATATTATTGTTAAAAAACTAAAATTAATGTGAATAAAATTAAAAACATATGTTATTGATAAATTATAAATAACAATGCTTTATAGTAGTAATGTTATATACTAACCTTTTAATTAATACATTATTATTAAAATATTAAACTTAATACTAATATATTCATTATAAAATTTAGTATATAACATTATATTTATAAAAGCATTGTTTTTTATCATTTATTAGTATATATGTTTTTATTTTTATTCACATTAACTATGTGTATAAATTATATATTACTATGAAATAGAATATAACTATGTTTTTTTAAATGCAACAAAAATGTAATCCATAAAATTATATATGAACTTATATTATATAGGATAACCATATGGTGTCTCACATTATGGATCAAGTTAGTATGGCTCGTAAATAAAACAATGAAGGTAAATAAGGTTGGTTATCCTAATCTAAAACTAAAATCATCCCTCTCCATATATAAATGAATAAATATAAATGTCCAACTTATTAATTTCACCCTAAATTAAAATTAATATATATTAATACCAGAAATAATTCTGAATGGATCAACCCTAAGTATGATTCTAACTCCAGAAATGACTTCCCTGCCTCATTGGAAACTAGCATGAGGACATATGGTATGTTTATGAAGGAGAACTAAAGTATGAGATCAAGATATATCAAAAGTAATAGATGAAAGAACAAGAAAAATTAAAGGCCTACACATGAGATTGAAATTTGAGATAATTTTTCTTCTACTTTATAGAGGAGATAGGAAGGAGATAGTTATTTTTCCTACTATTATGAAACTTACATATGGAGACATGTTACAAGATGTTCAAAACCCTCACATGAATAATAGAAACTTTTATGAAATCCTCAAGGTGGAACCTACTTATTTGCAATATATGGTGGACATGGTTATTTTGATGATACACAACATGAGATTGGTTAAAGAGGCCTTTGAAGATCAAATAATAATAAGATTTTTTTTTTTTTTGAAATCAATAGATGATAAAAAAATTATGCATATGGGAAAATAGACAAAAGATTATAGAGTAGGTTACTTGTAAGGAAAATAGGATTATCTTTTATAATTAGAGCTTCCTTCCTAATGTTGGAAGAATAGAGGTTGAGAATCACTAGAAATTATTAGGCTCCATGGAATATTACATAGTAGGAGGGAAATAGATGAACATATTACTATATTATCCATATTGAAAAAAGAGATGAATGAAATTAAGGATAAACTTAACAAAGTTTTAGAGGTCGGTAAAAGTACTATCAAGAATAGTGAGATGGGGTTTAAAATAATTGATTGAAAGACGTGTGAAGATATATGGAGACTTTGATTCACCTCTATAGGTTGAAAGAATTGATAAGATCATATCCAAACTAGGATAATGAGATTCAAGCTAAAAAATGAGAGAATGGGACTTATCAAGCTTCATGAAGGTTTCAATAAAGAGAGTTTGGAAACTATAATTGGTCCCATTTTCTACAATTTATTTATTTTTTATATTTATTATTTTATTTGAAATTTGGTTTTTTTGCATTTTTGTCTTATAGTTACTTGCTCTTTTACTAATATTTTGTTGTAACTAGGTTTTAGGTTCTCTTTAAAACCAATTTACCTTTTAATTAAAAAATAATAAAATTAAAATTGAAACTATAAGGGCGAGTGTAGGATCATGATGGGCCAAATAGTGACAATAGGATAAAATGTTCTTTCACTTAGCCAAAATCATGAAATTAATATTTGACTTTTTGTTTGAGTTGGATAAATAGTTAATTTTGGTTTGGCAGTACAAAACCAAAATTAATATCTATTAGTAATGGATATTTTCTAATGATGGATTTATAGATTATAAAAATAGATATCTATTTTGACAAAATGGATATCTATTATTGCAAAAAAAAAAATTATTAGCTAAAATCCCAAAAAATCACACTTCAATAAAATGGGCATAAATTTTATTTTCCTAATTGAAAATTTGACCAAAAATTAAATTATAATTATTTAAAATTCATCCATAATCTTTGAAACTTTGAATGCTCACAAATTTCGCATACAAAGCCATTTCTTATTTATTTTTAACGATCATCTCAAAACACTTGAAAAATTAAAGGAGTGCTAAATAATGGAGCATTTATATTTTATATTTGAAGGAGAGTAAAAAACTTCCATAAATCATCATACAAGGCTTCCTTGTTGTCTATGATCTTATGCACACCTATAGTATTAAGATCAACTAGGTGGGAAGAAGATTAGAAATAAACATTGTGTAGGGTTGACTCTAAACTCAAAGGTTGAATCTATAATTATGGACTTGATGTAGACCACTAAAATTTCAACCCTAGATAAATCAAAAAATGAACAAAAAATATATGATATTCAACTAATAGGGTAATCAAATATTATTAAAACAAATTTATTATAGATTATTTTTTGAATGATAGATTATTAGATCATCAAAATAAGTGCCTTGTTTACTTATTTCATTTCCATACCTTAGAATTTAATATCAAAAACACTAGCCTACATAATTACCCCAAATAATTAATCTAGGTTAGTGTTTTTATTTGTGAAAATTTCATTGGATTAGCTTGGATTAACCCTAAAGTAACTTTAAATTTGCATTTGCATTTTTATGAACCCATTCAATCCTTTATATCCTAGTCTTCTTTTGAGATTTCTTACTCATATAACAATTTCTCATAGTTGTTATTTTATGATATTTGCATCTCAATCTTATATTCTAAAATATTTTTGTGACCATTTATTTATTATATATATTTACATATTTTTCTATCATATTGATTTTTCAAATCCCTTTTACTTACCCTATCCATCCTTCACAACAATATTATGGTTTCATTTTCATATTTGATACATTATTGATATTTTTATCTTAAATCAATATAAAAGGTGTACCTTTGGGATTTATTTTTCTTATATTTTATTTATACTATGAGTTAATAATAATCCTTTTTTTCCTTTGAATTAGTACTTGTATAAACCCTAACATGATCCAAGTCAATGACAATAATTATGACTATGATCTCAAATACCTTTCAATGTATTTGGGTTTTACAAATAGAATTTCTAGCTTCACCAATACTAAAATCCTACAAAAGTAATTGATATGTTTTACAATGTATTTTGTAATTGTACACTATTTTGATTATAAATTTTGTAAGTATTTAATATAAATCTCACTTATTCTATAATGTAAAATTAATTTATATCATATCCCACTACTACCATTAGCCTCTACAACTATTATTTATCATCATAGTACTACTACCACTAGTGTCATATAATTTACTACATATGTTCATCACCCAAATGATATATATCACACTTTAATGACCCTTTCATTAATAATAATTGAGCCTACTAGTGTAATACTCACATAATAAACTTCAACAACTACCACCAACATCTCATATATTGAACACCTTTAAGAAACCTAACTCCTACGCACGATTATCCCAAGAAATTAGTTCATTCAACCCTCATATGTCTCATTCTAATACTCATACAAATCATAGTGGTTCCAAACCTCTCATTTCACTATTATTACTCAATCATATATTTTCTATTTCATTAAATATATTGTGTAGAAAATAAAGTTATTCTAAAGCCAAGTGAGTGAGAGAATGATGAATTATCAAATCCTAGATATACACCCCTATATTTTTATAGTGTGACATATCCATTACCTATGGGTTTTATGTGATGCAGATAAAAGGTGGAATAGCTTGAACTAACACAATGTAACACAACCTAACCCTCTCTTGAACCTGAAGACCCCTAGAAGGGTGATTTGCACTAATTCACTAATATTCACAACTTGGTCTCCAAATTGATGTTTTAAAGCATATATTTTAGAGGAGGTTGTCTCTCCATGAAACCAAGACCTTTTTAAATACCCAATAGGCCCTACTCTGACATATCTCACTTGTGACATAGTTTTTTTTGGAACAAGACTTCCTAACCAGGTCTCCTACACCTAAAACAAGGCCAATTAGGCCACTTTTACAAAGCACCTACTAAGGAATCAATCCTGAAACACCTAACCTCTTCACGGAAGAATAAAAAGTGATGAAGAAGAAAATAAAAGGAAGATAAAATGGATATTGATCAAGAGATTAGATAACTGAGGTAAGCTTTGGAACAAGTAATAGAGATGATAGAAAGGATGGTATAGAAATGGAAAGTTAAGTTGGATCATTTGGAGCAATTAGCAAGCGAAGAGTCAAGTTGGCACTTATCAATTAAGAGAAAGGTTACATGGCCTATTAGAAAGATATTTCAAAAAGAAGACAAATGGAAGCATTCAAACTGGATGAAAAGAAGCTATTTCTGATGAAAGAAGATAAGGAATAAGCCAAGAAACTTGAGATGGTGGTAGAGGAAGACAAATCCATGAAGGATGCACCCATGTCAAACCATGAAGATGTTGAAACAACATGTATCAAGATTGATCTGATTTTGGTGAAAGAGGATATTGAATTAGTGTCAAAATCTGATTTGGTTAAGGTCAACGGTGACTTGATTTTGGAGGATCAAGTTTGGTTTCAAAGGTATGATGATATGGTGTTTTCTTTATTGATTTTCAAGGAGGATAATGGAATTTAAATTTTTTGCACTTTAGAGGTTTGTGATTCTAAAAATGAATCAAGGTTTAAGGTAGAGAAGAATATGGGAAAAGTGGGGACCAAAGGTGAAGATATCATATGTACACCAAAAAGGAGGAAGAGTAAGGAAGGAGTATACATAGTTCTTGTCGAGATTGTAAAGCAGGACTTATAAAAGTTCAAGATGAAGACTACATGGAGCTTCTTTAAGGAAGAAATGGGGCTGAGCATAGAAGGAATCAAGGAGGATCATTCAAAAGTGGATACCTTTTGTTACCATCAATTCAAGAGGGTTTTGAATTTTTTTTTGGTCAGGAGAATGGTGGAGGAGCACCATGCCAAGTTTGTACCTCTATGAGGCAACTTTGGGATTTTTATTTAAGTTTTATTATTTAATATTGTAATAAGGTCTTAAATACCATTTAAAATGTATTTAAGGTGTTTTGAGTCATTATTAGGTGTATAGGTGATGGATGGTTAAATATTGTAAATTCTTGCAAAGTTATCATAGTGCAAAATTGCAAAAGTGCAAGAATGGGAAGTTGAAGAGTCAAGGTGGTTTAGAAGTTGATTAGTTGGTTTATAATGGTTGGAATAAGTTTTTAAAGGCATAAAAATACCCAATTCATCATTGTAAATAATATTTAATGATTTGGAGGAAGTTTGGAGCAATCAAACCCTAATTTTTTAATTTTTTATGTGATCCTGATTATTCCTCTAAATGGTACATTATTGTACTGACTGATAAAGGTGTCAATCCAATTGGAGATGATAGTGGGATGAATAAAGTTTCTATTGTTTTTTTTTGGATGATTTTCATCATGATTTGAAAAAGTTATGGTTAAAATAGTGATTGTGATGTTCAGATTTTTACTATTTTCTACATAAAAAACCATGCTTGTAGGGTGATCAAACAATAGTGGTTTACAATTTTTGGGCAAACTGGACACTACAATTATTATTTTTTAACTAAATCTTCACTTTCGAGCTCTTGTAGCGGCTCAACCGTGAGGAATTTGAAAATGATGCAAACTAGAGTCTCATCACATTTTGTCTCTAGATTCTAAAAATATTTTTTTCAAAATTTTTGGAATCAGATTGCACTTTTTTTCCATCTCCCATGAAAACTGGTTTTTTTCAGAAAACAACATTTTTAAAAAGTGACGCTCACCGTATACAATATAATTTTTTTTGTATGAAGGATAAAATTCTAATTTTTTCGAATTTCGATTTGTAACTATGGTATCTAGCACTTTCATTTGGTCTCATAGTATTTTATTGAATATTTTTTCCTTAATCAAGTTTCAAAGTCAAACCAATTGTAATTCAGACATAGGCGGACTGTATACAATATAACTTTTTTTGTATGAATCAAAATTCAATTTTATTTTTTTTTAATGGATCAAGGACATCAATACCCAGACTTAGAATATTTTTAAAATTTTTATTTTGATAATCTGCTATTTTTCCACATGTGCAGACCAAAGATTTTGATTTTCAGTGAAAAACCTATGTTTAATAAAACTAAAAAATAAAATACATAATAAAAGCAAATCATATTAAAATTATATTCGACGGATAGCTCTTTCCGAGGAATATCATTATCTGGTTGGGTTTCTGAATTTTTCTGCATTTTCATTTTCAAATTGAGTTTCGAATGACAATTTTTTACAAAAAAATTCATTTTTTTTAGGACATAAGGGAAAAAGCGTGTGGTTCGGCCAAACCTCTTAAAGGGGTTCAAAAAGTAGATTTAGCCGAACCTATTCACATCGACATTAAAATAATAAAAAAAATTCATGGGGTCCAGGAAAATGACAGGGTTTTTTTTTTTAAAATCCTTATTAAAGGGGGTTCAACCGAACCCTAGTTTGCTCGAACCCCTTTATTTTAATATTTCCACTCACATCTCAAAGGAGTTCGAATTAAAAATTTGGTTCGGCCGAACCCCTTCACTTTGTGTAGAGGGAAAAAATGACTTTTCCCTTCCTCCACAAAAGTGTTCACCACTTATGTGGGTTCACCCTATACAAATTTTAAGAAGTGAAATGTGAAAGAGTGGGAATGTGGATTCTAAATAAATTAAATACAGAACTTTTAATTTTTGTTTGGGGTCATTTTGTTTTGTTTTATAAAATTTATGAGCATTTTTCTAAAAAAATTCCTAGAAACCCTATCACGGGAACCCAAGAGAAAGAAAATTGCATAAAATGAATTTGGCACTTTGAAAACTCCAAGTTTTTGGTTTCGAGGTCTGTAATAAAATTTTCTATGAGTTCCCCAAGTTGTATGTGGGTTAAATATATGGTCTTGGCCAATTTTAATGATGCCCTAGGGGCTTTTCTCCATTTTTTTGGCCTAAAAAAGTTGCATGATAGTCCATTTTTGAGGGACTTATTACAAAGTAACCCAACCTAAAAATTTAGTTTGTGTTGAAGCTACAAAAAGGGTATCTAGAATAGGTTTTATAATTTTGGTTGGAGTTGTAGTTTGTATGTTATGTCAAAATTACACTCTTTGCTTTCCTAAAAGACAAATAAGCATGTATGGTAGGAAGATATATGAAATATGAGAAATTTTGGGTTCTTGTCTGCCACCATTGGTTCGGAAATATTATTTTAGCCTCGTCTAACATGACTAAAAGTGTTTTTTAGTGGTTTTGTGCCTTGAGTGCACTAATGGTGTTTGTGACCTTGTTGGAGACTAAGAGTCATTGAAGGACTTTTGTGAAAAAACAAAGAATCGATTTAGGATATTTTGGAAACCATTTTGTTTTTTCCTTAGGCTCTACACCATTATGGTACCATGATTTTTAATATATCATGAAAAGGTGACCCAAACACCCATTTGTGATCATTCATAGCTACACATATAGGCTTAATTTATGGGAATGTTATTAACAAATATATTTCTACACACTCTTAAGGACTATGCTATCGAGTGGTGTTTTCCACTTCCTCAAGTTTATATACACTCATTTAATAATTTTCAAAGAGTGATCCTAAAAAAAAAACATTAACATGGGGCCTTTGAGTAACCCTTTCCAATATATTTGAATGTTCCCAACAATCAAATTAGTACATAACTGATTATTTCATATGATATGAATCTCTATTTTATAAAATTATCACCCTTTACATGCATTTCAATCACAAAATATATTATAAAATTATCACCCCCTTACATCAATTTCAATTACAAAATATCTTGTAAAATGATCACCACCTTAGATGATCACTCCCAAATTTTCCAAATGACATTTGTGATCATAGTAATCATCATTCTCATTATGGACATCAAAACAAATCTCATTCTCATTTCTTTAGGTCATGCCAGTGTTTAAAAAATCAATTGTTCAAAGGAAGATTAGGACCATAAGAAACTCATGGTATAAACAAAATCTAGGAAAAAATCCCAAAGGTATACTTTTGTACTGAAAAAGTAGAAATATTGATGATGTATCATATGTTGAAATGTGTTGGTGTAATTAATTGTTTTGTACCTTGTCCTAGGTCATTATTACACCTTAGTTAAGTTTACTTAGGGACCACATAGGAGTTGTTGGAGATTTTCCACTTTTGGTGGACTTATCATGTTATCACTTTATCATTTCCACCTTTTGTGGACACATCATGTGATTCCTCTCCACCTTTTATGGTGGTTATCACATTATCACTTTCTCACTTTAGGTGGAGTGATAGCTTTTCATAATTGTCTCATGTCATAAGATTGTGACACTTGTCATAATCTTATGCCCTCCTATGTTCTCACCTTGACTATATAACCAAGGGGTATCTACTACATTTGTACATTGATATAGACATTGATTCTATTTGCATTATTGGTAGAATATGGTTTATTCTTGCCATATTGTCTCTATCTCTCTTATGCTTGTGCTTCCATTAGGCCTCTAGATCTTGGGTGGCTACCTTCATAGCCAGTTCTTACATGTATCAGAACTATTGGAGTGCCTTTGGATTGCCATTTTGGGGAGATCTTGAGTGCAATATTGTATTTTCTTCATAGAAATATCAGATTCTAGGGAGGTTCCATTTTTGGCCTTGTATTGCAAGTGCATTTTGGGAGCTTTTTGCATCAGATTTGAGCTCACCATTACGTTCGGAGTGTCCGAGAAAGTTAGATTCGCCTTTTGTTTCGTCTTAGTTGGACATTGGAGGCCAAATCTACAAGGGTTTGAAGATTAGAGGTGGTTGCCAGATCCAGGAGGTAGCCATATTTTTGGAGCATTTTCAGCCAAAAAGGACACTGCCATTGCGTCCAAAAGGGCCGAAAACCCTAAGATTGACTGTCAATTCATCAAAATCGAAAAACTTTGCCCGGAGCCATTTGGAAAACATTTCTCCTCCCCAGGCATAAGGATGATCATAAGCAGAGCGATGGTATGAATTTGGAAAATGATATTTTATTTTCGAAATATTTTTGAAAAAAATTATTTAAAAAAATCAAAATTGTATTTCGCAATTTTGAATATTGTAAAGTTTTTTTTAAATTTAAAAATAAAAAATCAAATTTAAGAAAAAAAAAACAAAACAAAACAAAGGTTTTTTCGAAGTCTGTAGATGCAGATAGTCGCAGGTGTACCCGCAAGGTACCGCCAGTACCTGGCCACCCATAGGCTACCACACAACCTTCCTCCATTCGCCTACCTCTCCCATGCGGGCCCCCCCATCACCAACACAGATTCAGGAAATACTTTCCCAGCAGACAACTCCACACAGCTTCCCATCCCGGATCGGTAGCCTCAACAAAGAAGCCGGCGAAAGATTCTGTCAGAATATTCTAATTCCGACCGAGATTCTGAAGAATATACCAACAGTTAAGAAAGGAATATTCCGTCAGCATTTCAATTTTCTGGCGAGGGGGAGGGTGACAGTGATGGTCAAACGACCGTCAAATTTACCCTCATCATTTGCTGATGTCATCACTGCATCAGCAGTTTCTAAAAAAAATTGCCCCCTTCACCATTGGTATTCTTGAATTTGCAGTTCAACTCCAAATGTTGATATCTTGCTCATTTTAACTCCTTTTTTCAAGCAATTTTTTTTTATTTGGGCTAAGTTTTCATGCTCTACATGATGGTGTGATCGGTTTCTACTTTTCTCTTTAAGAGATTGCATTTCATTTGTACATGGGTACCTAACATGGCCTAGTTGTCGGGACCCATCTTGCACTATTTACTTTTGTGTACATTTCCCTAAGTTGCACTTAAGGGGGGGTGTTGGTGTAATTAATTGTTTTGTACCTTGTCCTAGGTCATTATTACACCTTAGTTAAGTTTACTTAGGGACCACATAGGAGTTGTTGGAGATTTTCCACTTTTGGTGGACTTATCATGTTATCACTTATAATGGTTATCACATTATCACTTTCCCACTTTAGGTGGAGTGATAGCTTTTCATAGTTGTCTCATGTCATAAGATTGTGACACTTTTCATAATCTTATGCCCTCCTATGTTCTCACCTTGGCTATATAACCAAGGGCTCTCTACTACAGTTGTACATTGATACAAACATTAATTCTAATTGCATTATTGGCATAATATAGTTTATTCTTGTCATATTGTATCTATCTCTCTTATCCTTGTGCTTCCATTAGGCCTCTAGATCTTGGGTGGCTTCATAGCCAATTCTTACAAATTGAAACCTTAATATAGTTTCCAAGGATGGGTAGGGTAATTAAAAAGGATTTCAAAATCAAGGTAATAAAAATATATGTAAAAATCTAAAATCATTGAAAAAATGATTATGCAAGGAGTTTCAAATATAAAATTGATATGCAAATATCATAAAAGAATAGTTTTGAGAAACCTAATATGAATAATAAACCCTAGAAGAAGACTTGGTTGTATAGGATTGATTAGGTTCACTAAAATGGTAATAAAAATTAAAACTTCCTTCAAGGTTAATCCAAGCTAATCAAATGAAATATACACAAAGAAGCAACTAACACATATTAATTCTCTGGAGGTAATTATGTGGGCTAGTGCTTTTTGATATTTAATTTTTAGGTGCATAAAGTAAATAAGTTAACAAAGTAATTAATTTAATGATCAAAGAATGTGTCATTCAAAAAAGATTATATAATATAATTTCCTTTTCCTAAAGTGTGTTCTCCCTATTAGTTAAATCTTTTACATTTTGTGTTGATATTTTGATTTATCTAGGGTCAAGTTTTGCAATCTACATCAAGTCCATAGTTATGGATTCATCCTTTTTTTTTTTACTCAACCCTACACAATATATACTGCTATTCTTCTTCCCACCTAATTGATCTTTATATTCTCTACTCCTAGTATCTAATGATTGCATATATTAAAAATACCTTGGAAGAGTTATCATTGTGTCACAAGAGAAGATATGTTCTCCTAGGTCAACTTACAGAAAGGTGTACATAAGATCATAAAAAAGGAAGCCTTGTATGATAACTAATGATGTTTTTTTACCCTCCTTATCCCACAAGAAAAAAATCATTACTGATTGCTTCTTTATTTTAAATTATTTTGGGATGATTATTACAAAAAATAATAAAATAGGGCATAGTATGCAAAAGTTGTAAGCATTTAAAGTTTACAAAATCATGGATGAATTTAAAATGATTATAATTAAATTTTGGTGCATAATATATATAAAAAATAACTGGTCCATTCTTTATAGCTTTGAATCATTTTCCAACACTTAAAAAAAAACAAAATTTGAATTAGTATTGGGCGATCCCACAATACTGGTTTACAATTTTTGGCCAAGCTAGATATTGAAATGATTTTTTTCAACTAAATCTTCACTTTTGGGCACCTATAGTTGCCAAACCATGAAGAATTTGAAGATGATACGAACTAGTGATTTGTTACATTTTTTTTGTAGATTCTAAATATATATATTCTTTTAATTTTTTGAATTATTTTGCATTTCTTTTTCTATCTCCTTTGATAACTAGTTTTTACGAGTAAACACCATTTTTCAGGAGTGATGTTCACCGTAAACAACATAAAAATTTTTTAAATTTACATTTGTAACTATGATATCTAACAAGTAAATTTGGTTTCATAGTTTTTTATTGTGTGGACATCAAAATCTGCAAATGGTTAGCATAACTCTAACATCCTCATAGAATAATACAACATTCTTCAAAACAAATGACAAAACTAAATCAAGCATGCAAAGAAGACATGAAGTATATCTATTCTATGGTGGATTGGTGCTATCCTTTGTGTAGAAGATAGCCCTTGATAAGCCAGTGAGATTATAGACAATGAGATGCTAAGGAACTCAAGTTGCCTATAATGATAGTGCTCAAATTGTAGATGATGAAATGAGAGAAAATGCATTGCATTTATAGGAGAAGTTGAGAGAGGAGAAGCTAAGATTGAGAGATGTGGGACTAAATCCCATCCAATAGAGAGAGACACTTGTCGCAATGGGATTGGACCATGATTGTGCAAGTGTTGGCTAATTTTCCCATTTCAAATTTGAAAATGGCAATAAATTAATATGGTTGAGGGTTTTTTGAGGGGAATTGTGTTTGGCCAAAAAATTCAAACATGAGAGTTAATGACGACATACTCTTTGGGAATATGCCCTTGTGAGGGAAAATAGGTGTTTTAATAAATCAATTAAAATGATTTATTGTGCAAGTGGATGGGACATGGGTTAGTCTTAGCATTAATTAGGGATTTCACTAATTAAGTTAGTGCTTAGTTGATTTTGACACTTTGATTTAAATTTGTGGGTTAAGATAAATCAAAGTGAGAGGATATTAGATATTTAATTAAATATATCTGATTTAATTAAATCAAGACTTTAGGATGTTTAATTAATTAATTTGATTTAATTAATTAAGAGGAAATAATGATCAAATGTGATGTTTAATGAATAATGTTAATTTTGTATGTCTACATTTTGCCCCTCTTTGAGGCAATGCACTCATTGCATTAGTTCAAAGAATGATGCCGTTGACATCGAAATTAAAAAAAAATTGATTTTTTTCAGATGCCCTAGCGAAAAGAAGTAAGTTAGTACATTGCCCCCTCGAGAGATCGAGGGAAAAGATTGAGGTGGATCTCGTGACAAAGAGGTTCAAAATGAATGTATGGATGGTTAGACTGTATGATCTATATGAGAATGATGACAAAAATGAGATGTTTGGAAGATTCTTAGAATAATTTTTTTTATATTATCCTAAACAACTTAAATGATTATGAAAATGAGATGTGAGGTGGATGCTGTTGTGCTATGATGATATGAAATGATTATGCAGGATGCAGGAAGGATGCAGGATGGATAAATTGTGAGCGTGAAAGAGGATAGAAGAATGAGAGGGATCAACCCTTAAATCCAAGAAGATGTAGAAGTCTAATAAGTCCACTAGTCATTGAGACTTTATTAGATATGATGATGAATGATGATGATGTATTTCTTATCCAAGGATGGGAGAGATAAAGAGCATACCCTTCTTTATGTTTGATAACACACATAGGGGTGATGCATCAAGGTATTAAGAACTAGGATGGCGTTGTGCCTAGTGTGATGGACTTTGACTCATCAAATAGATAGGAGTACTCTTGTTCACACTTGACAAAAATAACCTTATTTAGAATGCAGTTCAAATATTCTAGACATCTTGGGCCAAAACATAAAAAAGGCAAGCCTTCTTATGTGGTCAATAAAATGCCTAGAGCATCCTTCCTACAAAAAAAAAAAAGTATGCATGACGAAGTTATTTTACAAGAATATCCAACAAGCACAGAAGATAAAAATATTATGATCGTTGCCCCATTCCTTTCTCTTTAAACCTGATTTTTTTAGGCATCAACGAGAGGTCTTTGAAATGAGCGCAAAATAAGATAAGTCAAAAAGACTAGATAAAGAAAACCCAACAAGCTATTGTTCTTCATACCGCTAGCCAGGACTAACTACTGTGGGGTAACTGATTCTTATGTCCATCGCAAGAAAGCTTCATCCTAGGACATGTTGTGATCAGGGTTTTGATGGGATTGATTTGGGTGATAAGCTATTGATATTCTGAGTTAACCAACTTGTTGACTCACTGATCTAGACTTTCAAGACTCTGACGATTAGAGTGTTCACTTTGGAACCTGCTAGACTTGCTTCTAACTGAATTACCAAAGGGTGAAGGCAACGATTGATTTTTATTATGAGCGGTGATTATTGCGGGTGAAAGCGAGATGAGACAAGTTCACCATTTTGGGTTTTTTCAAATGTTTTGAGGTTGTTTCTAGTATTTTCAAAATTTTCAATGTTTTTGGTATTTTCAAGGTTTATGACGAAGAGACTAACTTAAAGACCTATCCTAGGGGTCTCGAGAGCTGATCCATAGATTATCCTTGCCTACATTATACACAAAGAGACCACGTAGTTCAATTGATGATGAACATACTTGATGATAAGATGGACAAACGAATTGCCCTTTTTATTGCTAAAAGGACTGACCTAAGATGAAAACTAGATGGGAAAATGGATTTCCAATGCGAAGGATGCCTAAAGGACTGACCTTACTATCTTGGGGGATGATCAAAGATCAACCTTGCCTATGTTCAAGCTCAAAGACGACATAGTTCGACAAGGTGAAAAACAGGCAAGACTCAATGATGAACTTTTTTGAAGATTTTTTGAATTTTTGACATGTTTTGGATTTTAAATGATTTGGATGTTTTCAAATTTTGATTTATTTTCCGAATGTTTTTGGATTTTTGATGAATTTTTGAATGTTTTATGAAGTTTTTGCATGATATTTTTGAATGTTTTTGGATTTTTTGATGAGTTTTTGAATTTATTGGATTTTTCGCATGATTTTGATGATTTGGATATGATATGTGATGATACCAGTGCTCTGTTTTGGGATTTTTTTGAAAACCAAGCTAAGGTTGATTGATCAGATTGATGGATTGATAGTTTGACTAAGTTTGATGATTTGATGTGACACGGATGTACACATTAGATGCAACTAATCTGAATTGTTTTGATTGATGTTCGATGAAAGATAAATCATGATAAGGAATGTTGCCTTGTCAAAATATGTCATGGGCTAGTGATTTGGATTAATGCTCACAAATGATTTAACCAATTTGATTTCACATTTTCCAATGTTTGGATCACCACCTAAGTAGGAGGATATATATCAACATTTATTCCCAAAGCAAGATGCAAATATCTGCCCCCAGTGTCTAGCAATGTTTGAATGACCATGGATAGATTCTTGGATAGATGGATGGATGAATGGATATGGATGATCTTGTGATAAGATAAGGGTGTTCAAATAGAGGACGCTCATTTGGATATTGCTCAGATAGCATTGGGTAGGATGGGATCAATGAAAATGACCTATGTCAAGATGTTTACCATAAACAAGTATAAAGTGTACACGAAAATTTCATCAAGATTACTATACCTTGGAGTATGGATGCAAATGGATGAAAATGGATTGGATAAATGGTTCATGGATGAACGGATGATATGGTTGAATGCTGGATTTATTATGGGTGTGACAAGATGCTTTCTGCTAAAATGGCACACATAGATGCTCGATTCTACACATGATGCCTGTTTTCTAGGTTTTCATCATGGTACTTGTCCAAAGTGCCATGGAAGTGGTTTTTGCTAGAGGATAATTTTTCTCTTTACTGTTTTCAATCCTTTTTCTGATTTTTTTGTATTTTCTGAGAGATTTTAAGCTGATGTTGAATCACTTGGTACTGCTGACATTGATGCTTCTTTAATAATGTGCCATCGGTATCCTACTTGAAGAAGCTTCCTAGCCAAGATATATGCACTTGAATGCAACTTTAGAGATTCTTGATCTTCTTTGCTGACAACGGAGTTAACTTTGTCTTTGTGTGCACATCATGATAGAGTTCCTTCTAAATCCTTATAATGAAGGGTCATTTCCAACACATGGTCAATGTGAGAATAGGATATCATGCATGGAGGAGTGGACAAGAGAGTGTTTTTAGGAATAAAATATGGATTGGTTGATAGTTTGGAACCTTTGACTCGCCAAACTTGGGAAGATGAGCAATAATGAGTGGATATGAAAGTGTGCAGGGAATTAGGACCAACTGCTTGATACACTTTGTATGTCAATTGAGAAGAATGTTCTCTTTTTTGGACATCTTTGATGGATACTTTTCCCTTTTTTATTTTTCCCCGTAGTTTCTTTGACTGGTGGATTTTGATAGGGATAATATTTTTTTGTAGTTTCTAGTATCCACTTATATTTGATTTGTCCTTCATGGTTCTTACCTTATTTTTCCTTGATAACATTCTTCATGCCTCGATTCAAGTCTTTCTTTTGTTGTTGGTCCCAATTCGTGGATGGGGTGATGGGTGGATGAAGATTCGTGACATGGTGGGTTGTAGTATTGGCATTGGTTATGAATCATAAGGGTTCTTCGTGCTCCCTATGTTGACATTTGCTTGAGACGAAGTTGCCCCCAGTTTTGTGGAAATATTACTGATATGTTGAGATCCCTTGATTGTTGAATAACCAAGGCCTTGATGCTTAGGGTTTCCAATAATCTGCACTGGTTCTAGGATACCTTATTCATGTAGGCCTATTCCTCTACCTTGATAATTCATCCGCTGAAAAAATTTATCTGCAATAGGATATGGTTTTCCTTGGAAACAAGGTGTTAATCCTTTTATACTATGTGGTGTATCTTCAAAGGTGCTAACTTCTTCATTGATAAGATAGCTTTCTCTAAGGAAGGTAAGTGATCCAAGTTTATAAGTGATAGGATCTTCCATATGTGGGTTGAATTCCTGATTGATATCTTTAACTTGACCTTGTGAGATATCAGATTGCAATGCTTCTTCAAGAGGTGTTAGTGATTTACTTTCTACATACAAGTCTTCCTCTTGACTCCTTTCATAGGATATTTTTGATTCACAACTTTTGTAGAAGCCTTTTTCATGTTCTTTTTCGTATATATCTCTAAATTTCTCTATATCTTGATCATGTGTACAAATGTTAGGAGTATGAGACTCTTGTTCCTCAGTAAGAGTATGAGACTCTTGTTTTGAATGGTGATCATCTACATGTCCATCCAAAGAAAGAATCTCATGGGTAGATGGAGGAGTATGTCCTATATGAATCTAATCATCATTTGTGACATCTTGTATAGATAGGAGAGTGCTCATTAGATCATTGTAGTATCTGGGAGATACAAATTTTTGATCTTGACTAATTCTTGAATTGCTTTCGACATGCTTTGGATCAAGTTCTTGGCATGGGTCGATTCCAAATGATGGATTACCTATAGTGGGTTCTTGGACATCGTTCTTAGGCATGGAAAGTGGCTCAATATACTTTTGATCTTTGAGGATTCCTTCACTATCCGTAATCATGAGGTCGAGGGATGTCAATATGTCATTGGAAGGGCCATTGCTAGACCTTGATGGGAGATTTTGATCATTCTTTGGAATATGTTCTTGAGATATGTCCTCTAACTCATAAGGCGATGTAGAGACATTTTCGATATGATCATTGGTCGATGAATCATGGATTATATCAATGGGATCAAATAATTTCAACACATCTTAAAATAGATCACTAAAAAGTGGCTCTTGATGAATGTTGAGTTGATCACTAGATGGGGTAGAAGCATCTTCAAGATCTTGAACATTGTTTTCAACAATTATGGAAGAGATATTACCAATGTCTTCAACCATAGGATCAAGTGGTGTTGACATTTCTTGAATTTGATCATTGTTGGGTATTTTTGGTGGATTTTGATCATGATTGAAAAGTAGCTCTTGGTGTGTGTTGATTTGATCGTTGGTCAAGGTGGAAACATCTTCAAGGTGCTTATTGATGGATTGATCTTAATTTTTGATTTCAACAATTATGGTGGGAATCTGTTGCAAGCTTTGTTGAGTGAGTAATGCCTATGTTTGCTGCTGAGCCAACAACACTTGTTGTTGGTCGTGTCGTTGTTGTGCCAACAATGCTTTTTGTTGGGCTTGTTGTTGAGCTACTTGTTGATGCACTTGTTGATGAATTGCTTGCAATAGTGTTTGAAATTATGCGTGCGGTTGTCGAGCTTGGTGTTGGGATTGAGCTTGAGCCTGTGCTTGTTGGGCTATTTGAGCCACTTGTACAGCTTATTGGGTGGCTAATTCTACTTGTGCTTGCTGAGCAACTAGCTGTCTAGCTTGTTGGTTTTGGAGTGTCTTTTGGTGGGTAGCTTGTTGAGCAGCTTGCAACATGATGGAGAATCAATTTGTCATGTTACATTTTGGTGGCGGCGGCGATGGGTTGGGGATGGTGTTGATTTTTGGGATTGCTTTGATGGTTGCCACCTATTGTTGCGATATCAATGGCAAAATGGGATGATTTGGTATGATGTTTTGATTTAGAATTATAGGTTGAATTTGAACATTGTTGTGATTGAGAATCATATTTCCTTGATTTAGGTAACTTTAATTTTGCATGGTGTTACCTTCACTTGGATCAATACCTATAGTCGCCAACTTATTTCTTGGATTTTGAACAAAATTAGGGGGATTTGCAAGCATATCTATCCCAAGGTTCACCAAGTGTGGACTAGAAATGTTCATGTTTAACAAACTTTTATTTGGCATGTATGGATTTGGTGGGATAATTTTGTTTGGAAAACTCATGCATTGAGCATTTGGTCGATAGATTTGTAGATTTGGACTTGGATTTAAATCTATCATTGGGAAAGATGTTCCAAAATTTAGATTGGGCATACTCACATTCGTATCATTGAAGTTTGGAGGAGATAATGACGTGATGCATAAATGTGAGTTTTGATAATCAATCAGTATTGCAAGACTGGGATAGTTTGGTTGACTTGGATTACTCATGATGTATGAGTCGAGTTTAAACTCCATGTTTTTCTTGTGTTTTGACCTTGTTGCAAAAGTGAACCTCTAAGGCTTTTAGGACCAATGATGAGATGAAGGATGAAAGGGTAACTAATATGGATGTTTGAAATTTTTGGAACTTTGGATCAATGCTAGAATTTAGGAATTGGTTTGATTTGATTTTGATAGTTGGACTAGGTGTGTTAAGCCAAACAAGATGATGGTGAACCTGTAAACTCTAGGAAGTTGTGTTATCCTAGAGAAACTTGCTCAAGAGAATGAATTGGCTAAGTGTGTTAAGCCAAATCAGGGTGATTGTGAACTAGTAGACCTTAGGAAGTTGTGTTATCCTAAACGTAATTTTTTTCAAGAGGATTGATAATTTGACTAGGTGTATTAAGTCAAATAAGGTGATGTTGATTTTCCAAAAGTCTAGCATAAGCGATGTTTCAAAGCTCCAAAAGTTGTTGGTGAGATGAAAATTTGATAAATGTTTGGATGGATGAAGTGTTTTGACTTGATCCTAGATGACCCTACGAGGACTTACTTACAAGACCAAGGTAATGAAGAACATGCTTTTCCCTAGGAGTAATTCAGACCAAAATACCAATGTTTGCATGAAAACCATAAGATTGAAAAGAGAAAAAACACATGTGTGGTTCAATTGTTTGTTTATCTTGCTTAGATTCAGTTCTTTTTACCACAAACACTTTCTTGATTATGTTTTCAAACTAAATGTCCAATGTCCTAACTTTCTTTTATCCCACAAAGTGTATGATGTGGAAATCAAGGCAAAGGTTATTTATTGTTGACTTAAGTGAGCAAATGGAGATATAAATTCAAACATTTAGAAGCCTCTAAGGATAGAATCCCTCGGGCAAGAAATAACACTTTAAATTTTGTAAATGGTATTTGCTTCCTAGTGGGTTTGAAATTTTGATGATAGTGTTGAATGTTTATTTTCCACTGTTTTGGATCCAAGCAATGTGTTTTGATTCCAAGCACATGTACAACCCTAGGCTAGAAAAAGGCAATATTTGTCACGTTCCCACTTGGATAAATCCAGCTATGCATATTATTTGCAAATGACTATATGTTTGACCACACAGGCTCCCCCTTACAGTGCACTCGCTTCTCGGGTAAGTCAAGAATTAGTACCCATGAATCTCTCATGGCATACTTTTCATCTCTACAACAAAACTACATGTATATGTGGGGCAGCTTCAGAGGACATGAGTCATTCCCTTGGCTTTAGCCTGTTACCACTTGAGTCATTCCCTTGCGGTGAGTACTTTTTCCCACCAAGGCAGGCTCTCTAAAGGTTCACAATAGTGAGTAAGTTCATTCGTAGTTTGATCATATTTGTTTGCGTGAACAAATAGAGAACACTTGCAATGCCTTTTTCTCAAACTAGACAAGCTTTGTTCAGTTTTAAGTTCCCAAATCAAAATGTGAAGGCAATATTTTTGACAACTTAATATCACCAAAATGCTTTTGATTCTCAAGATCGTTGTGAAGTGTGAGAGAAGCGCATATGCATTTTAAATGATGTTAATTTGTGAAAAATAGTGCAAAACATGACAAACACTTGTTCATTTTAAGTCCATAAAGAAGTGATGAGTTTATTTTAAAAGCACCAAAATGAGATGTGAAGTTTTCCTTGTCCAATTTTAAGTCCAAATCAAAATCTATTAAATGTCTAAGGTTCTTTTTAACCAACCTTGAAAAAGACCAAATTATTGATTGATTTTAAACCCAAATCAAAAAGTGAGTTGAGTTAAAACAGAAAACAAGAGTAGAAAATGGAAGCTCTAGATTCTTAAAACAAGCATTAAAAAATGCTTTTTCCAAATCTCAATTTCAAAAAGGTCTCCAACTCCACTTCGTTCGCCTTTGTTTTCGCTTGATCCCAATGTCACCTTGATGTCAACCTTGTTCCTTTCAACATTACAAAGTAAAATTTTAGAAAAGAGATTTATCAATGATAATTTATCATAATGGATCATATACTTTCAACATGGATGCATTTAATGATTTGATCCAAGAGTTCCTCTTCCTTGAAAATTTATAAAAAATTCTAAATCATGCATTGGTAATATTTTTAAATGAATGTCAATCCATAATAAAGCTTGATGGATGATCCCCTAAATGCATTTTAGTCCACAATAAAGTATGTGTGTATATTATGCATCCTTAAGCCATAAATCCCACACAGTTAATAGATATAATTTAGACATGATCAAAATTGTATTTCAATGAATGCATATCATATGAATCAGCAATGTTAATCCAATCATAGACAAACTCAGTATTAAAAAAAAAAAAAAAAACCAGAAATTTTGAACAACGTATGCTCATCAATTGGGAAAACGTCATTAGTGAGCACAGATACACTGGTGGACCTTGCTCGATTGATGTGTTTGAAGATGGATATATAAATGTTGACTATTATTTTCTCAAACATCAAATTTAAAATGGTGTTGACTCTGTGATTGAGTGAGTAGCATACAAATCTTTTGAAGATTTTGTTTGAAATTTCAAGCTAAGTCTACCCTATTGCAGCTCTCAGTATTTATGGGTGCATTTAATCAGCAGTGAATTTAAGTCTACCCTATGAGCGCGTGAATACATACATTGGATTAGTTGTTTATTGGATGTGTAAAAGATTTGCCACATAAATGCATGCTTAAACAAAGGTTATTCATTGGCAGTGATGGACTAACGCCCCAAGAACCATTATGGCAAAAAATGGCACGCAAGTGAAGAAATTATTTGCAGTTGCTGACCTTTAAATATCCATGCCTATCTTTGGTGTCTTACCTTAGATTTTATTTGATGGTAATAAGGTTACTTGCAATAGGTGGCATCAAGAACACTTAAGGAAATACTTGCAAGAATTTTGAGCATCACTTCTCTACAACACTTGGATCTGACTAGACTTCTAAGGGGCAACGACCATTTTTAACTACCACTAATGTACATCAGTCCACCTATGACCTTCAAGTGACATTAAGTAATGACATTTAATGTTCAATGCAGTTGAAAAATGCATCAATCATATATTTAATGAGAATGTCGCACAGTTAGAGATTTGAGGAGCATAGATTTATTATTTGAGTAGCGGATTTCGGGTACTACATTGAATGAGTAGCATTCAGATGAATTTGTTCCAAAAGAAAATGTTGATAGAGGAACCATGAACGCATTCAAAGAGAAATAAATTGTATCTCAGCAAAGGCAAACATAGGGAGTGAATGGTCTTCAAACTCAAAGAAATCTACTTCAAACATATTGACCTCTAGAAAGAAAACACTAATGCATTCAGAAAGAAATAAACTGTATCTCAGCAAAGGAGAACATAGGTAGAGCGTGGTCTTCAAATTCAAAGGAATCTACTTCAAACATACCAGCCCCCAGAACTGTAAGAAATAGTGCAGAGAATAAAGCTACAACAAGGCCTATTCAAACGATGATTTGATCTCTATAAGATTGAATTTGTCCAAAAGGAAACACTGATAGAAGAACAACGAATGCATTCAGGGAGAAATAAATTGTATCGCAGCAAAGGAAAACACAAGTAGGCGATGGTCTTCAAATTCTTAGAAATCTGCTTCAAACATACTGACCTCTAGAACTGTAAGAAATAGTGCAGGGAATAAAGCTATAGCAAAGCCTGTTCAGATTATGATTTGATCTCCTTTTAGATTAATTTATTCCAAAAGAAAAAGTTGATAGAAGAACCATGAACGCATTCAGAGAGAAATAAATTGTATCTCAGAAAAGGAAAACATAGACGGTGATGGTCTTCAAATTCTCAGAAATCTACTTCAAACATACTGACCTCCAGAACTGTAAGAAATAGTACGAAGAATAAAGCTATATTAAAGCTTGTTTAGATTATGATTTGATCTCTTTAGATTACTTTTTTTCAGGATACATAAATATTAAGCCTTTATCAGACAAGAATCAAGACTTATTGACCCCAATGCCACATAGTAAATTCCATGGGTTTGAATATGGATACTCATCACCACATAGGTTCCTCCTAACTGTGACCTAATGAAGCAGGAGACCTGGTGACCAAATCATTGATGGATTATTTTTTTCTTGATGAAACCTTTGTAAATGGCCTAAAGTACAGACTATGCATGGACATGATGCATTTTTATTTTGGTGGAGATGGGTTCTGAAGCATTAACATAAATTGCAGGTGCCATGGCTTTGTGTAAACTCAACTACCCTCACCAAATTTTATTAAAGGGCATGGTATTTATAAGGTGCTAATGCAGGTCAACCATCATACTTAAAGATTATAGTAGTGCACTAAAGAGATGGCGTAGAGATAGCATCAAAGCCAATGTTTGCTTCCCCAGGATCAATGCAAAGAGTAATGCAAAAAAAAATAGCAACTTGCATTTTATAGAACCAACCTCATGAGTGATAATACACAATAATAAATTAAATGCATATGTAACTTCAAACATGGACTAAATTAATGAACAATTCCACCACATTTACTTCCAAAAATAAATCTCTTCTAATCTTTGCTACGTATCAAGGGATATGAAAATGCTTCCTCCATTGTAAAATATGTCATAACTTGTTGACATCTTCTAACATGGACACGAATGGTATCTTTTCTCAACCTCTTGGTGTTGACATAGTCGGTATGCCTTGACTCATATGCAGAATTTTCCCCTTTGAAATCTACATGATGCAACATTAATCACACCTATGAACCCAGTGAAGAGGCTTTCAAAGTTCTGTGGGAATAGCAATAACCTAAGCAAACTATGGGTTAAAAATCTAAGCATGTTGCAGGCACTAGTTCCCTTGGGATTGTCTTTCAAGCCAAGTGTTTAGAGGCTGGTGAGACAGTAGGCATCAAAAGGGTCCTGTAGGATAGACAATATAGAAATTGTGAATTGCAAACAATGCACCGTTTGGATCATCCCAACATTGTAACATGAAAGGATTATTTTTACTTTATTTCTGAAAATGGTGAATTCTACCTCAACCTGGTACTTGTGTATGTATTGCAAATGACTATGCCAGAATGACACCTAAGATTCTTGATTTATGTAAAATCATATGCTTATCAAAATATGCAGTTCGTTGGCTTATATCATGGTGCAATCGAGGTACTCTACGAGACAAATTTCTTGATATATACAGACAAGGAGGACCAACTTTAAAAGGACATATGGCTGCACCTTAGATACATAGACAATATGTGGAAAATTCTAGGACACTCACAAATGTTAATGGGTAGAGGTCAACAAGAAGAAGGTGTGTGCACCTTAGATGAAGGCAGTTCATATAGTAACATGGGTGAGAAACAATCAGATGATCCCCAATTGTGTAGCTCATCAAAATATGAAAAAATGGATCTTAATCTGTCATTGCTACAAGTCAGTTTATAAAAAAGCACAACCTTTCAAAAAAAAAATCTTCTAGCAAAATAGAAAAACATAGTCAGTAGTTTCTATCAAATCCATGATATCAATAAATGAGACCACTAAATCACTTATGCTAAATAAAAGAAGAAAACAAAAAGAGAAAGAGGACTGATATTTGTGTATGAGATCACTTATGTTAATGAATCAACAATCTCTAGAAAGAATAGTTGGACAAATCATACCTGTAGAAAGATACAAATCATACCCGTAGAATAGGTTCCTTTTTTTTATAAAAAAAAAAAAAAGCTATCAAATACAACAATAGTAAAAAAAATGATAATTATATGTTAAAGAGCCCTCCTTCTAGTGCCATCTTGTGGACATCAAAATCTACAAATGGTTAGCATAACTCTAACATCCTCATAGAATAATACAACATTCCTCAAAACAAATGACAAAACTAAATCAAGCATGCACAGAAGACACGAAGTATATATATTCTATGGTGGATTTGTGCTATCCTTTGTGTAGAAGATATCCCTTTCCCAAACCTTGATAAGCCAATGAAATGATAGAAAATGAGATGCTAAGGAACTCAAGTTGCCTATTTAATGATAGTGCTCAAATTGTAGATGATGAAATGAGAGAAAATGCATTGCATTTATAGGAGAAGTTGAGAGAGGAGAAGCTAAGATTGAGGGATGTGGGACTAAATCCCATCCAATAGGAGAGAGCCACTTGTCACAATGGGATTGGCCCATGATTGTGCAAGTGTTGGCTAATGTGCCCATTTCGAATTTGAAAATGGCAATAAATGAATATGGTTGAGGGTTTCTTGAGGGGAATTGTGTTTGGCCAAAAAATTCAAACATGATAGTTAATGAGGGCATATTCTTTGGGAATATGCCCTTGTGAGGGAAAATAGGTGTTTTAATAAATCAATTAAAATGATTTATTGTGCAAGTGGATGGGACATGGGTTAGTCTTAACATTAATTAGGGATTTAACTAATTAACCTAGTGCTTAGTTGATTTTGAAACTTTGATTTAAATTTGTGGGTTAAGATAAATCAAAGTGAGAGGATATTAGATATTTAATTAAATATATCTGATTAATTAAATCAAGACTTTAGGAGGTTTAATTAATTAAGAGGAAAGAATGATCAAATGTGATGTTTAATGAATAATATTAATTTCATATATCTACATATTGAATATTTTTTTCTTAATCAAGTTTCAAAGTCAAACCAATTACAATTCAAACATAGGCAAACGACATACAATATAACATTTTTTGTATGTATCCGAATTCTTTTTTTTTTTACTAGATCAAGGACATCAATACCTGGCCTAAACATAATTTTTAGAGTTTTATTTTGATAATCTAATATTTTTCCATATGTTCATAACAGAAAGCTTGATTTTCAATGAAAAACCTATGTATTATCAAACTTTAAAAAATACATAATAAAACCAGAACATATTAAAATTGAATTCAATGGATAGCTCGTTCTGAGGACTACTATAGTCTAGTTGGGTCTATGAAGTCTCCTCCATTTTCATGCTCAACCCAAGCTTTAAAAGAAAAAAAAATGAAGATATTTTGTAGAAGAGGAGGGGAAGGGGGAAAAAGGGAGTTTCGTATGGACCTTAGTTCGAGTGAACCCCCCCCTCCCCCCCGACCCGCCCCATTTTGAATTTTCCATTATCTTCATTTTAAAAAAATTCCAAAAAGTGGCTCCCATCATTAAATAGGGTTCATTTGAACTAGGGTCAATACAAACCCCTTTTTGGGTCCATACGAACACCCCAATTTGTGTGAACCCCTAAAACCCAAATTTTTTTCATTGAAGATTTTTTGTAATTTTCCTTCCTCAATAGAGCTGCAAGCCAATATTGTGGAATCACTTTAATGCAAAAATTATACCTATTTTACTAAATTATGTTTTTTTAGGCCTTTAGGTACCACATATCCATTTTCAAAACAAATATCCTCCTTACTTGTCCAACCACTACTATCACCATCACGACCACCACTACCACCACCACAACTTACAACAATAACAACAACAAACATTGTGTTCTAGTCAATATTCTTTCTACCCCTAAATACGTTTAAAATATTATACATTATGGTTGCCTTCAACTTCCCCCACACTTGCATGATGTATATTTTTTTTTGTTAGTCTCTCTTTTTCCAAAAAAAACCTTACATCCACTAATTCCATATGTTTGAATACTATTCTCATAATACTCCTTTAAAAAATTATAAACTTAAAGAAAAAAAAAACAAACCTTCCTCTTAAATTAGTTAAATCTAAAAATAATTTGCACCACCATAAGATCCCCAAATCATGTCATATGGGGGAACCATTAAATTCTAACGAGGTGACTCGGGATGTAACCCGTGGAACGAGGAATTTGACAAAAACTAACTACGAACAAATTATCTACATTGAGGTAAATCATGTGCATGTACTTAACAAGAGATGATTATTTAGTTGAAAAGATTAATAGTGGGCAATGCTTTCCATGTTATCTAGTATTATCATATCACACATGAATAAAGGTGAAACAATAATTGTAATTAGTGATAGATGATAAAAGATAATATCTCTAAGTCGATCTTCTTTGTGGGCCACTCTTCCTTATCGTTTAAATGTTTTTTGAATTTGTATGTCTATGCTGTTCTTTTATGTAAGTCTTCTATAAGTACACAACCAACATTATCATTTTGTTAAGTTTTGAATATTAAACAATCTTATTTATACACACTAGATATCTAAATTTATTTGAATGCATTTAGAAAAAATTTATGTCATGCTTAAACTCATTCTTATTGCAGCATGATTCATGCTCTTTTATGTAATTGATTTTAAAAAAATTTGAATTTGTATGTCTATGTTGCTCCTATATTTAAGTCTCCTTTAAGTACACAACCAACATTGTCATTTTGTTAAGTTTTGAATATTAAACAATCTTATTTATACACACTAGATATCTGAATTTATCTGAATGCATTTAGAACAAGTTTATGTCATGCTTAAACTCATTCTTATTGCAGTATGATTCATGCTCTTTTAGGTAATTGATTAAATTGAATATTTAAAGGGAAAGAAGGTTATATAAAGATAAAGATGTGTGCAAATAGTATAGTTTGTAAGGAGAATTTGATACACATACTTTTATAAAAGTATTTTTATTTAGGTAAAATTATAGTATTCGTACATATGTATGGTACGGACCTAAGAAAGTGACTATTGAAAAGTGGATTTCTATACATGTCTAACTAAAATTATTTGTATCAATTGGATGAAAAAATAAATTACATATTTAGAAACTAGACTCAAAATACTAAATTTCATATATCACTAATTGTTTCTAAGATTCAATGTGTAAGTGTTTCAAATTTTTCATCCAACTATAACAATTTTGAAAATCAAGAAAAATTCTTCTACCTTTTGAGCTTTTTGTGGACCCAACTTCTTGCACATGCCCTTTGATATGACAAAGTTGGGGCTACTTCACTACTATCTTGACTAGGATATATGGCAAAAGAAGTATCACATTTTTATCTCATATATGAAATATTTCAAGACACTCCTAGAGAAGTATGGGATGTATTATTGTAAATTTATGTTCACTCCAATGGAGAAAGGTTTACAACTCTCTCGATCCTAGAATTCACCTCATATAGATGCAACTCCTTTTAGGTAGCTTGTTGAGAGTCTCATTTACACAAATTATACGAGACCAAACTTGTGCCTTGTTGTTAGCCTTTAGAGATCTATGTGGGATTTGAAGAAATTTCAATGGGTTATAGCTAAGCATACTTTTAGATATATCTAAGGTACATTTTACTATGGTCTAGAATACAAGAAGAACCCTCAACTCTTCTTCCATGGATATACCAACTAAAACTATGTTGGATCTATTGATGACAAGAACTCAACTAATGGATTATTATTTTCATCTTAGATTTGGAATTATCTCATCTAGTATTAAGAAAAATAATGTTTTTTCTCTCTCATACATCAAGGGTTTACGTCCAAAGTGATTTGGTTATGTCACATTTTAGCTAGCATGGGCATTCTTAAAGAAAAGATATTAATTATTTATTGTGACAACCAAGGTGTGTTGAAGCCTCTGAAGAATCTAATTTTTAATGATAAAAAAATAGAATATTGAGGTTGAATGTCATTATATTGAAGAAAAATTATTGAACCACCACCTCCAACTCTAGCACTACCCAATAGATTCTTAAGTAGTTGATACACTCTCCAAGTCTCTTAGCAAGATGAAACTTGAGTTATTTTGAGGGTATATTTGCATGAAAAATGTAATATGTGGGAGAATGTTAGTGTACATTTTGTTACATTGTTTAGAAACCTCTTAAATTTTATACAACATATGGTTATGAATGTTATTTACTTAGAGGAACTTTTGTAGATACATGTACTAAAATTGCATTTTTTCTTTGTATAATTGAGTTTTTTGTTCATCAAATAATTAATCAAGTATTTTTACTATTTCAAGTTATTCCCATTTTACTAAAGTGTGATTTTCTTGGATAGGTAACATATATCCATTTCAAAATAAAATGTATCCATTTTGTTTAAAGGGCCTAACGAACAACCCTTACTAACAAATATCAATTTTGGTTTTTGGTATTACTAACAAGTATTGCCACTATTTGGCCCATCATCCATTAGGGTTTTCATTTATATTTTTTCTTATTTTTTATTAAACTTAAATTAGTGAGCCAAAAATGTAGTTACAGCAAAAATATTATCAAAAGATAAAGTAACTATAAGAGAAAAAATCCACCAAAAACCTGATTTCGATTAAGATAATAAATAGAACAAAGAAGGAAATTATAGAAATTAGAACCAATTATAGTTTCCAACTCGTCTTTATAGAAACCCTCATGAACGTTAATGAAGTTCTAGAAATAGTCCCTTTTAGTTATCTCATTTCTTATTTTGCATCCCATCATCCTAGTTTGCATTTGATCTTATTAATTCTTGTGAGCTATAGAGGTGAATCAAGGTCTCCATCTATCTTTGAATTTCTTTCAGTTAATATTCTAAACCTCATTAACCTATTCTTGATAGTACACTTAGTGAGGTCCTTAAAACTCTATTAATTTTTTCCTTTATTTCATTCATCTCCTATTCCAAGATGGATAATCTAGTAATATGCTCATTTATTTCCCTCCTACTATGTAATTTTCCATGGAGTCTAATATTAACTTATTTTCTAGGTTCTCAACCTCTAATCTTCAAACTTTAGGAAGGAAGCTCCAATTCTAAAAGATATTCCTATCATCCTTGGGATTAACCTATCCTTGAATATTTTTATTTTCCCACATGGCTATTTTACGTGGCATCTATTAATTTAAAAAAATACTTAGTTAGAGTGATTTGAGCTTTAGAGGCCTCTTGAACCAATATCATGTTGTGTATCATCCAAATAACCATCTTCACCATGTCTTGCAAAGAAGTAGGTTCCACCTTAAGGATTTCATAAAAGTTGTCTAGTGCTATTCCTGCCAAGGTTTTGAACATATAGTAACATATCTCCAATGGTAAGTTTCAAAATAGTAGGAACAATACCTTTTCCATTCCTATCTCTACTCTTCTTTAAAGCAAAAGAAAAAATGTCTCCAATTTCATTCTCTTGTGCATGCCTTTCCTTTTCTTTGTTCTTGCATCTATTCCTTTTGATATATCTTGATCTCATACCATGGTGTCCCTTCCCCAACATATCCTATGTCCTCACACTACTTGTCTCGTGAGGTAGGAAAGTCATTTTTTTAGAGTTAGAATCATACTTAAGGCCCATCCATTTGGAATTATTTTTTGAATTAATATTAAAACTAATTTAATTTAGGGTTGAAAATAATGTGTTTCTTCTTATATTTATTTATTTATATATGGTGAGGAATTAATTTAGTTTTTTATTAGAGTAGTAAACTTTATTTAGCTCCATTAGGATATATTGACTTTATCTATAATGTGTGACACCATATATTTATATTATATTATATAAGTTTATATTTAATTATAGTATAGGTTATATTGTTATTAAGTCTAGAAAAAACTTTCTTATATAATATTTTATAATAATATATAATTTATACACATAAATAATATGAATATTTAAAAATAATATATTCTTGATATATGATATGTAATAATTATTTACAGTAGTGATGTTATATACTAATAATTTTAATTAATATATTATAATAAATTTAGTATTCCAATAATATTAAATATGATAATTTATAAATAGTATTTAAAATTAATATATGATAATTATATTATTTTTATATGAAATATAACATAATATAATATAATATAATTATACATATATAATATTTGATTCAATTTATAAAGGATTAGAGAAATTTGGTCATTATCATCAATAGTATTAAAAAATAACATATTATTATTTCGATCTCCAAATTTTATTATTTTCAATCTAGGTTGTAGCCATTATTTTCATAACTTTGTGTCATGTCCTTACTTTCAAGTAGGATTAAAATAAACACTTTTGCTGATTTTTTGTATTTCTTATAGAAGTTAATTTTACAAGTGAAATATTATTTAATACTAAGGATTGAGTATTTATAAGTTAATTACTCCAAGAAAATATGTGATGCATTCAAAATTAAAACCTTGAAATTCACTTACCATCAGTTGTTCTAAAGTAATTGTATTAGGTGAATAAATTTGAAGGAAATATATGAAATCAAAATGAAGTAAAGTAATTATATTAGGTGAATAAATTTTAAGGAAATAGATGAAATCAAAATGAAGTAAAATATCAAGCATGATTAATTATACATTAAGGAAAATGAGAAAGAATAATAGCATAGGAATGTTCCTAGTGACATTAGATTAGTAGATTAGATATATTTGAGAGGGTGTATGGTTTAGCCTACCCTATATAATATGCTTTCTTAAAAGAGTACCTTCATCTCAATACATTATTTGATTGTTCAAAATGAATTGTATTAATCATGTTTAGGTTAGGTGTGGCCTATACCCACATTTAAAGGACCTTGGAGGAGTAGTCATCTTAACTATGCCACTTCTTTATGGTTTTTAACAAATTAACACCCTATCATCCTCTTAACATTCCCATTATTTTGTAGGGTGTGTTACATGGGATGAGTACCACTTGAATTATCTTCACTTGTTTGTTGACTTTCTTCCACACCTATGCATCACTAATGTATTCATCCACATATATTTGATATCTTATCTTGTCACACTTGGCCGCAATCCATGTGTATATCTTGTTCATTTCTATTATTTAGCATTCTATATTTTAAAAGAATTGTCATAGATCATATGTTTTCCTTTTACATTGTAGTTATGAATTTTTTGTGGATTTCTTAGTAGTGTATTATGAATTTATTATCACTATAGACAAGATCTTTTTCTAACACTACTCTAACCTTCTTAAGTCACATTTATAAAGTTGATGTCCAACATTACGAATGTTAAGCCAATAATTGGAGATTGACATATTTTTATGTCTAGGAAAAAATTTCTCACCCCTTGACAAGTAACTTTCCTTCTAAATATAGATATATTTAAGTACAAAATATGTATTGATCATCATATCTCCTACTAGATAGATTTCAAATTCATGTTACAAGTAGTTATTAAATGTTATGTAGAGAAGAGAAGGAAAAACTTTCTTAATAAACCCAATGATGATTAATTAAAATAAAGGAATTATTGAGTAGAGTGTAGCACATTATGTTCACTTCCAACCTATGGTTTCAAGTAGATCATCTCTATAAGACACTTAACCAAGTTACTACCGTTGTCTATGGATTGACCAATTAAAATTATCAAACCTACATTTTTATGGTCATCAACTATGGTAGCAACACTAGTCTAAAAGGGATTCCCAAAACCCAAAATGCATGTCAATCATCCTTGGCACGAATGGTAGACAAAGTTAGCCCACGTAGATATCATAGGCCTTGACTATCCACAAATTTTAGGGATTATCATTGAAAAGGGAAACAATCAATATTGGACCATTGACAAATAACGTTTCATATTTATTATAGTTTCAATGGTGCACTCTATGAATGACCTTTGAATATTCTCAACCTTCTCCTCTAAACAATTTACAAAAATAAAAGATTATGTATTTGTGAAGATTAAAAATCAAGAAGAGACATAATTACATGGTAGGTGACTATCAATACATACAACTTTGAGCATGTATTAGAATTATTGAAATTTGTCAATTTCCCCTAACCATATTTGTGCTGACCTATTTATGAGAAAAAAGATTTCCTTCTTTTTTGTACATACAGGCCCACCCGCACCCATCATCCCTCACCAACACTAACACCCACCCCCTCAACTCCTCCCTTCCCACATAACCACTACCACCACCAACAACAAAAAGCAGCATTGTCTTCTAATAAACATTGGTTATACTCATAAATATGTCTAAATATTGTACATTATGCTTACCTTCAACTCCCCTCACACTTACACTGTACATTTTGTTGTTAGTTTCTCTTTTTCACAAAAATAACCTATTATATCCACTAATTTGGTATGTTTGAAAATTATTCTCTTACCGCTACCGAAGAAAAATTACAAAATTTAACAAAAATACCCTTCGCCCTAAATTGATTACATCTAAATTATATCTAAAAATTATTTGTACGAGTACAAATATCTCCAAAATCATGTCGTATTGGGCACGATTAAATGTTAACGAGGTGACTAGGGACAGCACTCTACATATAGCCAGCGGAACAAAGAATTTGACGAAAGTTGACTACGAACAAGTTCTCGACATTGAGGAAAATTGAGTGCACGTCCCTATTCATATCAGGCAGTTTTCCTGTTCAACCAGGTAATGATGGATTAGTTGAAACTATATCACACGTGGTTAAGGGCGAAGCAATAATTGTAAGTTAACACGATAGACGCTAAAAGATAATATCTGTAATTCGATCTTCTTTGTGGGCCGCTCCTTCTGACCGTTAAAATGTGTTTTGAATTTGTATGTCTCTGATGTTCCTATATGTCAGTCTTTTCACATTACCTACCAGCATTTTCATTCCGTTAAGTTTTGAATATCGAACAGTCTTCTTTATACGCACTAGACGTCTGAATTTGTCTGAATGCGTTTGGAACAGGTTTCTGTCATGCTTAAACTCATTCTTATTGCAGCCTGATTCATGGTCTTGTAGGTGATTGATTGTTTTGAAGGTTTTAAGGGCCGGGAAGGTTATATAAAGATCAAGATGTCTGCAAATAGTATAGTTTGTAAGCAGAATTTGATCATAGGAAAGGCCTTTGTAAACGGATCTGATATTCTCTGCTCTGTGCCAACAAGCACTGCAGTTGCAGTTTTGGAGGAACCAGAGTTAAGGTAACTGAATTTAATCTGTGTTTACAGTTTAGTTTTTTAATTTAACAGCAGATGATGATTCTTTTTCTTGTTTGCCAGGGCTTATAAGTTGGGAAAGCAGAAATGCTCATACAATCAAGTGGAGCTTCTCTTTTATGATCTTAGCGGGCAAAAACCAGTTGGAATGAAGATCTCTGAAGCTATTGAAACCTGCATTGGGTCTGAGGTGGAAGATGTTTTAAAGGAGAGTTGCCTTAAGTTCAATGTGAGATTCTTGAATAATAAGAGGTTGAATCTTTATGTTTATGTTGTCTATGCCAATGCCCATCTGAAATTGAACGGTACTAGTCCTATTGATGGAACGCAATATTATTGGATGCCTGTATCGCGCTCTAATTGCAAGAAGGGTTGTCGGGGTCCTGTTATACGTGGGCTGCAACGATTTGGTAAGATGTCTAGACGAGGCGAAGGAACAGAGGATTCATGGAAAGAACCTAGGCATCTGTATATTGCGATAGATGAGGCCAGCACCCATGTCTGTACTGACCCGGAGATACCTAATTTCAGGTTTCTTTTGGCTGCTTACAATGATCTGTATGAATTGTTGGGCACAACAGTATCCAGCAGCATAAAAGTTTTGTCTAACAATGATGCTCCTCGTGGAGCTGCGTCTTTGAAGGTGTACTTCAATTTGCTAGGTAGGAGTGATGACTATATCTGTTTAATCCAAATCGATTGTTTATATTCGACACGCATGTTTAATGGAAGTCGGTGGGATTGCAATGTCCTGATTAATTTTTGTGTGTATTTCTATTTGCTTTCGGCTTTAGAGGGCTGGAAACAAGATATACCTCAGACTCCATGTCTGAGCAGCCAAACAAACCCAAGATCGAAAGGTAATTTGTATGAAAGATATTGGAGCTTTTATCTCAAGAGAGGATTACAAACTAATATCTAAAGTAATAATAAAATTTATTTTGATTTCATTATTGCGAAACAGATATTGAATTGTATCCCCAGCTCATCGACGGAGATCAAACTGGCAATGAATCCGCCATTGTTGTCTATGGCTTGTCAGCAAAGAAAACCAAGGTAAGAAGATAAGATGTTCTCGTTTTCTAGTTAGTGCCTACAAACGGCAATGCTAGAAACGTTTCGATTGTATCTTGAAATTCAAATGTGCAGGGGTTCTCAGCAAATCAGCCTGAACCAGAAAAGAATTTGAAGCAAGACAACCATTCTCTCAATAAATTGTGTGAAAGGTAATCGAGAATTTCAGTGCTCTTAATCTCATTTGTTTAGTTGATGGCAATTGGAATTTAATGGTGTAAAAAAAATTGCAGGTTATTTGAGATTTGTGCATCCAAAGTGGGTTCCGTCATTTCTTTACGAACACTTACGGCTCTTATAGGTGCGGCGCAAAAGGATCGCAATTCATGGGTTTCTAGGGCATCAAATGTTTTATTTTCTGAGATATTCCTGTCGCATGTTAATACAGGGACAAAGAAAAAAAGAATCTATGAAATTTTCAATGTCCTTCAGTGCATTCTGATCGTGGAGCAGAAAATAGAGAGAGAGAAATATACCTGGCTAGGTTCAACAAGAATTTCATCTGCAATAAAGAAGCTCAAGGTAGTCGCTTCTTTCCCTCTTATGATTTTTCCAGTTAGTTTAGAATTAATCTTTCAAATTGGCAGATAGTTGTAACGGTTCAATGATACTTACCCTCTGTTGCAGCAAGAAGCCTCTCTTTCTAGGAAACCCTACACAACAAAAAGGTTGAAGTACGCCACCGAAGAAATGGTTGAAAATCCCATGAGAGAGCTCACGGAAAAATTCATACAGCTTTTCTTTGTCAACGAGGTGAGCTCGTTGGTTTTATATGATGGCAATCTTGTCTGGAAACTTCGTGAGCTTTAAATTATTCATTGATTTTCCCCCCTATAAAGTTGAACTGTCTTTGGTTCGAATATGTTGCAGAAGCGTTCCATAACACTGGAGTTTGCCATGGACGCGCTCCTCGACTCCCGTGTTGATCCCCAGACACATCGCTGTAACTACAATCTCCAGCCTTTTCTCTGCTCTGAAAATTTTGTAATGAACATTTCCGAGAACTTTACAATGAACAATTATTTTTGAAAAATCCAGCCAAAATGCGAAGATTGTCGGAGATCGCAAGAATATTTACAGTATTGAATTTGATTAGCACTAAGAAGTCCTCTTCCGACAGCGAATTTTCAAGCGGATCTTTACTTTCATGGCGGGGAGCTCCTGGAGTTAAGCAACGGCTTCAGATTGCAGGTATGTTGCATCTCTCCTTGGAAAATCCCTTTGTTAATTGTGCAGCTTGAACCGAAAAGTCTGATCTCTTTAAAATCTCAGATTCCGGGAAGAAAACTCTCAAACGTAGATGTGCCGAACTAAACCCTAGGCAAAGGGCAGTAAAAAATAAGAAGCCGGCCATGAACAATTCTGAGATTGCAGTGCTAAACATGCCAAGTCTTGTTAGCGAACCCGAAGATGACGACGAAAATTTTTCGTCGCTAGAAATGGAGTGCAATCGTTTGATCAAACGGCCAAGGCTTTGTGCTACTGTCACGAATTTCACTACACAAAAAAATTGTGCGTCAATTCTGTCAAAAGAAAGTATACGGGCATCTTCAAACCCTAAAAAAATTGACGGATCTTTTTCCACTCGTTCAGGTACAGCAAATCCTTCGTCACCTCAAAAGAATTTAGATCACAACGACGCAGATGCTATCACCTACGAAGCAGCGGCCATGCTTATGTGTTTATCATCTTCTGATCAGCTTAATGCAATTAATGAAAAATCCTTCAGGCAGGACATTGTAAACCCTCAAATCGAAGCGGAAACACGGCAGAAACCGGCAATAATGGATCAGATAGAGGACAAGTCAAATTGTCCGTCAAATGCCACAGAAGAGTTGTATTCCAAATGTGTCGAAGGTGAAGCCGTATTTCCCCAGTCTGACCAAGGGTTCAATCCTCTGTTCCATTTACAGCAAGTCTTTTCACCTTCGCAGATCGCTCAACTGCAAGCGGAAAATCCAGGTAAGATTTCACCAGACCGATAATGTTAAAATTTAATGCAAATTCAGCAGCAGATGAAATTGTTTGATGCCTCAAACTTTGACTGAATTTAGTAGGTATAATGTTCCTGCAGACTATGTAAATGATTTAATATCTAGTAAATGCGTAACTGATTACCTGTAAAGTTTTCTTCAAAGAATTTATTGATAATTTTAGGCAAATTTTATGAATAACCTGTAGATTCCGTCGAGCTGTAGTGATTTTTGAATTTTTCAGTTAATTGATGGAATTTTTAAAATGAAATTGCAGGATTCATGGTTGATTTTGTTCGGCACTCAAGGCAACTTTACCAGAAATGGTGTGCTGAAAACTTTTCCGCTAACAAACAGAAGAATTTATTCAAGCCAGTGCCCATCCAAGCTGTTTATAATACAAATTTTGTTGATATTTTGGCTGGCGGCCAAGATCAGATGTAATTAACAGTCAAAGACATTTTGTTAAGGATATGCATGCTCGTACTCCAAGTTATCTCTGTCATTTTTTTAGAGGAACAAATATTTAACAGAATTCCGTTTAGAGAGGGAGTAGAATAATTTATGATGTGGAAGAATGCATCATGACTATGTATCTTCTGTTATTCTTAAGCAATTATAATGTAGGTTATTTTTTAAATGGAATAGTTTTATAAATGGCTTCATAGTTAAATTGTATTAACTTTTTAATTATGGTATTATAATATATTAAAAAGATTTTTTGGATTCTTTTGTAAATCGAAGTTTATAGTCTTATATTAGATATGGGTTGTTGTTTTTGGCTTTCTTTTACTTAGGTTGTTTCATATTTTAAATATTATGGGATCATGGAGATATAAAATAATATTTTGATAAAAGGTATAATCAACCATACAAATAAAATGGATTATATGTAACATTATCATTCATAAATAGCATAAGCTACAACACAATATTATTAATAAAAATAAATTTATCAAGATTTCTATGTATGTGGATGGCTAATGTAGCAAGTTTTGGATAGATAGATATTTTTTCTTCATAATAATCATGAAAAACTTTGTTTAATATTTTAATTGTTGAGTTTGAAACACAAAAAGGGATGTAGTTTCATTTTGAAAATTTATGGTCTATTTTTTATATATATTAATGTTTATTAATCAGTGCCACCTCATTTTCCATACTACTTGTACAAGAGAATTTTGAGGCTTCTCACATTAATTTCTACCCTAGTCTCATCCTTCAAGTGAGTTAGTGTTATTTAAATGGCCTTGACCTTGCATTCTACAACTTTGTTGCAAATAACTATAAGGATAGCATAAAAATGAGCCCAAGAGTTTGTAATACTTTGATTCATTGGTTGATATTTTCTTCATTAATAGATGGTGTGTGTGTGCGGATAGGATAAAAATGAGCCCAAGAGTTTGTAATACTTTCATTCATTGGTTGATATTTTCTTCATTAATAGATTGTGTGTGTGTGTGTGTGTGTGTGTAAATTGTGAGCTAATAGCTCACTATATAGGTTTCATCTCATCAAAGCAATCCTCAATGTGTGTGTGTGTGTGTAAATTGTGAGCTAATATCTCACTATATAGGTTGCATCTCATCAAAGCAATCCTCAACTATTTGGATCAAACACTAGCAGGAGCCCCATAAAATCAAGCTCACTATGATTCATAAACTTACTAAGGGAATTTTCTTATTTTTGTTTAATGAACCCTAGAAAGTCAACAAGTTCCTTGAATAATCAAATGAATAAATGAGTAGAAGTCTCCATAAAAAAATTAACAAATGTGATGCTTTATTTGATTATGCACATGATTAAATAACCAAAATAGAGTAAAACATGAAGAAGCATTTTACAAGTTAGCACTCTATATGAACTCTAAATATATGGATAAATTCTTATTGGAAAAACCACCTCCACAAAAGAGACCTAAGATTCTATTATCCTCAAACAATGGTGTATAATAATAAAATCTACTTATCCCCATATTTCATAGCAATTCACTAGTATAAGAATTGCTACAAAAATTTAAAAAATTTGATTTATTACCCATGCCTCTAATATATAGGAAATTAAAAAAAACTTCAAAAATGCAAATTGTTTTTAAAACAAGTACCCAATACCATAGACCCAAAACTAAGTGCCTAAGTCTACATGCAAAAATTCAACACCCTGTAGTCATGGCCAAACAACTTGAAATATAATGCAATACCCATTCCATGTCTTGCATGGTTTATGTTCTCACATAACCATCATATTGACCACTTTCCCAATGCTAGGTGTTCTTGAGGTAAATCAATACTTCTCATATCACCTATCTTTGGAAGATGCTTCATAACTCTCAATTTTGACCTTTTTCATGAAAAATCTCTAGTCATTTCCTTCTTACATAATATTGCAAGTATTAGGAGAATAGATAATACATAAATAATGTCTCAAAAATCAGATGTGAATTCCATTTTTCTCACTCCATAATGTTTATTAGCTTAGACATTATTTATTATTTACATAAATTATTTCAATTAATCAAGCTTAGGATTTTCAAGGTGAATGTCAGAGCTAATCCTATCATTCTCCTACTTTTTATCTACATTATAAATAAATAATTAAAAATTAATAACATGCTATAGAAGAGGCAAAGTTCATAGTCCCTCTATACCAACAGAACTTATATATGCTTACTCACTTAGTGTGATAATTTACAACATTATCAAAAGTTTAAATCTTCTATATCATGACTCTACTAAACTGAATTATCTTGTAGAGAAAGTGATACTAAATATTAATGTGTTAAGATTACAAGCATGTTACATCAAATTCTTGACCAAAAAAATAAGAATCTAGCTATCACATTTGATCTTCAGCCATCTACACTCAAATGCAATTCCTAAACACAACATACACAACCATAGTACCTCCTTAAATATGTATGCTTTGTAGACATGTATTATATTTTTTAGTAGAAAAATAGACCATGGGCTACCTCTTACTCATCCAACTAATTGCACCTTCAAATAAAGTGAATATGTAACCACTCATGGATGTGTTACTATCCAAAACTCAAATGCAATCATAATTAATAAATTCATGTATATCATCAAATTTTCCCACATCACCAGTCATGTGATAATAATATATCACTTATAGGTCCCTTGCAAATATCCAAAAACTATTTTTACTTCATTTTAATGCTCTCTACTAGGGTTAGACATGAACTTTCTAAGAATTCTCGTTATTTAGGTAATATCTAGTTATTACAAATAATTGTATGTATTAGGCTATCTATAGCACTAGAATAAATAACATTATAAATATCCTCAAAATTATCATCTAACCTAGGATTTCAATCTAAAGATAACTTACTATTGGTTATATAAAGGAATAACCATTAGCTTACAATCCCAAATGAAAAATTACTCCAAAAAGTCTCAATTTACTTACTTTAACTAAACCAAATATTTTCATTAACTTAATTGAGCTATTAATACCTATCCCCAAGACACATTTCATAGCCACCAATATTTCATATCTAAGACACTATAAAGCTATGTATTGATCTCCCTAATTATACCCTTGGTGTTTAAACTTAATATGTCATCAATATAGAATACAATTGATCATTAACATTCATTCATTAATCAATTTGAAGTTAACATAATGATTAGAATTACTCCTTCCAAACCTAAATTCTAATACAAAATATAAAACTCTAATCCTACATCCAATACATGATTACTTAAATCTATATAAAGACCACTTTAACCTATAGATCATGTTTCCTTTCCATTCAACACAAAAGTACCAAGCTAATTCATATATGTTTTCTCTTAAAGATTCCCATGCAAAAAAATATTTTTACCATCTATTTTCTCTACCTCAAAATCATAATTAGTAGTGATAGAAGGTATGAATTTAAAATATTTTAGTTTAGAAAAATGAGAAAAGTTTTAACCAAAATTTACCCATCAACCTAGGAGTAGCCATAAACTACAAATCTATTCTTATATCCCTCTACCTAACCATCTACTCCAAATTTATTTATAGCTACTGACTTGTATCCAATGGGCTTCCTTCCCTTCAATAAATTAACCATATCACAAGTCTCAAATCTATCCAGGACCATCATCTGAACTATATTATCTCTATTCAAGACACGTGTCTTTGAAGAAAGTACTTACTTCACAAACTTGGGTTCATCATTAATACAAGACTAATAAAATTCTTAAGAAATATAGTGTGTTATACATTTCAATTGGTTTATCATGCCTTGTGGATCTCATCAAATAGATGGTAAGAGGATCCTAATTTTCATCTTCTAAAATCTCTAAATTTTAATTTTCTTGTTCCTCTACATCCTTTTGTCCAAAAATTATTATTTCACCTATACATCTTCCCACTACTATACTTTGGTTTCAAAATACATACTCTTCTTCTCTTTCTATTTTAGCTATCTATGATTACGCTTAAGTCTAAGTTCATTAAAAACTCTATCTATAGAATGGACTAATTTTGATATAAAAGTATTCCAAAGCTTATAACCCTTAATAATTTTATCATATCTGACAAAATACATTTTTTATCTATAAAATATAATTTTAATTATTTTTCAATAGACACATATAAAATCCTCACAATGAAAAACTCTAATTTGTAAAACAAATGATTTCTTATGTTTTCACACTTTATATGGTGTTTTATCACTAGAGTAGAATGAGAAGATGTATTAATAAAATAACAAGAAAACCCTATATTCTTAGCCAAGAAATACCAATCCAATTGAGCATTATTCAACATATTATTGGTTGTATCTATTAATGTCATTCCCATCCTCTTTGTGGTTCCTAACTGTTATGCCATATATAGATTTTTCTTTGATCTCATAATACCTATATCTCTATAGAAATCATCAAATTTTCTACATATTAATCTTCACTTCCATTATCTTACCCTAATACATTTATTTTCAAACCATATAATTTTATACAAGAACCTTAAATTACTTAAACTTAAATAATTATTTAGACTTATTTTTATAAACTAAGCCCATGTATAACAAGAATAGTTGTCAATATAGGTGATACAATAATAAAATTTTACAATGGAATCCACATCTACATGACCAAATATATCACTATGAATAACTTCCAATGTCTAATTTATCTTAATGCTAGAAAAGTTAAACTTAACTCTTTTTTTCATTCACACAATTGTCCCATACTCAAAATTAATAAAATAACCAAATAAATCATCGACTATATTTTTTATTCTTTAGGAATTAAGATGTCTCAACCTTTGCAATTCCTAGCATTAATTTAGTAATTTAATTATGCTTATGTTGTAATTTATTGCTCATATTTATTTGCCATCTAATATGACTTGATACAGTGAATTGTTGACATGTTGGGAAGTGACATGGAATATTACAAGGATGTTGTGGTCCCACAAGGAAATGTATGTGTCACACTTTGGGAAGATATTTCTTGACATGTGTCGATGTATTTGAAGGATTATTATGACAATTTTATGACAAATTCCTATGAAAATTTTATGATTGATTCCTATGACAAAGTTATGGTGCATAAGAGTCGAATTTTATGACAGTTTGGACAAGTGTTAATTAGAATATTTGCATGGGAAAGTGAATTCCCAAGTTTTACCTATGACAAGTTGTAAGAGAATGTAAAAAGCGTCTTCTATTATTAGTCAGTTATGGAAAATTATCTTATAGTTATAAGAGTTTTCATATATGACAGATTCTATGATATTGTAAGAAAATTGTCATATACCTATTTAGGGAAAATTTGGGGTGCCCAAGTATGGAGGAATATAAGGTGGGTAAGGAATCATTGGACAAGTGTTACTGAAGTCAACTATGTGTTGGAAAAGTGTGCCACATGGATCTGGACACCCATACATTGTTACTTGCTCATGAAGCTTCCTCTATGCTTGTATTTCTTTATAAATAAGGTTCTTAAGGGAGTAGTTTGTAATGGTTTATTTTTAGGTATTTTTATCTTATCAAATTTCCTTCAAAATTAAACATTAGGGTATACTCTTGGTAGAACTTATATTTTAAGTGTATTGTAATCACCATTGATTTGTACTGTGGGATTTTTTACTGAAAGGGTTTTACATACATATATATTATGTTATAGGATTTTATAATTGTATGTGATGTTAATTTATTAATCTCTCTATTGTGCATATCATATTGTAATTTTAATAGAATTTAAACTATACACATGTCCTCTTATATCAGTGTTAGGAAGCATGTTTATATGCCTTGCTCCCTTTTAGTTGGTATCAAAGCTTGATTACCTTTTATTCTAGTTGTTTGGTAGAGGGTTATTTGCACTAATCTTTATTTGAGTGGGAGCCTATATAGTAGGTTTGTAATATTTTTTGTATGAGAGAGCTACTAAATTTGGGAGGTTAGAATTAGAGAAGCTCAATGGAGGCAACTTTCAGTTGTTAAAACTCAATATGGAGTGCCAATTGGTGGATAGACATTTATGGCTCATGGTATCCAATTCCATTCCAATGAGAATGAAACAAGAAGATCATAATCAAATGGATCAAAAGGCTATTGGTCTTATAAGACTCTACTTGGCTAACTCTATCCTGTTAAATTTTCATGAGGAGAAAATGGATGTAAATTTGTGGAAGAAACTTGGAGAAATTTATTAGGATAAATCCTTGGTAAATAAGTTATTCCTGAGAAAGAATTTAGTCTTTATAAGGATGAAGGATTTTTTTGGATCACTTGAATTCATTTAATATGTTTGTTTCTCAGTTATCCTCTTTTTGTGTAAAGATGGAGGAGAATCATTTTATTAAATTATTGTGTTGGTTACCAGATTCATGGGACCACCTTTTTATGGCCATTCAAAGTACCACTACCACTTTCAAGATGGATGATGTGGTTGCATCTCTTTTGTCTAAAGAGATGTAAAGAAAATCCTTTGAATTGACTAAGGAGGCTCTCATGGTTTGTGATATATCAAAGGAGGGAAGATCCAAATCCTATGGTAGATATAAGTCTCGTGGAAATTACAAGGCTTTGTGTTAGAATTATAGCAAATCGGGTAACTTTTGTGAGGAATGTAAAGAGGAGAAAAATAAGAAGAAGAAAATCAATGACTTTGATTTAGACAAGTCTTCTTAGGATGATGGTCAAGCATTTTTCATTTCTTCAGTAATGCATGCATCTAAAGATGTGTTGTTAATTGACTATAGTACAACACTCCACATGACCTCACATAGGAGTTTCTTTTTTAAGTATGAAGATTTTGGAAATGGGAAGGTGTACTTGAGTGATGACTCTTTTGAATATTGTTTGTTGAATAGTTTTGATTTGATTCTCTGATGGTGGAGTGAAGGGGACCAACAGTGTACTACATATCCCTTTTAGCATGGAACCTATTATCTATAAGTAAATTTAATGATCTGGGTGTGCATATGTTTTCTCGAATGTAGGATGAAATATGATGAGAGGAGCTATAGTGTTGGGTAATGGTATTGAAATCATTACTCTATTTCAGCTTGATGCATGCACTTTTAGTGCAATATTTAGTTTGTTATGAAGAAGATAACTTTAGAGTCTTCATCCTCACCATCAAAACAAGTAGCAAAGAGGATGATTGCATCTACTTTTGGAGGTCATTATTTCTAGGTACCTAAGGGTGCTCATTCTATGGAGATGAAACTTCAAGCAAAGAAAAATATATTATGTCACAAAAGGCTTGGCCACATTGGTGTGAAGGACCCTAGAAGCCTAAAAAATAAAAATATTGTTGAGGAGATGAATGATTGTAATCTTCAGTTCAATTTTTGTGAACATTACATTTATGCAAAGAAAAATTGTGGTTATTTTTACTCTAGTTCTCATAAATATTCTAAGGTGTTGGAATTGATTCATTTTGATGTGTTTGGTTCTATTGATGTTCCTTTGATTGCAAAATATATTTATTTTATTTCATTCATTGATGATTATAGTAGAAGGATATGGATTTATTTCCTTGGAATCAAATCTGAAGTCTTTAATAGATTTAAAGAATTTAAATTTCTTGTAAAGTATTAGAAGGATAGAAAGATTAAACATTTGATGATTGATAATTTGGCCATGAGTCATTTTTGGCAGATTTCAACAAGTTCTATAAGGAACATGGGATTGAAATACATAAGAAAACTCTATATATTCCTCTCAGCAGAATGGAGTTATAGATATAATGAATAGGATGTTAATGGAGAGGGCTAAGAGTATGCTTAGTGGAGCTTCAACAAACGAATTGGGATGAAACTATTGTCATTCCTTGTTACCTGATTAATAGGTCTTCTACTTCATTGTTTGTGGATAAGACACTAAAGGAGGTACAAGGTCTAGTAGAAATCCCTCGTTAAGACATATTAGAGTATTTGGTTGTGAGGCATATGCTCATGTACCTAAGGAGAAGAGGTATAAGTTTGATAACAAGGCTATAAAGAGTACCCCCATTAGTTATTCCATCAATGTGAATGGGTACAAGCATTGGGATCATGTGGCCAAAAGGGTTCTATACAGTAGAAATGTGATTTTTAGGGAACTTGTTTCTTCTATAATTGGTTTACAGCCAAAGAAAGAAAAGAAAGAGGATGTGATTCATCTTCCTCCTACCCTTGAAAAAGGACTAAAATCATTTAATGGACCTGATGATGAGGAGAACTTGAGCAGCTCTAAAATTTTAAAAGAAGATGGAGAATCTCAACCTCAACCTTTGAGGAGGTCTATGCAACTTACACTAAAAACCAAAAAGGTTAAGATATTCATTTCATGATTCTCATTGTATTTTCTCTTTGATTTCTGACATTGATGAGCCTAGGGAGGCTATGTGTATGAGTGATGCATATTCTTAGATAAAGGCCATGGATGAAGAGATGGCTACATTTAAAATAAATTTCACTTGGGATCTAGTGCCCTTACCTGATGGACATAAACGTGTTGGTTACAAATGAGTGTTCAAGAAAAAAATTATTTCATATGGTAGTGTTGAGAGATATAAGGTAAGGTTAGTCACAAATGGTTATTCCTAGGTTGAGGGAATTGATTATAGTTGTAGTGTCAAAGAAAAGGTCCTTTGGCTTTTTCACACTCGTTTGGGTCCTCCTTGCGGATGTTGGCTTAATTTTGCCTTGATTTAGTCTTTTAATGTGGATAAAACATTCACATTAGGTCTTGGTCCCTTGTGAAATAATGTATTTTAATGGTACCTTGCAAAGGTGTTGTAAAGTGTTGTAACATACTTTCACACTTTTCTAGGGTTTTATCAATTAACTAAGGATAATAAATATAATTTCAATCATAATTAACATTAATCTTGCCTTATGTGGTCTGTTGTAAAGTTTTGTAACACACTTTCACATTCCTCTAGGCTTTTCATTAATAATTGGGCTTTCTTACGCTTTAATTGGCCCCATTTTGCGTCCACGAGCCTTATTTATGTGTATTTTTTAGGATAATCCCAACAAAAAGCATTTAAAACATCAAAATCCAAAAACTTCACCTCAAGTTCCTAAGGTGGGACTCATTTGCAATTATGGGCAAATGAGTACCCTTAGGTGGGACCCATTCGCAAAAGGTGGAAAATGAGTCCCATTTAACTAAAAATCAAATTTAATTTAAATCTTTGGCAGGATTTTAATCTCCAAGATCTAATGTCGGCTTGTAGTGTTGTAATTTCAAGAATTCTTGCATAATTGAGTATAAATACAAGGTTATTTCACTCATTTTCACCTAAGACTTTTGTGAGAGCATCCTTATAGAAAATTGAGTTCAAAAGAGAATTTGAGCAAAGGAATTCAAGGCTTTCAAGGGAAGATTATCAAGCATTCAAGAGCATCAATCATCATGTCAAAGATCACATTCTTCATATTTGTTATTGTTATCACAATTGTGATGTAGAGTTCATGATCCAAGCAAGCTTTGCATTCAAGATCGATCAACATCAAGCACGATTCAAGAACCACATCTATTGCAGCCATTTCAAGCATAATTGCAACACTTTATTGCTAGGGTTTGGTGAGTTGCAACATTACCTTTTGTTCATTTATCATTCTCCTCTTACATTTTCTTTCATTTCAAGTTTAATTACCAACAAGGGGTTTTACCAAGGCAAACCCCTGTTCTCTAACCCCCACAACATTTTTCCATTTTCTTGTGTGTGATTTGCAGGTCTAGGTTGCAAATTTGTTAAGAAGCAAAGTTGGAGAAAAGTTGGTAAGTCTTCAAAGTTGTCAAAATTGTCATTCAACCTTCGAGAAGCTTGGAGAAGACCTATAGGTCTTATTTTGTTGATTCGGATCCGAAAACTAGTCAGGAAGAGCAAAGAAAACTAAGAGGCACATAATCCACTTTAGAATTTCTAGAAAATTAGAACTGGACTGATTCACCACTATTGGTGAACGAGTCCCACTTTATAGGCCTAAACAGGATTTTTGTAGATTTGGATACCCTTTTGGCTGAAACTTGTGCTTGCACATTTTCCCAGAAAGTGGACTAATTTTCCCAACTTGGTGAATGAGACCTAATCAGCATAAACAATAGATTTTTTAGTGATCCAGATCTCCATTCTTCCTTCTTCAATTTCCCAGGTCCACATTTTTAGTTTCGCAGTCTTTTACCACATTTTATTTATCTTTCTAAGTCATCTTGCATACTACACTATGTTTCAAACATTTTCTTTTCCAATTTTACACTTGGTAGTGAACCCTTCATTTGACATCATTCAATCCCTTTGAGCATTTCCTTTGCTATATTTCAATGTCCTTTGCATTGAAATCTCAAGGGTTTGTTCTGTTAGAATCCAAGATCACTTGCATGCAAATGGATACCTTTCACGTGCAAAAGACATGCAAAACCAACAAGATATTCTGTAAACCTCAAAGTGTAAAATGCATTATGAGAATCTTTGTTATTACAAAGAGATCAATCCTTATGAAGGAGATCAAGAAACCCTAAAAGGGAAACCCTAAATGAAACCCTAGTGTGCACACTTAATAATTAATCAATTATTAATGTGCCTAAGTTTAGCTTAAGCAACTAGAGGAATAAGTGACTTAATTAATTAACTAGTATGATATAATTAATTAAGCGTAATAAATTATTACTCTAACACCCCCCCTTAAGATGAACTTAGGAAGAAGCTAAAACACTAGAATAAGATGCATGCAAGCAAAGATGGGTCCCGACAACTAGGCCTGATCAGGTACCCATTTACAAATGCAAGAAAGAGGTAGAGGAGGAAAACCCAGTGGGACAAAACCCCCCTACAATGATATGACATGCTGCAAAGAAGCACTGGAAGAACACTGTAGAGTAACACTGGAACCGCAATCTGGCAAGCAAGGAAAGATACTTCTATCTACACGAAACCATATCAGAATCATCATAATGTGACAGCAGACCCGATGCCATGGAACACTCAAAAACTCCAAACAGGAACAACACTGGAATCTATGAAGCAACAGTCGATTATTGAATGATGTATCACTGAAAACGAAGTGCAAAGATGCAAGATGCACTCTCCCAACTGCCAAAATATCCAGGTAATCTCCAAAACAACATCAGACCAAATCTGGATTAATGAAAAACCTGGGATAGATACAGAAAAAAGTGCATGGACAACAACATAGAGCTCCTCAATACCTTTCCAATGCCGCACAGATAGCGAAAATCGGAGATCTTGGCAAAGAGTTATGAGCTCAGAAGCATAAAAAGTACATCTAACTTCAAACAGTAATAATTGTAATAAAACAGGAAAATACTGTAAAATAAACCACACCAAATGAAAGTGCTCGGAACTAGCTTTTCGGTGATATCTTGTTTGCCCAATTTCGATACCGTATGCCCAAGTTATACAAAAAAGAAAAAAATTGCTTCTTTAGAGAAAACTAGGGTTAGGAGGGGACAAACACCACCATACGGACGCTGACGTCATGCTGACGTCAGCGGTTCATGGGCATAAATTTGACGGCCTGCAGGCCGTCGCGGTAAAAAATCAGTCCCCTGCGAAAAAAATTTTGGCCCTTGGTCGCCATATGACCGTAGGCACTGGGCAGGGGGGTGAGGCGGAGCCCCTGGTTCTCCATGGGACTGACGGCCGAGGATGAGAAGCCCTCAAGGGCTAGCGGAGCTGGAGGTGGCATATGGGCTGAGTGCCCCCTGGCGGTGGCGGACCGGCGGCCCCCTGGTGGCCGCCCGGTGGCCGCCGGGTGGTGGAATCCATCATAACTGTGAGCACCAGCACAGAGCCCGAAAAAACACTGTTTTTCAATTTTTGTGCTATTTTCGACCTCAGAATGCATGCTGGGGAGGCCGTATGGCCTCCCTGGTAAAAACATTTTGCCTCCCAGATCAAGATCACCAAAATCAATCAAACAATAGGCGTTCCTAGGGTTTTGAGGCGCTACGAACGCGATGGCGATGTCCGTTTGAGCCCAAAAAAAAATCGGCTACCCCCAGATCTTGCAGAAAAGATGCCTGTGGAAACCCTTGCATTTGAAACTCACTGAGAAGCCATATCTTCAGATCACGAACAGGCAGCGGCAGGTCTGGAGCTCTGATACCATGTTAGAATCCAAGATCACCTGCATGCAAATGGATACCTGTCACATGCAAAAGACATGCAAAACCAACAAGATGTTCTGTAAACCTCAAAGTGTAAAATGCATTATGAGAATCTTTGTTATTACAAAGAGATCAATCCTTATGAAGGAGATCAAGAAACCCTAAATGAAACCCTAGTGTGCACACTTAATAATTAATCAATTATTAATGTGCCTAAGTTTAGCTTAAGCAACTAGAGGAATAAGTGACTTAATTAATTAACCAGTATGATATAATTAATTAAGCGTAATAAATTGTTACTCTAACATGTTCTTGAGTGAAATGGCCAAGAATAAAATTGACCTCTCCTTTTAGGTTTAAACCCTAGAAGCCCTAGAGGGAGGTCACCATTTTCTTCATTTCAATGATGAGATTTTTTCTCTTGTTACAAAGTTGACATCCATAAGATTTTTTTATCACTTTTTGTTGCATATGATTTGGAGATTGAATAAATCAATGTAAAGATAGATTTCCTTCATTATGATTTGGAGGAATAAATATATATTTCAAAGACAAAGCATTGCATTGTGAAAGGTATGGAAATTTTGGTTTGCAAAATGAAGAAGTCTTTGTATGTTTTGAAATAGTCACCTAGGATGTGGTACCAAAAGTTGTATTCCTTTGTGTTGAATTTGAGATTTCTAAGATCAAAATCAGATTGTTATATTTAATTTAATATTATTGATGATCACATTCTCATTATTCTATTATGCATTGATGATATGTTGTTTATTGTGAATGGTAAATCCTTGATTTTTTATTTAAAGTCTCTACTTTTAGCATAATTTGAAATTAAGGATTTAGATGTAGCTAGGTACATTATGGGTACGGAAATTAGAGGAGATGAGGAAAATAGAAAACATTGGTTAGACTAGAGTATGTCAATTTTATGTTGGAGAGATTCAACATGGAAGCTTGTGGACTATTATGTGTTCCTATTGCAATACATAATTTATTAATTTCAAATTATCCAAAATCTCCTAGTGAGGTGGAGGATATGATGAGAGTACCTTATGCTAGTGTTTTTGGTAATTTAACTTATGTCGTGGTATATACAAGACCGATATATTCAAATTTGGAGCCAAAAGTGCTAGTCTAGGGCATAGAGCACCCTAGATTAGATTCTTTATTTTTAGGGATCAAAGTATTGGGAAAAAATATTAAATGCATAGTTTGATTTCCAATTTTTTATTTTTTAGAAGATATTTGTAAAATGAGTAATTAAATGCATTATTTGGTCCAAGCACATAGGGAGGAAAAAAATATAGTGTGAATTTTTCAAGGGTGACAATTTTTAATGCTACAATAGATATTCATAATTATTCATTTTGTGTGATTTTATACCTATTAAGGTATACGCCAAGAAACACCCTCCCAAGTCTAAGATAAGCTCAAAAGAGTAGGAGGTGAAACCAACTATCATATAGTTGGCCTTGAACCATCCATGGTTTGTTGATGAACTTGTTTCACTTGCATGATCATTATCCTAGCCATGTGAGTGATATTTTGTTCTAAGAAGTGGAGCAATGGTTTTGGTACCCAACACACTACAACCAATTAGAGTTGGACTCATTTGAAGTCCCTGTTTGGAAAGAAGGATACCTTATGAGGTTTTCAAATATAGAATAAACTTATTGGTTTGAATCCTATATATTTTGATATCATCGAGGAATTCTTCACCAAACTCTAATCACTCAATTTATAGTTTACATGGTATGTTATTGATAAATAGGACTCTCTATAGATTATTTACATCCTTACCAAGCTAGGTCCTAATTATTAAAATTTTACTTTTACCTTCTATGCTACTAGAGATATTTTTTCCTACATTTAATATGCCTTAACTTGATGAATTTGCTACATATCTCACCATGGAGAAGGAAAAATTGGTACATATGGACACACATTAAATTCATCTAAACTATAGGCTATTATTACAACAAAAAACATAAAAGATCATAAGGATTCAAATAAAAAAGGAAAGGAAAAAACTAAATATTTCAAGAATATTGAACAAGCAAAGGAATCACATTCATAAGATACCTTTGAGTCATATTCTTCTTATAAGTGGGAATCATCTAGGAAGGAGAGACCAAACCATACATATTGCAAAAAGTAGGGACATGATAAGAATCATGTTATATGTAAAATAAATTGATGATTTGAAACATATTCTTTGGAAGAACAATATTTAGTTGTATTCATCTATGTCATCTACTGTATCCTCTTCTTTCACATCATCACCTTCACAATCAAGGTCAAGTAGCATGAAAAGTAGAGTAGATGAGATGGAATTTAATGCACTTTTTACATCTACCACTATTAATTTAAGATGATTGATTATTGATTTAGAATCCTCACATCATATGGATTCTATTAAGATTCAAATTTTAAATTCACCAAAATATAAAAATTCAATAAATTGCTTAATTCAAGGAAGTGATCAAACTCTTAGGTTATCAAAGGAAGTGGTCAATGGTTCCTTAGGAACCAAGAACCATTGGTTCCTAGTTCCTATTCCTAGCCTAATATTGGACATATTTTTTTGAGTATGTGTGTGCATTCTAGTGGTGGTTCTTGATTGGTGTGAAAGCCCTAATGAATCGAGGGGAGAATATTCAAAGAAGAACATGTGATAGTTTGACTTAGAAATTTATTTTAAGTGTTTTAGAAAAAAAAATTGGTTTCCAAAAGGTCAATGTGTTGTGTTTGAATTGAGAAATATCCACCTAATTTTAGTAATGGTGGCACCTAGCCCAGTGACCAAAGTTGATTAAATTATCCTTTTTCCTTCTTCAAAGCTTCTATTTCAATCTAGGGTATCCATTATTAGCATTATTTTATCCTCTACCATGGATTTCAATTTTGTTGTAGTATTGTGACTTAGAATTTTTCCAAAGAAATTTTTTAATTAGCTAAACCCTCTTTATTTTTAATTAGAAATTACTAGGATGGATAGATAGCAGAAGGATAATCCAAGAGGGAAGACTTACATAGAAAATAATTTCTAGAATGGTTGTAGAGAGGAAGAGATAGTGTTATATTGTTAACATAAATTCATTATATTATTATCTAGTTGTATGTCTTCAACAATGTGTGGATATACTTAAAAAATATATTGTTAAAAAAAATCTTCAATGTATTTGCATCTATGAATGTATTTGTTGCTTCCTGAATATAAAAAAATTATAAACCTATTGAAAGACTTTCAATATATATTTTTATTCTTATATATGAGTTTGAATAGTTCATTGTGGATAACCAAGTAGATGAAACTAAAAATGGTATATAGAGACGTATTTTTTGTGTAGATCAATTATAGTTTATTATTATTATTTTATTTATCCTTCTCATCTATGACTCTATTTCCCTAGGATACACACCAATCTCAGTGTACCTAATCTAGTCACAAATATTAGACAAACAATTGATCATTTTCTATTTATTTAGGTTTCACTCTTTGTGGTTCACTGTTTTAGCTTGCATATATGGAATATTAAACATCACTTTCACTCATTTATTGACAACACTTGCACTATGAGTGGATTTTAGTTCTAGGAAATGGAGCAACTATTTTGAGACCTAATAGATTGGTGCCATTGTTGAGGATGGTTTACATCCAAACTCAATGTGATAAACTAGATAGATCAATAACCATGATATAGCCATCAGACTATTATTATTTTGTTAGTATCATCAAAGATTGTTGATCGATATTTTTTCACCTTTTTAAGAAGTGGAGAATCTATTAAAGAAGATCTAGAATTTGACCTCATCAGATTAAAGAATAGAAATGTATTAATAGTCTAAAGGTTAAGATATGTATGAAGTTACTTCAGATAGTGCAAGAAGGTGATGTGAACAATGGAAGGCTAAAAATCTAAGTGTATTTTCTTATCATAATTCTCATGTTATTTAAAATATAGGTACTTCCAATAGGAGAGAAGCATAAAAAGAGTATGACCAATATACATTAGATGATTTAGATGATAACTTGATAGAAACTAGTAGGAGAATATTTAAGCATGATTTTGGTAGATTTAGATAAGAGGAAATGATAATGAAAGGAACATAAATGCATCTTAAAATTTACACACAAAAAATATTAATAGGAACTTGACTTCACCTCTACATATGATAAATTTAGGGGTAAATATGTATAGTAATTCTCTTACTTTATTTCCAAGAACTGAACAAGAAGTGGAGACTTTATTCCATGAGTTTGATCAGGATGCTCAATCAAAGGGTGGGCATCGAGAAAGAGTTTTTGTCATCAACTAGATCTTATTGACCACCTCAAAGAAAGGTAACTTGAAATAGAAGCACACATTACATTAGGGTGGGATCAACTTCATCATTAGGCTCAACAAATAAATTAATATATCAAAATATTATTCAACCACAAAATATTGTTCAACCTCATAATGGTTCTCAACAACATTATATACCTCAAAATGTTGTCCAACCTCATCATTTTATTCAACTTGTCCTAAATCAGCAAGTGTATAAAACACAATAGAATCAACATAACCTATAACTCAACAAAATGTAGGATAAAATGTAAGAAATACCCTCAAATATAAGGTTAGAGGTTTTCTCCAATCAGGTAGTTAGTGAGAACTAAAAGGTACATACATTGGATTTATTTGGTATTCCTAATTATCCTAATCCAATCCCAAGTGATATCAGAGGAAAGATTCCAAAGTTTTAGGGAAATAATGCAATGACAAGGGAAGAGAACTTGAGATACTTCATCAATATCACTAATTAATATTAAATTAAAGATGAATATGTGATGATGAAACTATCTATGCATTCTTTGGAGGAAAGTGCAATATGATGTTTTAGGAATCTCTTTGAGAACAACATTTATTCTTGAGAAGATTTTGTTACTACTTTTAGAATACAATATGGGGATAGAATTAATCCTAAATTTGATATCCATGAGCTCAACACCATAAAAAAGAGAACCAATGAGACAGTGATGGACTTCAACAATAGGTTCATCCTCACCATGAGAAAGGTACCTCATCATCTCAATCCTAATGAATCTATGTTCCTTTTATTGGATTGTGGTTCTTTTGATTCTAAGATAGGATATTTCTTAAGAGATAAGGATCCTCAAACACTTAAAGAAGGATATGTAATAGTCATAAATATTGAAAACAATATGATGCCATTTGGTAAATAATTGAAGTAGGTTGATGTGAATTTTTCACAACTAGGTAGAACTATACTGAATTAGTCTCTCAATTCAAGATAATTGATAAAATGATGGGAGTCATGGAATTTCATATAAGTTTGCATGGAATTATAAGGGGCTACCACCTTGTGTTCCATCTTCATATTTTAATGAAGGGAAGAAGTTACACAATAGGCCTTACAATATTGATTAATGCAAGAGGCCACAACAAGATTATAGGAAGGTTTCCTAAAAGCATATGAATTTCCATCAAGAAGAAAAGGATGCACCTAATCCATTAAGGAGGGAAATATTTAATTATCAAGAGAATAATCTATGGTGTGAATCTTTCTTCCTACCACATGATCATTTGAAGTGTGAAGTTGCACTTCTTTGAGAATAGAGGATGAACTTCCAAATGACGATGATGATGTAGAATATTACAAGGAAAACATTAACCAATTTGATGAATTGGCCTATAGTCAAGAAAATATTACAAGATATCATCACAGTCTAGGTTTGAGTGACCAAATTTTCCAATTTGAATATAATTCTAATAGGTAAAAAACCAAATTCTTGCTCATGATTTTCAGAATTTGAAGGCTCTCATGTAGTAAAATTACAAGAGAACAAGACAATAAAATTAGGATATCAAATCCCTCATTGATATTGGAGTTATGTAGGTCCAAATTAGACATCAACTCAAAAAACATATTTGTCCCTATTGGATGTTGTGGTTGCATTTCTGATATATGGTTTTCATTGATGTCAACACTATAACAATTGGTGATTCGGAAGGCTGTATATGTCGAGGATATTGAGAAAATTGTAATACATATATTGCAGGCAGCCAGTGAAGCTAAGAAGGTCAGAATGTTGGAAAGTTGTGAACATTGAGTTTTTGGTGGTGCAAACTAAAGGGATTTTTGTTAAGTCTATCTATTATGTTGTCCAAAATTTTCAGTGGTACGCATCAAGATTTGAGGAAGTTATGAAGTTATATGTTCCTGTAGTCATTCTGTTACTATAGCAAGTGTTCTTGGAAGAAGAAGATGAAATTATGGTAATTTTAGCTATTGCACTTGTACCTATGAAATTCATGGATGAGTCTAGATTTTTCTCTATCCTTGTTTTATGTCTGCATTGATTGGAGTGTTCGTGATCAGAGATTTTTCTGATGTGTGCTCAAGTTTTCATGTTCTTGGCCGACATGATGGTGGTAGCATGTTGTGGATCCATGAAGATTAATATTTTAATGTTTGGCATGTTCAAAGATGTTTATTTGGGTCAACACTATGTTGTGACCAACTTGTGTTGGTGTGCATTAAGATTTATCTATGTATTGTGGCCGACAGTTGTAATTCATTATCTATTTGTGGCTGATAGAGTAGTTGATGTAAATCCATGTGGTGGATATATAAGAGCAATTGTTTAGTCATTTTGAAGTGTTCTCAAGGTATGCTCAATGTGTGCAAGTGGTGTACATGTACAAATAAAGGTAAAATCATTCAAGAGCAGAGCCGAGTGTGAAAGAGATTGAGCAAAGTGTGGAAGAGTGTGTAGAAGTTTTTGTGTGCCTAACTAGAACTGTAATAAGGCTTTTGTAGAAGATAATTTCTCAATTAAAACTCATCACATGGATTTAATCTGATTACTGTATGTAAGGAAGTGAGCCTTCCTCTGAGCAGTGTGCTCTAGGCAGTGTACTTGAATGCAAGTGCATTTCTTTTTCATTCTTCATTATACTTCTAACAGGGTATAATCTTGTGGACTAACATCCACTGTGGTTTTTCCCCTAACAAGGTTTCCACGTATGAAATCTTGGTGTTCATGTGTCTCTGATGTGTTATTGATTTATGCTTGCACTATTAATTATCAAATCTAAGATTTAAGGTTGATTAATGTTGAATAAGTTTGATTTCGGTAACAATTGATTCACCCCCCCTCTTAGTTGTCTATCCTTGTTTTTCCAACAATTGGTATCAGAGCTAGTTCCTCTAAAGAAGCCTAACAGCTTGAGGTGATCCTAGATGGAATCATACAAGAAGTATAGTCCTAGATTCAATGGTACAAACTACTATTTATGGAAAGTCAGAATGGAGTGTCATTTGAAGTGCATTGGTGAACCTTTCTGGAAGATTACACAAAGTCCATATATTATTCCTTAGAATGGTCCCTCCTCTAAAGATGAGATCAAGCAAGCAGAAGTTAATACTAGGGCTATAGAAGCATTGTTGAGTGCTTTGATAATTCGAAGATGAAAAATGTCATAGGATTGAAGACTACATATCATATCTGGAAAAAGTTAGAAACATTGTACGAAGGATATGCACTCGTGAAAAGTGCTAAGCTACAAAGTTTGAAAGGAAAGTGGGAGGACATGAAGATGAGTGAAGATGAGAACATCCTCTCTTTTTCTCAAAAGATAAATGAACTAGTGATGAGCATTAGATGTGTTGGTCGAACCTTGGATGAAGAGATTGTGGCTAAGATACTTAGATATGCACCTCCTTCCTACAAAACAAAAGCTCATGCTTTTTGATGAACTCAGAATAGTGAAAAATGTGACAAGATACATGTTGATTGGAAAACTTGTTGCCTATGAGTTAAGTGAATTTGGTGAATCTACATTCAAGGGTACTGTATTCGGGAAAATAAAGCAAAGATATGATTCAGGAGAAAGTTCCAAAAGTACATATAAATATGAAGATGAGATGAAAAAGATTGAAGATGAAGAAAAAGAATTAGAAGAACTGGAAGAAATGATTGTGAAAAAATAAGTCGAAGGTCATGATAAGTATAAAGGAAAGTTACCTATCAAATGTTTTTCTTGCTGTAAAATAGGTCATTTTCCATCAAGATGTCCTAAAACAGTTTCTAAGTACAAACCTGAGCAGACTAGATTTCAAAGGAAATGCTATTATGTTGAAGAAGGTGTAACTGATGAAGAATCTAATAAAGAAATTGGAAATGAAGATGAATGGGTATTCTTTGCTATCAAATAAAATGGTCAAGTGTCCACTGAATCTACTAGTAATGTGAATGTTGAAAAAGCTCTTACAACAAAAATTGAAGAAAAAGATAAGTGGGTAATTGACAAGGGATGCTCACATCATATGACTGGTGACAAAAGAAATTTTTCAGGCTTGGAAAACTATGATTGTGGTGTTGTAAGATTTGGAGACAACACTTCTAGTGTGATTCGTGGCAGAGGCACTATTTCTTTTGGTGGTAAGCACAACACTGCTAATGTTCTTTATGTAGAAGGCTTAAAGCATAACCTGTTGAGTGTTGGATAGATGATAGACAAGGGTTACAATCTTCAATTCAAGGATGGTAAGTGCAAAATAAGGGGAAGTTCTGGAAATATGATTACTTCGGGTACAAAGACAAAAGGTAATATCTTTCATTTGAGTGTTGCTAGTGAAAGTTGTTTAATTGCTTAGATTGATGTAAGTTGGTTATGGCATATGAGGTTGTGTCATGTGAACTTTGATAACATTTTCAAGATAATCTCTACTCAAGCAATCAGAGATCTTCCTAAGTTAGTGAAGCCTACTAACACTATGTGCAAGGAATGTTAGATGGGAAAGCAGACAAGAAATTATTTTTGGAGAAAACAGTATAGCTCTAATGGAGTACTGGATTTGATACATACTGATTTATGTGGTTCATCCAAAATTACAAGTCTACAAGGTGAAAGGTATTTTATGTTGCTCATTGATGATTATTCTAGAATTATATGGGTTGGTTTCTTAAGAGAAAAACATGAAGCATTAGAAAATTTCAAAAGCTTCAAAGATATGGCAGAAAATGAGACAAGTCAAAAGATCAAATGCCTAAGTTCAAACAGAGCTGGTGAATTCACTTCCTAGGAATTCAATTCTTTCTATGAAGAGCATGGAATCCAAAGACAACTATCTGCTCCCCGGACCCCTCAACAAAATGGAGTTGTTGAAAGAAAGAATAGAATTGTTCTAGACACTTCTAGAACCATGATGTTGGAAGCAAATGTTCCTAATTTCTACTAGAGAGAAGCTATAAGTACTGTTGTGCATATTATTAACAGGGTGAATGTCAACAGTAATTCTAGTAAGACACCTTTTGAGCTATGGTTTGGTTATAATCCTACTATCAAGTATTTCAAAAAAATTGGAAGAAAATGCTACAACAAGAGAGATGATGATATAGGAAAGTTTGATGCTAGAAGTGATGAATGAATATTTTTGGGTTACTCTTTACTAGTGCTTTAATAAAAGGTTGAAGAAAATGGTTGAAAGTGCAAATGTCAAAGTTGATGAAGATATTGTTAGACCATCCAGATGATCAACATGATAATACTAACAATGGAAATAATGCTTAGACCAAAAGTGAAGAAGAAAGAACACAAGAACAAGAAGTTAGAGAAAATCCTAAAACTCCCAAGTATGTAAGGAAAAATCACTCTCACAGTCAGATCATAGGAGATAAGAGCAAAGGTGTGCAAACTAGAAGAAGAATTTTGGAAGAGTATTGTCTAATTTCCAAAGCTGAGCCTAGCAATATCAATGAAGCATGCAAAGTTGAATATTGGATTGAAGCCATGAAAGAAGAACTAATGCAGATAGAGAGAAATGATACATGTGATCTTCTTCCTAGACCTCAGAACAAAAATGTGATTGGAACCAAATGGGTGTTTCGGAATATTTTGAATGAGCAAGGTGAGGTAATCAGAAACAAAGAAAGACTTTTTTGCAAAGGGTACTCACAGATGGAAGGTATTGATTTTGAAGAAAAAATTTCCCCTGTTGCTAGAATTGAAGTTGTAAGATTATTTCTTGCTTATTCTACTTTCAAAAATTATAAATTTTATCAGATGGATGTAAAGTCAGCATTTCTAAATGGTGAGCTAGAAGAAGAAGTCTATGCTAAACAACCAGATGGATTTCAACTAACTGAGAAAGAAAATATGGTATGTCGATTGTATGGATGCAAGAAAGCTCTTAGAGCTTAGTATGCAAGATTGGATAAATACTTGTTGAAACTTGGATTCAATAAAGGTACTACTGATAGCAATCTATATTTCAAGTTGTAATAGAATAAAGAATTGATCATTGAAGTCTTTGTTGATGACATTATTTTTGAAGGTGATGATGATTTGTGTATGAAATTTTTTGATGAAATGAAAAGTGAGATTGAAATGTGAATGATAGGAGAGCTTAAATTCTTTTTAGGATTTCAAATCACTTAGTTAGATGATGAAATTTTTGTATCTCATTCTAAGTATGTGAAAGAGCTACTGAAAAGGTTTGGCATGGAAGATTCAAAGCCAGTTGGTAACCGGATGCAAACTCACACAAAATGATGATTCTCCTAAAGAAAATCAAACAAGATACAGGTCAATGATTAGTGGATTACTCTATTTGACTCAGACCAGGCCAGATATAATGAATTTTGTATGCATGGTTGCTAGATATCAAGCCAATCCTAAAGAGTCTCATGTGACTATTGTGAAAATAATTTTCAGATACCTGAAAGGAATAGCTGATCTTGTTCTTTGGTATCCTAGGGATGATGATCTTATCCTGAGTGATTTCACTAATGTTGATTGGGCAAGAGATGTGGATGACAGGAAAAGTACTAGTGGCGATGCATTCTTCTTAGGGAAGAAGTTAGTATCTTGGCTAAGAAAAAGCAGAATTTAGTTTCATTATCTACTACTGAGGTAGAATATATTGCTGCTACAAACAGTTGTACTCAAGTATTTTGGATGAAGCAAATGTTGAGAGATGTCAAAATTGAGTATGAAGAACCCATTGCCATATTCTATGATAATTCAAGTGCCATAAACATTTCCAAGAATCTAGTACTGTATTCAAAAACAAAGCATATCTCCATCAAATATCACTTTTTGATAGATAAAGTAAGTGACAAAGAAGTTAGACTGGAGTATATACCTACCAAGGAGAAAATTGCAGACATATTTACTAAGCCATTTCCTAAGGATAGTTTTGAGTATCTCAAAGGAAAGTTAGGGGTGATTTCCCCTCCTGATCAAAACTAAGAGATGCAGGTCTTTGCATCAATATGTGAATTCATAGCCATATCCTATTCTGGATTGATGTTGTGGTGGTTGCAACTCAGGGGGAGTAGACAGAGGATTCAAATATGTGATCAGAGCATGTGTACCTCTATCATTGATGTCAAAGGCCGAGAGAAGCAATGTGAAAAACATGGGAGAAGAAGGAAACAAGAAAAGAGCGCACAATCTAAGGGGGAGATTGTTGGAGAAGAGCTAGTTGGGTTGATGACATTATTTTTCACATCATGTGTTTCCATCAATTCCAAAGGGGGATATTGTTGGATGTTGTGGTTGCAATTCTGATATTTGGTTATCATTGATGTCAACACTATTAGCATCAATGATTCTTAAGGCTGTATATGTCAAGGTTAATGAGAAAATTGTAATAAATTATATATTGTAGGTAGCCAGTGAAGCTGAGAAGGTCAAAATGTTGGAATGTTGTGAAAGTTGAGTTTTTGGTTGCGCACACTAAATTGATTGTTGTTAAGTCTATATAGTATGTTTTCCAAAAAAATTTGAGGTACACATCAAGATTTGAGGAAGTTATGAAGTTCTATGTCCCTACAATCATTTTGTTACTGTAGAAAGTGTTCTTGGAAGAAGAAGATGAATTCTGGTAATTTCAGTTGTTGTGCATGTACCTATGATGTTCATGGATGAGTCTAGATCATTCTCTATTCTTGTTGTATGTCCACATTGATCAGAGTGTTTGTGATCAGAGATTTTTTTGATGTGTGCTCGAGTTTTCATGTTCTTGGCCGACATGATGGTGGTAGCATTTTGTGGATCCATCAAGATTAATCTTTTAATGTTTGGCATGTTTGAAGGTGTTAATTTGGGTTCTCACTATGTTGTGACCGACTTCTGTTGGTTCTCATTAATATTTATCTATGTATTGAGGCCAATAGTTGTAATTAATTATTTATTTGTGGCTGAAAGAGTAGTTGATGTAAATTTATGTGGCAGATATATAAGAGTGATTTTTTACTAATTATGAAGTGTGCTCAAGGTATGCTCGGTGTGTTCAAGTAGTGTACATGTGCGAATAAAGGTCAAATCATTAAAGAGAATAGTAGAGTGTGAAAGATATTGAGCAGAGTGTGGAAGAGTGTGTAGAATCTTGTGTGCCTAACCAAAACTGTAATCAGGCTTTTGTAGAAGCTAATTTCATAGTTGAAACTCATCAGATGGATTTAATCTGATTATTGTATGTAAGGAAATGAGCCTTCCTTTGATCAGTGTGATCTAAGCAGTGTGGCTTAATTCAAGTGCATTCCTTTTTCATTCTTCATTATACTTCTAATAGGGTATAATATTTTGGACTAACATCCACCATGGTTTTTCCCCTAATAGCGTTTCTACATATAAAATCTTGGTGTCCATGTGTCTCTGATGTGCTATTGATTTATGCTTGCACTATTAATTATCGGATCTAAGATTTGAAGTTGATTAATTTTGAATAAGTTTGATTTTGGTAACAATTGATTCACCCCCCCTCTCAATTATCTATCCTTATTTTCCCAACAGTCCCCACACTGGGAAAAAAAGAAAAAAATAAAGTGTGAAAACTCCATGATTTGAAATTGATAAATAGAAGGTTGGTGGAGTGGAAGAACAAACTTTTCAAACCAACAAGACTACTAATAAATGAAAAATTTGTGAGCAAAAACAAGAAAAGAAAAAGTATATGCCTAAATTGTAAAATCAGTACATGTGCAAATAAGTGGTAACATTGTCCAAAGGGAAAATGTTGTTGATGTGAAAGAAAGAATAAAATACAAAGAAATATCACCTAACCATATTCATGTACTTATTAAAATAGAAAAGAATTAAAAGGTAAATCAACCATTTCTTCTTCAACTTAGTTAGGGTTTTGCATTCCAAATGTGAATGAAACAACCATAGCACCTAATATTCCTTTTCTAATGTATACTCCATTTGATTTTGGATATATTTTGATCCAAGTAAGGAATTATTTTCCCTTATTTGAGGCTCATATAATTCTTATGCATAGGGTAAGAGCTCTATTTTTTATTTCTCTTACTATGCCTAAGCAACCAACTAACAACCCAAATGGAGAAGAGGTGATAGAGAAAGAGGAAACTATGGAGCTTTATCTGGGTGCCACTACATGGTGAATAGTCATATAGGTTTGATATTTTTATACCACTCTAATCATCAATAGTTGGTAGTGTAGACGTGGAAAATTGACCAACCCACTTGATCTCGATTACTAACGTCATTTCTTCCTGAATCATACTCTCAACTTATCATCACTTTTCATCTCTTCATTAGATAAATCATTATTTATTTAATTAAGTCTTTCTCCCTTGTTGATTAAATTAATCAATTTAATTTAATTAATCATCTATCTCTGTTCTTATAAATAATTTATTTTATTTAAATTAAAACCCTAAAGTCTTCTTATTAAATCGAATAAATTAAACCTTATTTGATATAATCTAACATTATCCCCTTTAGTTAAATAAATCAAAACATTCATTTAATTAAACCCTTCCTCTCAATTTGATTTAAATCAATGCATAAATTTAAGTCTAAATTGTCACATCTCCTAAATTCCTCATTAAATTAATTAAACTTTGATTAATTTAATTTTAATCTATGTTACATTCTCTAGAGAATGCAACTTGCACAATAAATCAATTACTTTGATTTATTAAATTTCCTATTTTCTCTCAACATGGAATAAGGGAGGAATATTCCTTTAAATTTGAATTCAAATCCAAGTGGATTTGTCCTTCCAGCAAAGCATTCACTCCTCTTACATGTCCTTGTGAATTGAGCCAAGTGGAATTTATTTCATTCTTTTTTCCCTCACATGTCATTTCCTCAATTTCAAATTCCACCTAATATCATTTATTGGCAATTTGATCAAAATGTGCACAACCTTCAACGATTCACATTTTGACAAGTGGCACTTGGCCATTAGGTGTTGAATGATCCCACATTGCTCAATTTCACTCTCTTTTCCAATTTGGAAATCTATAAATGAGAGACTCTTCCTCTCATTCTATCATCCAAAATTTGATTAAACTTACTATACTCAACTTCATCCTCAAGAATATATACTTTCATCCATTTTATCAAGTTATTAGCTAGGTTATGTAGGTTTTTCATCATGGATCTTGATTGAATTTGCATCAAAGTGGATCACTCATCAAAATTGCATCATAGGAGTTGGGATAGGGCCAATCTCTACACATAATTGGCACCAATTCCCCCATGGAATTGCTAGTTTTTTCGTTAAAATAGGATTCATTTACTTTCATTTGTATTGTTCTTCATTTTATTCCTATGTTAATGTTTCAATCTAATTTCATGGGGAATCCTTGTTCTTGCTTGCATTTCAATCTAATAATGTGCTTGTTTTCCATGTTTGTGTAGGGGTAGGATTGGGGTTCACATTCTGGCGCTAGAAGGAGGGTCGAGTTGGAGAAATTCATCACTTTTTTTCAAAATTTCGTGGTTTTTGACATTTTGTGTGCCTATAGGAAATTGCACCGCCCACAGTCCCACGGTGCCATATTGCACCGTTGTCAAACAGGTGGCGCTATATTGCACCGCACAAAACTCCAAACTCCGTCGCATATGTCTTCTTGCCCAGAAATTTCAAATTTCCAAACTACACCGTCGGTCTCCAAACTCCAAACTACGCCACAAGGTAGCATCGCATTTGTGCTCTTTGTCGTACTATAGAGCATCGCTCTCAGTCACATGTGGTGCTATATTGCACCGTTGTATTTCTAAACTCCACCGCATTTGTTGATTACGCCACTGGATGACAATAAAAAGTTGAAATTTGATTTTTTTCAACATATGCACTTCTCTCGCGCCTCATGGTGATCTTAAGTTGAGTAAAAAAATTACCTCCACATTTCATTTTGGGTTTAAAATTGAACAAAACATCTTGTGAGTGTGGGTAAGCCTATTGTGTGTGTTCTCCCTTTGTTTCTAAATGAAGGTTGATCAAACTATGAATATATTTGCTCAATTTTGTTTATCTTAGAGGGCTTTCCTTGTGGGAAGACATACTCACCCAAGGGAACAACCCAACCGATAACACACTAAGGACAAGTGTATTTCTAGCTTGGATAAAAAAGTGGGTACTAGAACAAAAGCTAGTATCACACGGTTGGCTCTGACGAGAAGGGCAACAATGGTGTCTCACCACATGGGTCAACTCCTATGAATGAGAAGTCTGAATTAAAACCCTTGTTTAGGAAATTCCAAAGCCTTAACTATTTTTTTGGTGCAAAAGGTCATGTCCTTTGAAGCCTCCCCACGTATACATGCGATTTTGTTGTAGAGATGAAAAATATTCCATGGGAGTTTCATGGGTATTGATGCTTGGGTGACCCGAGAAGTGTGTACCATGGAGGGGAGCTAGTGTGGTCAAGCATCTAATCATCTGCACTGAATATGCGCAGCTAGATTTATCCAAGTGGGAACCCAACAAAATAGTGTCTCTTTATCTTAGGGTTGTACATGTGCTTAGAATCAAAAAATACATTGCTTGGTCCTCAAAACATTTGAAAACAGACATTCATAAAGAGCTTCAAAATTTCAAACCCTTTGGAGGAAAAAAATATCCTTTGACGAATCTAAGTGCTCTTGCTTTCCCTAGGGATTATATCCTTAGAGGTTTCTACGTGCTTTGGTTTAATCATCATTTGTTTTCATTGAAGTCAACCTAGGAAACCATGCTCTTGAAACCTTGATTTTCACATAATGGAACTTTTGGAATGAAAAGGAATTGAGGCATAGACATTTAGTTCAAAATCATAATCAAAAAATTGTTTTTGATAAAAGGAACTCATTAAACAAAGATAAGGACAATTGGACCTCACACATGTGTTCTCTCAAATGATTTCCCAAAAAATTAAAATCCAAAAACCAAGGTTCAAGAAGCTTAGTCCAAAGGCTCGTAAAGAGTGTCTTGAAATTCTTTTTGAAGTTAGAGAAAGATTGGTATATAATTTCTAGAAGAAGGCCTCAAAGAACAACCCAAGTTTGTATGATTTCTATTAACAACAGAATCCAACTCTTTTTCAACGGTTTGCTTTTCTCACTTAGAAGAATGGCATGTTCTTCAATATCGAGGTCTTATAAGAGTCTTGTCTAGGTCAAGTTTAGGATAAAAATCGATCACTCTCATCCATCTCTCCATCATCAAAATCAAATTCCATTTCACCAACAAACTATTGAGAACTTTGAAACATCATTCATGCTAAACTTATAGGAAAAATCATCATCACCTTTTTTCACTTAATACACTTAGTCAAAGTATCAACCCTCTTGAGAAAATTTACCTCTAGGATAAAACAACTCCCTAAGGTTTACAAGTTCAAAACACTTCATTTCGCTTAACACACTTAGTCAAATCACCCTCTTGAACAAGTTTGCTCTAGGATAACACAACTTCCTAGGGTTTGCAAGTTCATTATCATCTTGTTTGACTTAATACACCTAGTCAAACTATCCTTAATCAAAATCAAATCATTTCAAGCCCTAAAAAGTTTAGCATCTCCCCAAAGTTCTTCAAGATTTTCCAATCATCCACATCATCCATCTTTCATTGATCTCATCCCCATCATCAATTTTTGATCCTTAGATTTTTCCTAGTTCCTCTTTTGTGCCTAAAGATCAAGATCAAACGATCTGTTTTATGGTTCAAACGAGATCCCAATACAAGAAGAACATGGAAATCACTAAAGAAACATCAACTTCAAGTGACCTAAGTCAAACGACCCCCGAGAAGAATCTAGTGGAATCAAGAAACCCTCCAAACAACTCCTCTCTACCATCACAAAACCCTCTAGAGGAGGGTCATATAGAGGACATCACCAATGATGACTTAGGAATAATGCAAGAGGAAATAACTTATATGGTTCAAAATCTTGAGAATCATAGAATCATCAACGCCATGTTGAAACTTATTCCCTCTCTATATATACATGCATTAAAAGGGGCCAAAATCCCTTTTGACGTTGAAATGAGTACAAATATGGAAAGGCCTCTTGTGAACATACCTCCAATATCACTCCCAAACATCACTCAAGATATTCCCCAAGTCATATCAACAATCGCTTCAACCCTGCTAGTTGTTAACAAGGGAAGCACCATGTTTCGTGAATTACTAAAGCATTGCCTTGTAAACAACAAAGAGATAAACATAAACACCACACCGAATAATTTTGTCCCAGTCAATTCATTACACCTGTATGTTCCACTTACTTTCCATAATCATGCAGACTCATCCTCATTTCATGTAACACCAATCTATCCACTAAATATACAAACTTCTCTCCCCATGATTTCATAAGGAGAGGGTGGGTTATTCGGGATAGAGGGAGTCATTGATCTTTCTTCATCATCATTTTTCCAAGGGAACACACCACCATTCCCTCCATTACCTTTGACATCCATATCATCTTTTGGATTGGGCCTTCCTCCCCTACCTGTCGCCAATCTACCAAACCAAAGAAATCTGAGCATCACATGAAACCCTCTCATTTTTCCATCAACATCGCAACAAATGACAACCATTCAAGATACCCCAATGGTCAACACATCCACAATTCCCCAAATTTCTCAAAGCATTGTTTCCCAGGGACCAAGTATCTCGATCGCACCATCCAAAACTCAAATCCCAATCACCAACACAACCATTCCGATCATCACAATGGTTAACACCATTCCTAATCTGCCACCAATTCCACCAAAATTAAACATGACGAACTCATTCATCACCATGATTCAAGCAGTTAAAAAGCCACCCACAAAAGGGTACTTCAACAAAATCAATAAGCTGCACAGCTAGCTTCTCAGCAAGCGCAAACACAATTTTCTGCACAAGTCGCAAAGGCTATGCAAGTAGCACAAGAAGTCCAACAAGCATAGGCTCAGGCTCAAGCCCAGCACCAGGCTCAACAAGCACAAGCATAATACCATGCACAACTACAAGCAATCCACCAACAAGACCTACAAGAATTTCAGGCACAACAACAAGCTAAACAACAAGCTTTGTTGGTGCAACAACAACTAGACCAACAACAAGCTTTGTTGGTACAATAGTAGCTAGGCCAACAACAAGCTTTATTGGCAAAACAATAGCTAGACCAACAACAAGCTTTGTTGGCACAATAGTAGCTAGACCAACAAAAATCTTTGTGGGAACAACATGAGTAGGACCAACAACAAGCTTCGTTGGAACAACAACAACAAGACCAACAACAAGCCTTGTTGGCACAAATGTAGGCATATCAATAGGCCTCAAAAACATAAAATAGCTTGCAGAAAACCCCCATCAATACCCCACCCGTCAATAAAACATAACAAGTGCCTCAAAACACATTCATCCCACCTCTTGATCCATAAAATGATGTTGCAGCACAGATCAAACTGTTATCGCAGCAAGTGTTGGACCTCTGGTCAGGAAAAATAAACAGAACGTCAGGCAATCTATGCCCCTATCCTTTTGATAGAAGTATTACAATGGTATCATTCCCAAAGGGATTTGAAATTCCCAAATTCGATAAATATAATGGGATGGGAAACCCTGGAAATCATGTCAGGGAGTTTCAAGTGCATTGCATGGAAGTTGCATATGATGACACATATCTAATGTGACTATTCCCTTGGAGTTTGATCAATCTTGCCATGGAATGGTTCTCTCACCTACCCACAGGCATCAAAACATTCCAAGAAATGGTGGAAGCATTCCTCAAACACTATGCATTCAACATGGGAACGAATGTTAGTTTGGAGGAACTATCAACACTAAAACAAAGAAAAGGAGAGCCATTCACCTCCTTCTTTCAAAGATGATGATCCAAGGCCAATCAAAGCAAGTGGACCATGCCAAAAGAGCAACAAGTTTGCACTATCATAGCCAATCTCGATGAAAAATTAGCCTTCTATCTAAAAATGCAATGCATTACAACATACATGATCAATTGATCCCAAAAGCGCTCAATATCAAAAGAGCCCTTACTACGTGAGGGGGCACATCTATGTTTCCTGCATAACAAGATAACCACCGATCCACTAGTTATAATGATAAACCTCACACATGGTCAAGGAACAAAAATGTCACAAATGACGAAGTGGTCGATGCCAATGTTGTCATCAATTCTCCTAAGCAAAATATCCAAACCCATCATCAACCACAACAATGTGCAAACCAATACGGTAGCACAACAACAACCACCTTTGAACAACCAAATCAATAATTTGAGCAATCAAGGAGGACCACCTCCCCCAAATAAGTATCCTCCCAAGTGGAAGTTCACAGCCCTTGGGGAGCCAATAGAATCTATAATGAAGAAATTGGTTAAAGAGAACCTTATCAAAATTTCCAATACGGAGCAATATGCGGAACCCATAACAAAACCACCATGGTACAATGAAAATCTCCTTTGCAATTTTCATAAAATCAAAGGGCATACAACTGGTAATTGCATGAGATTGAAAAACATCATCCAAGATCTCATTTAGGACAAAATCATAAATTTCAAGCAACCTGCCGGCAATCAAGATCTCAAAATATACACGAATCCGATGCCCAATCACAATCAGGGAAATAATCAGGGAAATAATCAAGGAAACAATCAAGGAAATAACCAAGGGAACAATAAAGGAAAAAAAAAGTATGTCAGTCCAAACCTTGTATACGAAGGTTTCATCACATGTATAGATGAAATGGTCACTGTCATTAGTGGTGCAAGAGCACCTACACCTTGTGAAGTCTAAGTTGATAGCTAGGTGTGTCTTGTGTTCATTTATGCTTAATAAGGTCTAAAGGACCAGTCATAATGTAATTTGAAAAGGTTTTGAATCATTTAGTTGAATTTGTCAGTTTGATTCATAATGCAAAAACCATGTGAAATCATGAGTTTTAAGGGATATGGGGATTAGGGTCTTATTCCATGTTAAATAAGGTCTCAATGAGAATTTTAAATGTATTGGAGGGCTTAATAGGTCAGTTAGGTGGTATTTGCAAAATCAAGTTGATCAAGTTGTAATGGGATAGTGATTAAGAGCAAAATTGGCAAAAATTGTCATCTTAGACTCTAGCAAAGGGTGGTTATGGTAGTTGGTCAGTTCAAGGGGTTATTTGAAGGTGGTAACATGATATATTGTGATAATATCTCGAAGAGAGGCTGTTGGAGAAGTTTGGAATGAGTTTCTAATAAGAAGTTTGCTCTTTTTTTGTGTTTTCCATTAAGAAATTGCTGATCCCATGCATTGTACGACCTGTACATATTTTTTTACACTACAATCCTATTATTTTTGGATAGATAATTGAATAAAATTTCTTTTGGCATTGGAATGGTGTGATTTCATTGAGAATTGAGTGAGATATCGCCGTTTTACTACCGGGTGGTCTCAAATCCCATGTTTTTCCTATTTTCCTGAACTTTGCAAGCATTGTACGGATCTGTACCACCACCATATGATCTAAGACTTATATCATCTTCTAGGGGAATGAAATATATTTCATCTGAATCCAATTAGAGGTTCTAATATTGAGTTTTTAGAGAGATCTCTTCATTTTTCTGGGACTGCCTGTTTCTAACTAATTTGAGGATTTGATTGGTGAAAAAAATGATGTTCTAGTCATTCCACTTGCTGTCCAGCCCTGTAACTCAGTGGAATGACTTTTTTCATGGAATTTTAGATGTACCAATGGTTTGGGAGGCATAAAATACAAGTTGTATGGTTTTAGGGGGATGCCCTAGGGTGTTTTCATGAGTTTTCCAAGTGAAATTGAGGAACTAAAGTAAGGTTTTGGAAAAATATGATTGGAACTCTATATGTGATAGTGTTTTGAGTTTTTTCAGGTCATTTTATGAAGGTATAATGCAGTGGAATGTTATGATAAGTCTTGGAACCCATATTTTCAATAAACCCTCATGAATTGTGCCTAAAACAAGGTTTTTCAAGTTTGGCATGTATTTGTTCGTACCAATGGAATATTTTTGTGATTTTGGAGGTTTGAAGGTATATGAATTGCTGCCCCAAGGTTTCATTTTCCTTTGATAGGTTTAAAGGAATGTTGCTTTGGAAAATAGGTCTAATTGTGAAGCCTGAAACTGGGTGCGTGTGCTGAAAGTCCTCATTGGTCCAAAAGAGTGACCCTTTATTTTCATGTATGTTGTGTAACCCTGAAAAGGGTATCTTAATCCATGTTTTAATTGCCAGGTGTTTTGGAAAGGTTGAGTGAAAATTGGCCTGAACCAGTTTTGAAGTGCTACAAGGGTAGATTGATGTGTAGGTTGCTGAATGGAGAACCTTGGGTGATTGGACTTTGAAATTGTGTAGAAATATTTGTGTTGACATAGGAGAGGAGATTAGCACCCCACCTCTGCATCAATTAGCGTCAAAGGAGCTAAAGCTGAATGTGGAGTCACCACACATGGCGGTAAGGTTACTATTGCAGGGGCATCACAACCATCTAAGACCCCCATCTCAAATATGAAATATGTTCACTATGATTATAACATCATTGACTAGCTAAAAAGAACCCCCACTCAGATCTCCATCATGGAGTTACTGAAAATTTCCATCGCCCATAGGAAAATCCTTGATGAAGCATTAGCTACATCTACTATCTTTGCTAATCTTGATGTGGAACAATTTTAGGCTATGGTTGGTAACATCGTCACCCCAAATCTCCTCACCTTTTTTGATCAATATTTCCCCACCCAACCATCTCACAACCGGGCACTTCACCTTCAAGTCATGGTTCACAAGAAAAAGGTCAAAAGGGTCTTGGTGGATGGAGGCGCACACCTCAATATTTGCTCACTTAAACTTATAAAGAACTTGTGAATCTCAGAAGACTCCATCGACAAAAAAAAAGGCATTACGATCAGAGCATATGATGACCAAGAAAGAATGTCTCAAGGCACTATCAAGATCTCAATCCAAGTAGGGCCAGCTACTATGGAAACCACATGTCAGGTCCCTTACCTAGATTTTCCCTACAACATCCTCTTAGGATGCCCATGGATCCATGGAATGAAGGCGGTCACCCCAACATTTCATCAATGTGTAAAATTTTCATACCAAAATGAGCAAGTCACAATACATGGTGATCCAGAGCCATTTGCCTACTGCAAAAACTTGGAAGCCAAGTTTTAAAAAATCCCCCAAGTACCAAAAAATGATGAAATCCCCTCCACTCCCTATGTGGATCCATCTAACCTTTCCTCCACTTATGTGACAGAGACACCCTCCATCCCTAACATATCCAACATCAACCTCATGATCCAAGACAATCGGTGTGGAGATTACAGAATGATAAAAATGCCTTTGTTGTAGGAGAGTTACCTCAATCTCCTAGGTCACATGGATGACCTCAATCAGTTGAAACACCTGTCCATGCTTTTAGGGAAGACCCTTATATATTTCATTGTTGTGGGGATCTAAGTCAGGAAAATGTGGACGAAAGAGACATTTCAAGCACACTATACCAAGATGAAAGGCCCACACCCATCCTACCCATGGATGAAGCTAGCAGAGGATTACAAATGATGCTTGGTATGGGATACAACATAAATGAAAGCCTTCGAAGAAATAGTGATGGGCGACTAGAGCCCATCATTGTAGAAAGATGAATGAGAAATCTTGGCCTTGGATGTACCCCTCCAAGTATAACCATGTGTGGCAAAGGTACCACTAGTAAAGCAGTCAGGTCTCCTCCTTAGTTATCGGTAGCCACCCTACAACTACCTGTATCAACAAGTCTACCCCTAGACAATTTCACCTTTGATGTAACCAAGGTTTGTAGTAGTAGTGATGACGAGGATACCATAACAGGCCTTCCCATGCTTTTTGAGGGTTCCTCCTTACTCATGATTAGTGCCTCACCCATTGAGTCAAACCGCCAAGCCCACCAAATAAATTTAGTTTACCCCGAACTCATTGACTACGACCAACGAGGACCACCAGTTCTAGACACATTCAAAAATTATGAGACTCTCTTGCAGTTCATGGGAATAAGGGATATGATACCATGCAGAGATCACAAATGTGGGTTCAACATCACACTAGACACACAAGCTTATAATGGTGAGACAATTGAATTCTTCAGTCGCAAAAGCAAAAGAATGAGAATAAGCTCATGGTCATTGAGTGAAAACCACACTGTGGCACTCTCTAACCATAGAATAGTAAAAATAAAGGATGCATCCAATAGTAAAAACCTCTCTAAGGTGCTGGAGGATGAAGGATTCAATCTCCCCCCTACTACACTTCATCAAGAGAAATCAACAGTCCTAGCAAAACAGTGCAATCCTATCAATTTGGGAACAAAAGCAACACCACACATCACCTTCTATGCTGAATCACTCCTCACAGAAGAACAAGAACTCTTAGCAACATTTCTAAGAGAAAGAAAGGTGAACTTCACATGGACCTATGCTAACATGCTGGGTCTCAATCCATAAGTCTTGGTTCATCATTTAGTTATCTACCTAGGGGCAATGCCAGTAAGACAAAAATTGAAAAAGATGCACCCTCAGATAGCCTTGCTAGTCAAGGTGTAATTACAGAAACTCCAAGATGTCAGTTTTATACGCCCAATTGATTATCCAGAATGGGTGTCCAATCTTGTGTCAGTTTCAAAGCCAAATGGGGGCATCTGTATCTACACTAATTTCAGAGACCTAAACAAAGTGTGTCCTAAGGATGACTTTCCACTACCCAACATTGACATGATAGTGGACATGACGTTCGGGCACAAGATGTTGTCACTAATGGATGGCTTCTTAGGGTACAACCAAATTATGATCACAAAGGAAGACTAGCATAAAACAGTGTTTACGTGTCCATGGGGCACCTGCTGCTGGAATATGATGCCATTTGGGGTAAAGAATGTGGGAGCAACATATCAAAGGGCCATGACACTAATTTTTCATGACATGATTCACAAAACTATGGAAGATTATGTGGATGATATATTGGCCAAGTCAAGCAAAATACAAGATCACATAGCAACTCTCAGTGCCATCTTTGATAGATTGGAGAAATATAAGGTTAGACTTAACCCCAAGAAATGTGTTTTTGGTGTGCAATCAGGAAAACTCATGGGGTCTATAGTATCGATGATAGGAATAGAAGTGTATCCTACCAAAGTCAGGGTGATCCTCGACATGGAAGCACCCAAGACACTAAAATAGCTCAAAGGCCTACAAGGCAGGCTCCAATCCATCCAAAGATTCATAGCATAGCTAGCGAATAAATAGATCTCATATTCTCATATACTCCACAAGGGAGTAGCATACAAGAGGGATGACAAGTGTGATCGAGCATTTAGTAAAATCAAATAGTATCTACTCATGCCAAGAGTTTTGATGCTACTAATCCTAGGAAAGCCATTAATCTTGTATATTTCGGCAACCATGGCATCTCTTGATGCTTTACTAGCTCAACATGATGAAAATGGGAGAGAAAGAGAAATATACTACATCAGCAGGACAATGGTAGGGCATGAGCTCAACTACGCACCAATAGAAAAATCCCACCTAGAGATTGTGTTTGCAGCCCAAAAATTTAGATACTACATGCTCGCTCATCAAATCAAGTTGATTGCAAATATAGATCCACTAAAGTATCTACTTTCTAAGGCCACTCTCACAAGATGGATGGCGAAGTGGGTCATGATATTGATAGAACATGATATTGAATATGTAGAGTGCAAGGCCATCAAAGGATAAGCAATTGCAGACCAACTGGCAGAGGCTCCAATCTATTTAGAGAATCCACTCGTATCAGAGTTTCCAGATGAATCCATCTTTAATCTCAACATAGCCAATCACTGGAAACTCTACTTCAATGGCTGATATACACAACATGGATTAGGATTTGGTTTTTTCTTCAACACCCCACAAGGGGATTGTATACCTAGATCCTACAAATTGGCATTTCCCTACACTAACAACATTGCAGAGTATGAGGCTTTAAGCATAAGTCTCAAGATTGCAGCATAGTGGTGGGTCATGACACTAAACGTCTATGGGGATTCACAACTTATTAGCAACCAAGTCAATGGTGAGTACCATACTAAGGATGATAATTTGACACCATGCAAGAAGTTAGTAAAGAGCCTCAAAAAATCATTCATTGATATCACCTTTGAGTAGATACCAAGGGCTAACAATAGAGCAGCTAACGCCATGGCAACAATTGGATATCCCTCACAATATTCCAAAATAGGAGTTTCTGGTAGAGTAGCTTCTCGTTTCGACATTCAAGGTACCAGAGTCTGAATTCGTGTGCAAAATCGTTGGTCCTGATGATCCCTGGTATCATGACATCTACACCTACTTGAGAATAGGAGTCCTCCGAGCTGACATAACCCCAAACCTTAAACGAGCCTTTGTCAAAAGGTCCTTACATTTTTTCATTCTAGGAGAAACCCTTTATCGTAGGAGCATTGAAGGAACTCTATTTCATTGCTTAAATCTCGAGGAAGCCCTGATTGCTCTGACTAAGGTACACAATGGCACTTGCGGTTTGCACTCAAGTGGTATGACCTTGGCTAAGAAGTTGTTGAGAACCAAGTACTACTGGCCAACAATGGAAAGAGAGGCACACGACTTTGTCAGAAAGTGTTTATAATGCTAGCACCATGGAGACCTTATTCATGCACTAGCTCAGGAACTTCATCCTATTGTTACAACATGGCCCTTCTCACAGTGGGGGCTCGATCTCATAGGAAAAATCACACCCACCTCATCTAATGGCCACAAATTCATCATCACCACCACATAGTACTTTATCAAGTGGTTCGAAGCAATTCCCATGACCTACATAACCAGAAAGTAGATATCCAACTTCATCATGAACTATCTCATTTGTCGATACGATGTCCCTCAATCATTTATCTCTGATAATGGGACACCTTTCAAGAATTAGGATGTCCATGATCTATGCCATAAATTTAAAATCCAGCATCTCTTTTCCACTTTGTACTATCTCAAGGCAATGGCCAGGCAGAAGCATCTAATAAAACTATCTTGAAAATCCTTAAGAAAACAATCAATGACTTTGGTCATGACTAGCATCTGCAGCTAAATCTCGCCTTATGGTCCTACCACAATAGCATCCACATGCCAACAAGTGCCACCCCATTCTCCCTAGTCTACGGATCAGAATCCATCCTCCCAATCGAGATCGAGCTCCCATAATTAAGGTTATCACTACAAAACCTCATTACAGATGAGGAATATCGGGTTCAAGGTTAAATGAGTTGGAGTTATTAGATGAATGGTGCATATATGCCCTCAACCATCTACATGTGTATCAGAACTGCCTAAATCATAGCTACAACAAGAAGATTAGGAGACACACCTTCCAAGTCAGTGAACTTGTGCTAAAATAAAATCAAAAGAACATGCCAAATCTAGAAAGAAAAGGAAAATTTGAGCCCAACTAATTTGGAACTTTCATCATCATAGAAATTTATAAGTCTGGGGCATATTAGTTGTCAACACTAGAAGGCGAGCCTCTACAAGAGCCCCTGAACAACTCCCATCTCAAAAAGTTTTATGCCTAAAAATGTTGCAAGGTATAAAACCAAAAAATACAAAAAATTCCTGAACAAATGGTCACCTGATGAAAACCTGGCAAACAGGCGACTTGGTGACAACAAAAAAATCCAAAAATAAAAAAAATCAATCAAATTTCAGAAAAAGGATTGAAAACAGTAAAGAGAAAAAAATCTTCCTCTAGTGAAAACCACTTCGGTCGCGCTTTGGAGAAGTACCTTGGTGAAAACCTGGAAAATAGGTGTCAAGCGTAAATAAAGCACTCTCCATCCACCAAGATCTTCATGGCCTATTTCGTACACTCACTCATCCATTACATTCCATCTATCCTTCCATCATCCATTTGCAACCTTACCATAGCTTGATCTTGTGCCCGTATCATGTTCCACCTTAGTACTACTTGGCATATTCCTAAGGTTAGTTTGTCCTTTCTTTATCGAAGTAGTCTATCGCATCATGTTGGGGGCATGTTCCTACACCTGCATTGGATCGAATTCATGTATATTCTGGTGATCTTCCTAAAATCTCAAAAATAAAAAAACTGAGTCATTTGTTTGAACTATGTCATCTCTGAGATTGAACATAAGCAAGGTTGATCTTTGATCATCCCTCGAGACACCCTAGGTCAGTCCTTTAGGCGTTCATTACAATCTAGCAATCCATTTGCCCATCTATCTCATCATTGAGTCAAGTCTATAACGTAGGCAAATCTCATCTATGGATCAGCTCCTGAAACCCCTAGGATAGGTCTTTAAGTTAGTCTCTTCATCGTAAATCTCAAAAATACCAAAAAATTAAAAAATCAAAAAATCAAAACAACCTCAAAATATTTCAAAACACCAAAAATAATTAAATATCTGAAAAAACCCAAAATGGTGCATTCATCTCATCTCGCTTTCATCTGCAATGATCATCATTCATAATAAATCAATCATCGCCTTCATCCTTTGGTAAGGAAATCATAAGCAAGTCTAGGAGGTTTCAAAGTGAACACCTAATCATCAGAAGTCTCAAGTCTAGGTCAATAAGAAAGCAAGTTGATCAACTCGAAATATCAATAACTTATCATCTAATCAATCTCATCAAAACCCTGATCACAACATGTCCTAGGATGTATCCTTCCCACAATGGGCATAAGCATCAAGTACCCCACAGTAGTTTAGTCTTGGCTAGCAGTATGAATAACATTAGCTTGTTTGTTTACTTTATTTGGTCTTTTTTTGAATTATTTTATTTTGCACTCATTCCAAGGACCTCTCGATGATGCCTAAACAAAAATAGGTTTAGAGAGAAAGGAATGAGGCAACGATCATTATCTTTTTTATCTACTGTGCTTGTGGGATACTCTTGTAAAATAACTTGGTCATGCATACTTCGTTTAGTTTGTAGGGAAGGTATTTTAGACGTCTTGTTGACCACATAGGAAGGCTTTCCTTTCTATGTTTTGGCCTAAGATGTTTGGAATATCTAAATTGCATCCTCAATAAGGTTATGTATGCCAAGTGTGAATGAGAAGACTCCTATCTGATTGATGAGTTAAAGTCCATCACACTAGGTACAACACCATTCTAGTTCTTTATACCTTGATGCATCGTACCTATGTGTGTTATCAAACATAAAGTAATTGGCCCTTTGAAAACCTTGACTCCTGGTAAGCAAAACATCATCATCCTAATGACTTGTTGGATCTCTTTTCTTCTATCTTCTTTCCATACTAACATGGTATCATGACAGTTAATCAGAGCATCCACCTTGCATCCATAAAATCATCAACATAAGTGCATATGCATATCATATAGATCAAAACACAACATATCATCTCACATTATCATCATCTCCAGTTATGAAGAATAATATAGATTTATTATTCTAAGTATCTTAATAAATCATTGCATTACATTCATACATTACACTAATCATTAAGGGCATAATATAAATAATTAGCATCCATTAACATTACATAATTGGTCACATATCATTCGTCATTTACATATTGATACATAATCATTAGCATACACTACATCCATACAATTATCATCAGAATACATAGAAAAGTACAAAAAGAAATACATCCATAATCATCATGTAGAAACATACATCATATTGCATAAACATAGAGCATTTCATAAACATCTCATTGCACATAGGAAATAAAAATGCATCCATACACCATACATCATAGAACATATCATAAGTAGGACCATCTCATATATATATCATCAAAATAATACAACTGTCATGATACAAAAATCAGATCAAGTGTATACATCAGAGTACATGATACAATAGAGGCAATAATCAGAGCCCGTGAATCAAAAAATGGAAAACTACTTGTGATCAAATAGCTATCCCTACTAGCTATGCCCCTCACCCTCTAGCCTGTCACCATGATCCTCTAGCAGCCTCATCCCTGTCTGCTGTGAAAATTTTGGCACTCAACCTACTACTACAACTACCTGCTTGTAGTGTTGCCAATAGTACTTAGCCTCTCACACCACCTCCCGGTATGCTCTCAAAGATATTGTTTGGCCCTAGGCAGATGAGGTTGTACTCTCTAGCTGTCGCCTCCGATCGACCTCCTGATCCCTCTCGGATCGAGCCTAGTCCCTCTCAGTAGTACATATCAAAATCTGTTGTCGAGCATGATCTCTCTCCGCTATCAATATCTGAATCTAACCCTGCAACTTTTGGATCAGTGCATCTCTATGATTTGGCTGCCCTGGTGGTTATTGTTGAGGGACCACTATGTCCCCATCTCTGGGTTGATCATCTTGTATTCCTACCCATGGTGGCGCTTGGTCTCAAGGTGGTGCCTAGTCGAGCAATAGTTTCAGAGCTCGTGGTGGTGTTTGATGTGGAGGAGGGCCACCTCCTCCCCTGTCCCTATCACCATCACCTCTACCTCCCTGTCCTCTACCCCTGGAGGCAGATCTACCTCTCGACTTCCGCCATGGGAGAATTGTGCCTAGAACTGTTAATCAAAGAGGAGGCCTGAACCAAGATCTGTAGGCTTGTGTAACCCCTGCAGCTTCTGACCCCTAATCATATGGCCATGGCCTAGCCACTAGTTGTCTAAATGAGGCTATGGTCTCCGGTGCTAGAACAAGTTGGCCCCATGCTATCTCTCATGATGAACGGGTGAAGATCACCACATACTGGTCATCTGGCCTATCCTAAACCTCACCAAACTATCAGGCCACCCTATTTGGAAAGTACTACTCTATCATAGTGTGCTCATCGTCAATGTGCAATGCCACCTGTGCCTATGTGGGTGAAGCGAATTTTGGCTCCTCCATACCGCCAAATGACAGGATCATCAATATCTAGAATGATCGGTGTGAAAACTAGATGAAAAATGGGCATCCGCTCCCATGCCCAGATATGCAGCAAAGTAACCTCAGCCTCGAGAGCCCTGCCGTCAAGGTATGCAAACTCATGCAAATCCTTGTATAAGGAGGCCGACATCACTGGGCCCAAGCAAAGCACTCCCGACGGACAACCATCTGCTCCCATGCTAGTCCCCAGCCTAGATTGAAGTATCGGCCCCACCAATCTAGTGCCACAAGACCTAAAATGATAGCTACAATGATCATCCTGTAGGTGGGCATTGTACCAAGATGTCTCTCCAAGTCAGTCTATCCATCAGAAAAATGGATCTCATCAAGACCCATCACATCAAAGCAAGCATCTCTACTAGCATCTGGATCATAAATCACTCTGGCTCTATGGATAAGAAGTTGGAGGATGCGCTAGATGTCCTTGAGTGTAATGGTGGCCTCACCAATAGGAAGATGGAAAGAGGAGGTCTCACTATGCCACCACTCAGCCAAAGCTTTCATCATACCCAAGTGAGTCCAAACAGGAGGAACGTACATAAAAAACCAAAGGTTGAGCATACCAAGCTGCTCCTCAAGGAATATGTGCATACCCTGTAATCTCTTGAGCACCGGCCATCTATGTTCCCTCAAATGAAGTATGTCAAGGTCCTCCTGCATAAGAGAAAGCATCACGTCAAGTCTTGTAAAACAATTTTCCTCCCGAGTCATCTTTTCGCATTTGAAACAACAAAAGCGGTGTTGTTTGCAAATGTGGCCCAGTTTGAAAAGTTCCAAACTGCACTACCATGGTGGAGTTTTCCAAATTCTAAACTCCAAAGTGCGTCGCATGGTCCAATTTGTGTATGCGGCTGACTTTGTGCCAAAACCCTAGTTTCAAGTTGCGTCACGCAATCAAATTTTCATATGCGGTTGAGTTTGACAAGAAACCCTAATCTCTTAACTGGCCCGCGATAGCGCTATTCTCATATGTGGAGCAGTTTGAGGCTGCGCAGCGCCGATTGAACATTTGCAGCAGCACTATATAGCACTATTTGACCTAAAGTTAACCTAAACCCTATTAAATGCATGTAAAATGATAAAAAAAAAATTCAAGATAAGGGTACTCTTGATGGTGTTTTCTGCACAGCAACAACTCAGACAGAATATGATATCCTATCTCTCTTGAAAGGTAAATCTCTATCGGAAAAGAGATAACCCCAACGTCTCTAATGTCAAGTCTTGACAATGCAGTGAAACAGCTCAGAGATAATGTGAAAATGCTGGTAATCACAAAGGGACCTTACTACAAGCAAACACTATACTCAAATTTATCAGATCTAGCAATATATTGATACTTCAAAACCTAAATTTAACCCAGATAATAAAATAAATAGCAAAAGATAAGAGTTTAAGAGAGATATAAGATTAAAATTACTCCTAAAATCAATCACAATAATGATGAATGTTGCAAATAGAAAAATCTCCAATAAAACCAATTTCTACTTAATCAAGGAGAAGCCTGCAACTCCACAAAAATGGTGCAATCTTCTGAGGAAAATGAATATTTTCAGACTATGAACATGCATCCACATACCTAGTAAATGGTGCAATGTAAACAAGCAGCCACAGTTGAACTTAGCACAAAATAAGGCCCAGACTAACTTTACACAGCAACTTACAATCAGTAGATTGCTAAAAGTATGGACCGGAGATCGATCAACAACATTAACATTTCACCATTATCATGAAAGAACTGAAAACTAACATCTAACACCGAGAATTAAGAACAAGAAACCATAAACTCTCAAAGATAAACACAAAGTTTGCCAAATCAACAACTCAGTTGCATTACTTCTCCATTTTTACATAACAGTTTCCAGTCTCCCTCCTCTCCTACAGCTAATTTCTAAAATCTACTTGTCAATTCTGGCCTTCTACAACTTCTAATCAGCTCTTCTAGCCTAGTCTAACTCCTTACAAATGAGAAGGCACTATCCTTTTATAGAAAATTACATTTTGAATCAATGGCCATGATTTAATTCATCTAATGGAATAAATTACACTTCTAGAAGCATCCAGCTGTTACATTTAATTTGGGAGCTCATGGTACATCATCATCCAGTCAATTGCATTCAGTTGCATTATGGCCCAATGGCATTAATTTTGAGAAAATCCTCATTGGAGAATAAAAAATATAGCTTCACATGTCTTTCCTCATTAAATGCACCTCTCCAATTGGTATGTAGTTGGTGGCACAGAGTCTTATGCAAGCCCCACTTTAATATTTGAGTTGAACTTTTTCAGATTTTCCTCTTGGCATGAATCCATATGCAAGTCCCCCTTTTTTTATTTATTTAATCCTGAAAAATAGATATCATCATTAATAGCTCACGCGTCAAAATCCGATCCAAGTTAATTTTAAATACAATTTTGGCCCTTTAAAGAAAACCTTACATTTTTTTATGGAAGCTTTCCATTTTCAAAAAAAAAATTCATTTTCGGAAAGTTTTAATTTTTATTTTTTAAATGCATTTGGAAAAAATTCCGCTTTTGGAAAATTTCAGGATTTTGAGGGCTTAAAGGATTTTTGAAAAAAAGGATTTTGAGGGCTTGAAGGAATTTTTGGAAAAATCTGCCCAAGGAGGATAATCCCGAAATTCCAAGCAAGGTCAAAATCCCCTAAACCTCATAACCTTTTTTTCCCGAATGAAGTTTCAAAAAGTTCAAAAAGCAACTTGGCCTAATTTTTTGTCCTCTATCCATTAGCGCAAAAATATTTACATACCACTTTGAAAATTCACTTGAAAAATCCCCATTTCTAAAATCCAAGGCCCCAAAATGCTTCAAAATACCACCCGTATCAAACCAGATCTAGACTTAATCCCAAAATAACCCCCAAGAAGAAAAAAAACCAGAAATTGACAAAGCCAAGGTACAAAGATGTATAAGACAAAGAGGGTCCCTGCCTCTGGTGGGGCATGTGTGTGAAAAGGGCACAACAAATGGTGACTTCGCTAGGAAAATGCTTTAGAGCATTTCGATGACAAACTAGAATCAAGAACCTAGAATCTTTGGTTTTGATCCTCACATCAAGTCAACCAAAAAACTAAAGTTCCAAAATAAATGGACAAGCTAGCCTTCCCTGTGCTATAAATCCAAGTGTGTGCAAGTGTATAAATTTTCATCCTTAAGATGTTGCAAGAAACCAAGTTCAAACATGTTAAGCTACATAAATATTCTAACTTCAAAAGCAACTTGGATAGAGCCTCATTGTCGGTCAGGCGTCCATAGCCCCAACGAGGTTATAACTATGATTCTCCCAAACATAGCTCTATTGCCAACCAGGTGTTCATAGCCCTGGTAGAGATATTTGGATTCCCTTAAAAGGTTGAACTCACCTTTCTTTTGATATTCAATATTTTCTTTTCTTTTTTCTTTTTTGATATTTCTTTCCATTCTTTTCATTTCAACCTATAAGCAATGAAGCTCACACTTAGGGCTGAGAATCACAGTGGCACTGATGTAGAAATATAAGATTTTTCACTTAGCGAGACCTCACAAAGATCCTATGGCAACCTCAGGATTCTTAAGATGTGTGTAAAATGTAAAATTTGAGCACATTCAAGAGCTAATTCAATCCAATGACTTGTCCACTTTAAATATTTAGCACATGTGACACTTAATAGAAGATTTCACCAACATATCTTGGAAGGATGATTAGAGTTTGTAAAAGGAATACCAAAAACAACCCCAGATAAAATAATTGTTGTTGTGCAAATAAGACACTCCCAATAGAAAACAAGGAAAACCAAGCTGAAGAAGCAAAGAAGACAGCCAAACCGAAGCCAAAAGCAACAAAAAATCCAACCAAAGGCAAAGCAAAGCAATCTAAACTAAAGCAATCTATCCTAAAGAAAACCCCAAAAAAAACTTAAAGCGAAAGAATATGGCAAGCTGCATTTATTCAAATCAACATCATGTACAAAGGGACTCAAAATGACTGATGATCAGACAAGGTGAGTTGAGACCCACACCTGTTTTGTTTTTTTAGTGCATGGACAAGCAATAAGGTGATAGTAACAGTCCTCAAGAAATCAAATTCATTTTTATATTCAGCAAAATAAACCTCAACAATGCAACATTTAAACCCAAAATTCTCAATAGGAATAATCAGCAATTGAGGTAACTCTTTGAAACCGTGTTAAATCCATACACGCGTTGTCTTCTTTAAACCTCCATAATCAAAATGATAAACTTTAGGAGTTTTAGCAAGGAAAGAAACAACCTGGTGTTGCGCTTGTTCAGATTGAATGTTAAATTTATTGTCCTCCAATCGTGCAAAGTTAATATCCATGAGGTCGGGAGGTCTCAACTGATGATGTAGTATTCCTCTTGCATTTGAAACATGCACAACACAATTAGAGTCATCAATGAGCAATTTAGGGTGAAAATTAGATTGAACAAATTCAGAATTAACATCATGGAACTTTTCACCTATTTAAGTATCTTCATGAGGAATTAGTGATGAAACGGCATAAGCTTTGTCATGCACAACAAGTTTCTTAGTAAAATGTTCATCAGGAGGCATGATAGACTGATCCTCAAGAAAAATTTCACCTACAACCATGTGCTCAATTTCAACTGTAATATTACTATTCTCAGCATCATTCAATTTTCCTTGTGCATCAAAATGAACCACATTAGCTATCCCATCATTAATGCATAAAATCTATGAATTTCCAATATTTATCCCACCAACAGATAGAGAAAGAACATAACTAGATGAATAAGAAGACTCCTTGAATTCTCTTGTTGGCACAAGTTCAGGCTTGCAACTATAACCCTCAAGAACATCAACCCCTTCATTAGCAACATAAGTTCCTTCAATTTGCTTCATGGGACACTCATCAATAATCTATTGAGGATTTTCACACGTGAGCTACTAATGATGATATCTATTTTTCAGGATTAAATAAATAAAAAAAAGGGGGCTTGCATATGGATTCATGCCAAGAGGAAAATCTAAAAAAGTTCAACTCAAATATTAAAGTGGGGCCTGCATAAGAATCCATGCCACCAACTGTATACCAATTGGAGAGGTGCATTTAACGAGGAAAGACATGTGAAGCTATATTTTATATTCTCCAATGAGGATTTTCTCAAAATTAATGCCATTGCGCCATAATGCAACTGAATGCAATTGATTGGATGATGATGTACCATGAGCTCCCAAATTAAATGTAACAGCTGGATGCTTCTAGAAGTGTTATTTATGCCATTGGATGAATTAAATCCTGGCCATTGATTCAAAATGTAATTTTCTATAAAAGGCTAGCACCTTCTCATTTGTAAGGAGTTAGACTAGGTTAGAAGAGCTGATTAGAAGTTGTAGAAGGGCAGAATTGGCAAGTAGATTTCAAAAATTAGCTGTAGGAGAGGAGAGAGACTGGAAATTGTTATGTAATGTTGGAGAAGTAATGCAATTGAGTTGTTGATTTGGCAAACTTTGTGTTTAACTTTGACAGTTTATGGTTTCTTGTTCTTAATTCTCGGTGTTAGACGTTAGTTTTCAGTTCTTTCATGATAATGGTGAAATGTTAATGTTGTTGATCGATCTCCGGTCCATACTTTTAGCAATCTGCTGATTGTAAGTTGCTGTGTAAAGTTAGTTTGGGCCTTATTTTGTGCTAAGTTCAATTGTGGATGCTTTTTTACATTGCACCATTTATTGGGTATGTGGATGAATGTTCATAGTCTAAAAATATTCATTTTCCTTAGAAGATTGCACCATTTTTGCATAGTTGCAGGCTTGTCCTTGATTAAGAAGAAATTGGTTTTATTGGAGATTTGTCCATTTGCAGCATTCATCATTGTTGTGATTGATTTTAGGAGTAATTTTAATCTTAGATCTCTCTTAAACTCTTATCTTTTGCTATTTATTTTATTATCTAGGTTAAATTTAGGTTTTGAAGTATCAATATATTGCTAGATTTGATAAATTCAAGTCCAGTGTTTGCTTGTAGTAAGGTCCCTTTGTGATTACTATCATTTTCACATTATCTCTGAGTTGTTTCACTGCATTGTTAAGACTTGACATTAGAGACCTTGGGGTTATCTCTTTTCCCATAGAGATTTACCTTTCAAGAGAGATAGGATATCATATTTTGTCTGAGTTATTGCTATGTAAAAAACACCATCAACAGGTACATACCACGGGTCCTGTGTCAACTAGTCGCTAGTACACTGGTACCCTCTCTAACACGTGCTTAGGAAGCTATCGCTGCCCCATCTTGATTGGAACTCACAGCTCAAAGTGCAAAAGTTTCTAAAGACTAAGTGTGCAAATGATATGAAAGTGACCTCTCAAGGTTTATTTAATCTTCCAAATTAGTGTTTTGTGACCCAATTTGACCATCCAACTAGGGTTTTCGTCCTCTGATCCCAATTTTTCTGAACCAACAGCCATGTTGCATCTTTTGTGGCATTTTACGCATTTTTTGGCATCCTAGGGCATTTTTGGACTTGTCGGGCATGTTGTCCTCTTTTTTCGCAAGAACATCCAAAAATCAAAATTTTCGTTTGATCTCTCGAGGGGGCAACAATGGCACATTCAAAAAAATCGAGAAAAATTTTGAACTTTGATCACAGCAGTTTATTCTTTGAACCAATGCAACAAGTGCATTGCTTCAAAGAGGGGCAAAATGTAGACATGGAAAATTGACCAATGCACTTGATCCCGATTACTAATGTCATTTCTTCCTGAATCATACTCTCAACTTATCATCACTTTTCATCTCTTGATTAGATAAATCATTATTTATTTAATTAGGTCTTTCTCCCTTATTGATTAAATTAATCAAATTAATTTAATTAATCTTATATCTATGTTCATTTAAATAATCCATTTTATTTAAATTAAATCTCTAAAGTCTTCTTCTTAAATTGAATAAATTAAACCTTATTTGATTTATTCTAACATTATCCCCTTTAGTTAAATAAATCAAAACATCCATTTAATTAAACCCTTCCTCTCAATTTGATTTAAATCAATGCATAAATTTAAGTCTAAATTGTCACATCTCCTAAATTCCTCATCAAATTAATTAAACTTTGATTAATTTAATCTTAATCTATGTCACATTCTCTAGATAATGCAACTTGCACAATAAATCAATTACTTTGATTTATTAAATTGCCTATTTTCTCTCAACATGGAATAAGGGAGGAATATTCCTTCAAATTTGAATTCAAATCCAAGTGGATTTGTCCTTCCAACAAATCATTCACTCCTCTTACATGTCCTTGTGCATTGAGCCAAGTGGCATTTATTTCATTATTTTTCCCTCTCACATGTCATTTCCTCAAATTCAAATTCCACCTAATATCATTTATTGGCACTTTGATCAAAATATGCACAACCTTCAACCATTCACATCTTGACAAGTGGCACTTGGCCATTGGGTGTTGAATGATCCCACATTGCTCAATTTCACTCTCTTTTCCAATTTGTAAATCTATAAATGAGAGACTCTTCCTCTCATTCTATCATCCACAATTTTAGTAAACCTATTATACTCAACTTCATCCTCAAGCATATATACTTTCATCCATTTTATCAAGTTCTTAGCTAGGTTATGTAGGTTTTTCATTATGGAGCTTGATTCAATTTGCATCAAAGTGGATCACTCATCAAAATTACATCACAGGAGTTGGGAAAGGGCCAATTGGGTGATCCCACAATACTAGTTTACAATTTTTGGGCAAACTGGACACCAAACTATTTTTTTTTAACTAAATCTTCACTTTCGGGCTCCTATAGCGGCTAAACCGTGAGGAATTTGAAGATGATGAAAACTAGTTATTTGTGATGTTTTGTCTATAGATTCTAAATATATTTTTATTTTTATTTTTGGAATCAGATTGCACTTATTTTTCCATCTCCTTCGAAAACTAGGTTTTTTTAAAAAACAACATTTTTAAGGAGTGACGCTCACCATATACAACATAAATTTTTTTGTATGAAGGATAAAATTCTAATTTTTTCAAATTTAGATTTTTAACTATGATATCTAGCACTTTCCTTTGGTTTTATAGTGTTTTATTGAATTTTTTTCCTCAATCAAGTTTCAATGTCAAACCAATTACAACTCAAACATAGGTAGACTGTATACAACATAACTTTTTTTGTATGTATCAAAATTCAATTTATTTATTTTAATGGATCAAGGACATGAACACCTAGCCTGAACATATTTTTCCAAATTTTATTTTGATAATCTTCTATTTTTCCACATGTGCAGAACAAAGAGCTTTATTTTTGGTGAAAAACCTATGTTTAATAAAACTAAAAAAACATATACATAATAAAACTAAAACATATTAAAATTATATTCATTGGATAGCTCATTCTGAGGACTACCATAATCATTTGAAATAAATTTTAAATGAATTCATTTGATCCCCCAAAAGGTAAATCAAAAGTGATTTTTTATCAGCATTTTGATAGGTGTAAAGGAGAGTCATTTATAGGTATGGTTTAAAACTAGCGAGGTTCTATCCAAGGGGGTTTGATCTAAGGTGGTTTAATCAAACCCTCTTCAATTGGAATCCTTAAAATGGAACTTTTTAAGGCTTAAATCATTATATTTTCAAAAATATGTGATTTCAGCAAAAATCAGTTCCTCTCAGAAATTGTAAACCAACTTTGTGGGATCACCCTATTTCTACACATAATTGGCACCAATTCTCCCATGGGATTGATAGTTTTTTCATTAAAATATGATTCATTTACTTGCATTTGTATTGTTCTTCATTTTCTTCCTATGTTAATGTTTCAATCTAATTTCATGGGGAATCTTTGTTCCTGCTTGCATTTCAATCTAATAATGTGCTTGTTTGTCATGTTTGTCCAAGTATAGGATTGGGGTTCACAGGTAGCTCCATAATTATATGCTTGATTCAAGTGCTTCAATTAATGTCATGTCACTTACGAATGAACTTGGTGTGCAAGTATCAAAGTCTTGTGGAATTTTATTATGGACTATAGGGAACTAAATATCCTTGGATTGGTGAGTAATGTAGAATTCCAATTAACTGCTTACCTAGATTAAAAAATTCACAATGGATCTTATTGTAGTGGATTGTCTTCCTAACTTGGGAATGCTAGTATCTAGAAACTGGGTTGCATCTATTGGTGGAAGCATATAAATACATTTACCATATTCCACCATTCTACTACATGGTGAAAATTTCAAGTTACAAAGGGACAAAGATTCCTTGACAACATTGAAGATAGATACAAGTTACTTATTGAAGTAAACTTATTTGACAAAAGTATTGATCATATTATAGGTTATTGTGATGAGATGGGCACTAAGGAGGGTATTATTACTCCTTTAAATGTTGATAAGGATTTGAGTGGTGACCTTTGGACCATGTTCTTTGATGCTACCTTCTCCAAAGAAGGTAATGGTGTTGGTAGTTTTCTATTGTCTCCTACTAATGAAAATTATAAGTTTTCCTTTAATCTAACTTCCCCTTGTACAAATAACATAATTGAATATGAAGCCCTATTTTTGGGGTTAAATGTATCTCATAATCATGGAGTTAGATGTCTAAAAATCCATGGAGATTCAAAATTGGTAGTGAAATAGGTAAAATTCATATTTGCAACCAAAGAAAAGAAGTTGAAGTTTTATAGAAATGTTGTTTTGGACAAAATGGAATTATTCGATGCTATTGATATTGAGTAGCTAGAAAAAAATTAAAAATTTTGATGTTGAATATCTTGTTCTTGATGCATCTAGGTATGAGTTAAATTATGATCTTCCTCTCTTTCAACTGAGTGTTGAGGTGTTGAAGATGCCCACCAAACATGATAATATATGCATTTGGTGGGTATTTGATGATAGTCAACACATTTTCAAGTTTATGAATTATATGGAAGAGTTCAATGATAACTAGTTGATTGACTGGAAAATAATGGTGGAAATAGAAAATAGAAAAGAAACCCCATTTGGGAGTGAATTGGTACAACTGAAAAAAAATACTATTCCTGAAGGGTTGGTTACCATGTAAAATGTTTGATAGTGGAGATTGTTACAAGAACAAAAGAAAGTCAATTCATGAGGATGATGTTGAGAGATTGAACTTAGGAATAATTGGAAATCTAAATGTTTTACATTCATAAAAGGCTTAAAACTCACTAAAAGCATATGATGATTTCCTTGTTGCATAAATTTAAGAGGTTCTTTGTATGGTTATATGAATATTTCCAAGCATATAGGGAAGATTTATTTCAACATACTATCCCACCTCACCCTGATGCTAACAATTGAGGAAAAAATAAAGGTCTATAAATCCTAGATTAGCTCCTCAAATGCAAAAAGAGTTGGTGAAATTAAAGGAAGCATGAATCATAAAATAATTCACAAATTATGAATGGTTGTCTAATCTTATCCTTGTATAGAAAATAATGGAGAAATAAGGTTGTCTATTGATTTTATGAATCTTAACTTAAAATATCTCAAGGATAAATAGCCTCTTCCAAGAAAGGACCATTTATTGTAGCAAGTAACACCATTAGAATCAATATCCATGATAGATTAATTTTTAGGCTACAATCAAGTGGTTGTGAAATAATAAAAACAAAACAAAATAGTATTCACTAGTTACTCCATGGGGCACATATATGTATGTGAGAATATCATTTGGGTTAAAGAATGCAAGGTCAACTTTTCAAAGGGAAATCAATGTATCTTTTATTATTGTTATTTATTGAATCATGGTAATTTACCAAGATGACCTAAATATTGAACAAGACAACTAGCGGGGGTTGAATCAGTTGTCACCAATATAATTTCTTTCACTATTTATCGAAACTAAACCATTAATGATTTATCTATAAATGCAGAAACTGAAAGTTATCACATAAACACAGTAACACTAGATTTACATGGAAAAACCAATAAGGGAAAAACCATGGTTAGGATTAACTCACTCTATAGAGAATATCAAAACTAATTACAAAAGGCTCACTACATGGAATAAGGTCCACTGCCTAAAGTAAGGACTCACTGTCCACAAGGCTACAACCAGGATGGCTCATTGCCACAGAGATACAAAAGTGATGGTTTACTGCCAAAAGTGAACTGATGAATTACACTTGTTGTGTCAGATTTAGTTCCAAATGAAGCTCAGTATAGGTAGTACTAGATATCAGTAATCACTCAATAGTTCTTCTTTGATCATGCACTTATTGTCTTCACTTTCTTCACTTATTCTATTATGCTATATTCACTACCATTTTTGCCTCTATATCCTTCCTCGCAAAAATCCATATCTTCCATATATTTTCATATATCTTTTATTATATTTTATCTTCTTCATCATATGTTCTAGAGAGACATATATGCATATATATGTGTGTGTGTGTGTGTGTGTGTGTGTGTGTGTGTGTGTGTATCATACCCATCAATTAGGTCGGACAAATATCTATAGAGTATTGCACATGCTAAGTCATTCAAGGTCTTCACATATCCAAATCAATTTTGTTACACGGTAGGAACCAGACCTAAAAACCAACATACCAGACCACATATAATGGTCATCTTCAATGGGAAATATCTTCCAATAAATGAGTCATATATACAGTACTATGTTGACATCAATGGCAACTTGCTGACATTAATGACAACCATTTCATGCAATCTTTAATCTCTAACACTAACTACATTTTCAAAGGAAATAGGTTATCCTTCCAAACACCTACAATTAATTTTTAAAATATGTTTAGAGAACAAGTTTTCTTTCAATCCCAAGAAATTTTAGTTTCGTGTTGAGGAGGGTAAAATTTTAGGGTATATTATTTTAAAGGATGGTGTGAGGGTAGACCTTAAAAGGTTCAACACTATTAGCATCATTACTCAACTTAAATTTATGAAAGGTATTTAGTCCTTTTTTAGGAAGATCAATTTTTTACGAACGTTTGTTCCTAATTTTTCTAAGAAGACTAAGGCCATGTCAAACATTCTCAAGAATGGAAGATCATATTAATGGAGTAGTGAGCTAGTTGAATGTATCAAGGAGATTAAGAAATCCATATTAGAGGCACCAATTCTAGTAATTATAAATTATTTTAATCTTTTCTATATCTTTTCTTTTGCATCATTTTACACCATAGTTGATGTATAATTGCAAAAAAATTATGAAGGATATGAGAAATGTGTATCCTTCTTCTATAAATCATTACAAGAAGTTGAGTTAAATTATTATACGATTGAGAATCATTCTTATTATTTGATTAAGGTAGTAAAAAAAATTAGATCATATCTCATGGGTGTTAAGGTTATAGCATATGTGTCACACCTAGCTATTAAAGATATTTTCATGCAACATGAATCTTTAGGTAATATATTGGAAGTTAGTAAAAAATTGTTGAAGTTAATTGCTTGACCAAGTTGATGGAAAATTCCAACTTGGAAGCAACAAAAGTGAATGAGATAAATATAGAGGATGTTTCCCTATGATGCAGGTTGAGTGAAGATCTTTGGTACAAGGATGTTATATTCTACCTAGTGAAAATGAATTTCCCAACATTAATCTAGATGAGAATAAAATGAGAAACCTCAAACTTCAATCTCAGAAGTATGTGTTAATTCAAGGTGAGATAATGTGGAGAAATCATGAGGGAGTTTTACTCAATTGTTTTTATAATGAGAAGGCTAAAAAAAATAGTCACAGAATGTCATCATCATGAATGTGGTGGAAACATCAAGGCTAAAACAACACATAATATCCTTAGGGGTATATTTTGGTGGTCCACATTATTTAAGGATGTGGCAAGAATGATCAAAAAGTGATGCTTTCCAACGATTGAACTAGGAAAACAATTTTTTTCTAGTGCACTTCCCGTATTACCCCTTTTAGTTGAGGCTCCTTTTCAATAGTGGGGGTAGATTTCATAGGATAATATAAAAGAGAAGTCTATAAATGGATCCTTGTGGCTACTAACTACTTCACAAAGAGGGTAGAGGTGATTCTGAATTCTAATGCATTATCTACGGTGGTAGTGGATTTCTCAATCAACAAAATTATAACCAGATTTAGGGTTCCAACCAAGAAACTAGTTGATAATGTTATGTGTTTTAGATCATAATAAATGATTAATTTATACTCTAATTTTGGTAAAAACTTGGTGTATTCTTCTCCATACCATCCAAAAATAAATGGACAAGTTAAGCCAAGTAATAAGAGCCTAATTAATATCATAAAGAGACCACTTGATCAAAACAATAAGAGGTGGGATGAAAAGCTCAAGTATGATCTTTGGATTGATAGGGTCACTTTCAAGCATTCTATTGAACATATCCCATTTAAATTAGTATATGGAATTGAGGCTAAGATTCCTATAAATCTAGATTTTCCAACATATCAGTTGTTGTGAGATATAAATGAGGATAAATATGAGTTTGTATCTTTAAGGATCATAGATCTAATTGAATTGGATGAGCAATGAAGAGCACACATGATAGTAACTTCTAGCATAAGGTCATCAGTGCATGATAAGAATTCATCACCAAGGGAGTTTCAATTTGGTTAGTTATTCCTTTTGTTGAATGAAAAGTCAGAAGATAAGGGAAAGCATGGAAAATTCAACCCCTTATGGATTCATTGAGAGATGTTAAATTCATGTAAATCATATCTTGGATCTTGATGGAGAATTATCAGAGATTCCCATACATGGTTAGCATCCAAATAATTACTTTTTGTAACTAATCGAGCTCATAATTTTGAATGGTGATTGAAATGTTTCATATTCTAGATTTTATGCATGTCTTCTAGTAGTTTTATTCAAATTTGGCCAAGATGGTGTTTTATCTCAGCCTTGATTGAATTTTTTTAGTCTTCCCAGAGATCTAATTCTCATGATTCCTACAATAGGAATCCATCCCCAACTAAATATAATGTTCATATTCAAATTTCCAATTCACCAAAATATAAAAAATTAGAAATTACTTAAGTCAAGGAAGTGATCAAAGTCTTAGTTCATGAAAAGATGTGGTTGGTGGTCCCCTGTGAACCAATAACCATTGGTTCCTAGTTCCTAGTCCCAACCTAAGATCTAACATAGGGTGTTGAGGATGTGTGCACAAGCTAGTGATGGTTCTCAATTTGTGTGAAAGCACCAATAGATTGAGGGGAGTTGATTCAAAGAAGAAGGTGGGATATTTTTTACTTGGTGTATTTTAATTATTTTAGTGAATGTGTTTGAGTACCAAAATATTGATGTTTTTTTTTTGAATTGAGTTGCCTCCACCAACTTGAAGTAATGGTGATTTCTAACCCATTGACCAAAGTTAATTGTACTGTCTTTTTCCGATTGAATAGCATGTATTTCAATCTGGGGCATCTATTTTTGGCATTATTTTATCCTCTACCATGGATTTTAATGTTTTTATACTATGAATTAGGACTTTTCCAAAGAATTTTTAATTGGCTTTCCTCTTTCTTTTTAAATTGGATAGTACTAGGATGTAGAAATAGTAGAGGGATAATCCAATAGGTCAAAATTATATAAAAAATAATTTTTAGAATAGTTGTAGGGAGGTAGAGAGTTTAAAAATATTAATAGAAATTTATTATATCATTGTCTAGTTTTATGTCTCCATAAATGTGTGGAAAAAAATAAAACTCTATTATTTAAAAAAAAATTCTTTAGCAAATTTTTTGTTGTGAATGTAATTACCATTAGAGGATTATGAGAAGTTTTAAACATGTTGCAAGATTTGCAATAAATATTTTTATGCTTACATATGATTTTGAAAAGTTGTTTGATGGATAACTAAGTAGATGAAACTAACAATGGTCTATATGGATTCATTTGTATGTGTATATTAATTATAGTTTTTTTGTCATTTCTCATTTTGACCTTCAATTTTGTTCCACTAGGATAGATAAAAGTCTCATTGTACCTATTTTAGCCACAAAAGTAAAATAAATCACTGATCAGTTTCTATTTATTTAAGTTTAATTTTGTGTGGTTCATGGTTTAATAATGTAAAGGGAATAGTAAACATCATTTTCTATGAATCATTCTACTCACTCCTAACCTTGAACTTATTGTCAATGTGTTACATTATCTATATAAAGGTCATTTAGTAGTTATTTGATCTCAGGCCAATAGAAAATTTGTAGTTTAATCAAAAATTTGGGTTTAACTGTTGGATCTTATATGTTTTTCATCCTCTCACCTCTGGAAATACCCTCCTAAGTCTAAGATGAGCTCAAAGTGAAGGAGAGGAAACCCGCTCTCATACAGTTAGTTTAGATTCCTCCATAGTTCTATAAATGAACTAATTTCACTCATTTATTGATAGCCTTGGCCATATGAGTGGAGTGTAGTTCTAGGAAATGGAGTACAATGAATTTGAGACCTAACGGATTCATCATAGCCTATGTTCTCTTTGTATGGTCCTTGTACTTTACCAAATGTACACTAATAGGGTACAACACTTATATGAGTATTTATGAGAATGGATATTGATATTGATATTGATGATGGAACATTATATAATATACTTGGTGTTCCTTCACTATCAACCAATCTCCTTTTCATCTGAAAAATTAAACACAATGGGGAAAAGAACACTATTGATTTCACATCTAATATAGTTCATACTAGAGACTACAAAGTAGAGATATTTTTGTAGTTGGGATTTTTTATCATGCACCTCAATTGTATTCCTTCTCACAATTTACTCTAGATGACCTTGTAGTCTATTGATTATTTTATGTTCTAATGCATCTAGAGTGCATTAGATACCTGAGGAGAATTTTGGTAACTTGAACCTGTGTGTACTTCCATCTAGCTTGGTTCATGAAACTTGTGTTGAGCTTCCACCTCCTCCACCTCTTTCATATTAAATTTTTAGTTCAATTTAGTATGATCATCACTAATCTTATAGTTTCAATTTTGTAAGATGATTATTTTCTATATCTTACAGAGTTATTTTTTGAGTCACATATTGCATATATTGGGGAAATGATTGAGCATATTCACCTCCTCTTTAATGAAAACTACAACACACTTTTTATGATATTATCATTTTCTTTGGAGGTTGTTCTATAGGATTCTTCATAGTTTTTTAGATTTGTTCCATCTGATATAACATCTTTTGATTCAAACATATGAACACTTGAGAAATTTTCAAAGGCACACATCATGAGACCTTTTCTCCCATATCTTTTGAGGGAGTTTCTCATACATTTTTCATTGAATTTATTTCTTCCCAAGGGAACGAACATTATTTTCCAATTTTGGATCATCTTTAGTAGTATTCTTCGTGCATTCACTTTTTGCATATGAGCTACCTCCTTGTGAGGGGATTTATTGTCTCCTCTCTCTCTCTCATACGGATGGATCTTGAGTGTACTTATGTGACCAAACTATTTCTTGGGAGGACATGTTGAGTCCTGCATTATTTTCCATATGTATATATTTATTTATTTATTCTCTCTTTTCAAGAGAATTTTTTCCCATGATTTTTTATCCTTTTCTCCAACTATGAGAGATTTATTTGTTTGTACATGGGTACCTCAATAGGCCTTTTAGTCAAGATAAATGCATGAATTCATCATTATATTTTTTATCTTATCTATTAGTTGTGCTTAGAGGGGGTGCTAGAGTAAAATATAAAAATAACCTAATGAATTAATTAATTAGGTCCTCTTTTTACTTTATCATACTTAAACTATTTTAGGTCATGTATTTTTCTCTCATAACATAGGATGAGGACACATGTCATGTTCTAATTTAACTCTCACCTAAGGTTTCATCTAGGGTTTATTTTTTATTTTTCCTTATTATAAGGATTCTTTATTGTATATTGCAATCATTTAGATGTTTTATTGGACCAATAGAATTATCAAGACTTGCATAAAATTCATTTTTTTCTCTTTGTGATAGGTTTTTTGGTTTCAAATTATTTCTAAAAGCTATGGGGTTCAATAATCAACTCCAACAAACCTTTATAACATATTCATTTTCTTGTTATAAAATGTGTCTTAACTTTGCATCCTACTTGTTGCACAAGCGATTGTCGTTGCACCAAAACATCAACCTATTAATGCCTAATATAGTCATTGGATTTATACAAGATCAAGATCCACAAGAGGCAGTTAAACCATGTCACGAAACCCAAGCATTCTGTTGGACTACGCCTACCACAAGAAGAGGATACCAAGGGTCACACCTTGCAACAATCCCCCCAATGCAATCATAGGGTTCAAACCTGTGACCTCAACTCTGATACCAATTATTGGCCTTGTCGTTGCACCAAAAGATCAACATTTCAATGCTTGATAAAAGCTAGAGTTAAGATCCATGGGAGGTAGTTAAACCATGTCATGAATCTTGAGCATCGCATTGAACAACCAAGGAGACCAAGGGTTCACACCTTACAATAATCCCCCAATGCAAGTGAGGGATTCAAACCCGTGACCGGCTTTGATACCAATTGTTACACATGTTGTTGTTGCACCAAAATATCAACCTATTAATGCCTGATATAGCCGCTAGATTTATAGAAGATTAAGATCCACTAGAGGCACTTAAACCATGTCACAAATCCCAAGCATCACGTTGGACTATGCCTACCATAGGAAGAGGAGACCAAGGGTCACACCTTGCAACATGACCATTAAGAACAAAAATTTTATTTTTTGAGTTATAGAGCATACAAATGTATCTTAAGGATCTAGAGCTCAAATTTCACCTCAAAAAATGGCAAAATGGGCCTTAACTAAAGATATCCAATTATAGTGATGTGTAGCTCTTTAATATATTTACTTTTTAATAAAATGGGCATGATAAACTTCCCAAATCAAAATTTAAGGCATCAAAATTTAGGCCTCCGACATTAGAAATGTGAGAGCATACATGACACATGAGAGGGTTGTAAGAGGGAGTTACACTTTTTAATCAGCTTATTATGCATTTTTTACACATAATAAGTCATATATTTGATTAGAAAAAATGAGTCCAAATCTAGAAAATCCAAGTTGGTGAGTATATTATGATGATTTTATGAAAGGTGGAAGGAATATTTTATATTTAGCCTATAGATCATCTTGGGATTTAGGTGAATTTTTTTAATAAAAAATTAGAAACCAAACTTTGGGTAGTTTTAGCTCATATTTTCCTAATAACCATTTAATGGTTCATTGTATTTCTTATCCTATTTATTGGGTGCTTGGGATGGAGGCTTCATAGTGAGTCTTGTGTGTACTATTATATGTCTAAAATTGCTCCAAATATCTTGTTGGTGACACTCTTCTAAAGGATTAAACTCTACAAGTTCATTTTAATCATTTATTAATAAATAATACATTAAGTTAACTTAGAGTGTGGGTTTTTTCTCCTAAAAGGGTTTCCCCCGCATAAATCATTGTGTTATGGTACATTATTTTTGTTCTTATTTGCTTTTAAATATATGGTTAATCTATTTTTTGCACACACCTCTTCTTATAGATTAGTGTAGGAAGATTGTGTACTCCACACCTCTTCTTAATTTTAATTCCCAAAGATATTTTGTTTTATTGATGTCAAAACCTCTCATTTAGATCCTTGTTCTATCTCTTCACACTATTCCTTCATTTCTTTACCGGACTCCATCTCCCCCATCTTCCCATTATCTTCTTTAATGGGGAGATGCTTCACAATAGATACCAAGTCTCCATGTATATTTAAGCTATAATTTTATTTATACACTCTAATTTTTTCTAAGTGGACCCAACTTACACGTATTCAATATTGTTATAAAAGTGTTACCTCCAATTTTGAACAAATTCCTTTTTAAATTTGTTGATCATTTTCGCACTTTGGTCTAAACAATCTGTGTTAGTTTTTGATATTCCAATTAAAAGAACTTTAGAATTATCCTAGGTCTCAACACTATTTAAATCCTTTATATAAACTTTTCAATATTTTTGAATTTTTTGAACCCTCTAAAACCATGTCAAAATACTCAAAGCCATTATTAGAACATTTTCATATTCTCAATAATCTTAAATCACCAACATGATTTAGCTAAGAAATTATTTTAGTATTTTCCATAGTTCTACAACCTTTAAAATAATTGACATAATCCCTTATATTTCCATCAACTTTTATCCATGTTCTTAAAATTTTCCAAAATTCTGGCTCATTCAAGGACTTTGATGTTTTTATGAAGATGCTAGCATTTTAGATATTTCTATCACTCTTCAAACCTCTTATGATGTTTTAAATATCTTAAAAATTCTAATCTAAGAAGAGGCTTCTCAAAGGAAATCATGTCAATGATTTTGGAAGTTTTCTAACTTTCTAAAATATGAAGAAATGAAGCAAGTCTTGGATTTGTGGTCATGAAAATTAATATTTTTAATGGTTCAATAACCTACAAAAATATTGATGTGTATGAAACTTCTTCAAAATACAGATAAAGTTTCAAAATGTTCTCAATACCTAATGAATCCTTGATGAATTTTCAAGGCAACCAAATTCAATATTTCCAAAAATTTAAACATTGTAAAGAATTTATAAGTGAGATACTAATTGTTATCAACAAAGTATGCACCTAAAGCTAAGTTATCAACTCGGCTACCTGTTGATACATGGGAACACTCCTAGGCTTGTGGGTTGCCTAAAAATTGGAGTGAACTTCCAGAGAAGGTTGGTTCCTCTTGCTTGATTACCTAAAGCTTGATAAATCCTACTTATTTTGAAGGAAAAGGGTAAGAAAGAGACTGAAAATAACTTAAAATGCCTAAAAATGAGTAACTATAGCTACCTAGGTGATGCACCAAATTGTTTTCTCAGACCTATAACTTGTTTTTTGACACACATAATACCTCAAAGATTTAGTTGTACCATAATAAAACTCAAAATTTCATCATACCTATGCATAATTATTTCATAAGATAGGTGGGACACTCACAACTCAAGAAGGAAAGAAGATTTCACAACTTGTTGCTACTTTTATCCTTATCACAAACATATGACCTGCATAGAAGATATGATGTATCTTGACTGAAGGTATTGAAAGAGACATATATAAGAGAAAACACATAACAATTCACAAGTACATTCATAAATATTCACTTTGCACACAATAAAACAAGCTTTGAGAAGGTAAAATCAACTAAATTTTATTGATAAAAGGTGTTTTTTACAACTTGTATAGTCTTAAAATGGGTTACAATACTGTTCATGATTGAAAGAACTCGTAAAAGTTACAATATGCAACTGGTAAATAGCAAGAACTAACTGAAGAAAAAAAAATCATGAAAGATGAGCCTTATATTTGTGCAACAACTTGCTACAAGAAAGGAACATGTGTTGAGGAGAAAAGGAGTCAATCTTCTTTGGTCGTCCAAAAAAATAATTCAAACTCTTAAGTCTACTCCTATATGCTCTCAACTACCCATTAACTAGGTTGAACAACTCCCTAGATATTTGCAACTTCCCCTAAATTATCTCAACTTCTATCCAAGTCACCCCAATCTCCTTTAATGGTGACAACTGATACTTTCAAAAGCTCCAACTGTTGTCCCTTAACTACTCATAGAAGCCCAAACTATTCAACCTCTTCATAAATTCTTTTAGGACCCTTACCCACATGTGCTTGATAACCCCCTTTTCCATATTTCCAAAATTACTTAACACCTTCATAGGATACGTACAAAGTTACAAATAGTAAATAAGTATCATACTTATCTTTCACTTAGATCTCATAAATTTTCAAAGCATCATACCAATTGAATGAACAAGTTCCAAAGCATGGAACCAAGATGTGTCAAATTTTTTTTATAAGCATCATTAGTTTAGTGTGAAGATTGAGCTATCTTATGAAGATTGTCACTATTGACTGTTAAGATCACCAAGGATTTCATATATGCTCATCACCAACTTAAAGGATTACCTTGAAACAAACTTTCATCTTTTACTGATAACTATCCTCTTATGCACTATCATGACTATATCAATACTTTGGATCACTATTGTCTTTGTAAATTTTTCATCATTTGTAATCCACATTTTAGTTCTTCCCTTATTATGCTTTAATTATGTCCATTTGCATTTGAAGATGACCCTGCCCTTAACTAGAATGGTTATGAATGTCGTTCAACCTTGAAATCATCATTTACATTGTTGAAGATGGTTATCCCATACCAAAAACAAAGGGTTGTCCCTGTGGTGACATTTGGTGATCTATGTATGATTAATTGTTTTATGTTCATTGTGCACCTTCATAGCATTATCCTTCTATTTTCATAGATTGTTTATTCAATATCCCTAGGTCTTGTCATAAAACCATAAAATTCCAAGTCATATATGAGTGGAATACATCTCATAATCAAAGAAAAAAATCACTTAGGACTCAGTGCTAATAACTATGATCACCTACATTGTGATCCAAAACATCTGACAGGTTTAGTCACAAGACCTCTCCAATGACAGATCCTACCTTCTAAAACAAGAGCATACATGACAATGGCCACTATATTTTGTACTTACCTTGAAATGCTTCATCAAATGTACATTTGTAAATATCTCTGAGTTTGCATCAATGGAGGAAAATCTTTTAAATCCTATTTGTCAAGGAAAAAACCCCTACTATGTGACTCCATGATGTACCTTTGGTTCTCTACCTTTTAAGACAGAATTCACTACTATAGGAACTATCCTCCATTATTATTGTTGAATAAAATTGTCAAATACTCATTTTTATTGTCTCGAACTGGTGAAGTTTTCTCTCAAATCACAAACTGGGTTTTTGTGAAATTTAGTGGGGTTTTTCATCTAACTATTTCCTAGTTTATGTCAAAAAATAATGAAAAACCTAGTTCATGGTTTTTGCAATATGACTATCATTTTCATGTGGAGGAAAAATTTGTTGAAGCACCTGGAAACCCTCCATTTTTCATGCATCATGATAGGGCTTTCTCTCTTTCTTGCAATGTGATCATAGTAGGGACAACCCGCTTCAACTTTCTTTCTATGTGTCATGAGATTGAATAGATTTAATCTCAACATGCCCTAATCTCTTCGAACTTTCTCTCTCAATTCCACCATGGGAAAACTACTTCAACACTACCATTGAAGCTCATTCAATGCTAAACAACAAACCCTAAAACCCTCCTCATCATACGTTGGTGGATTAAAGGAAAAACTAAAAGACATCTTTTCCCTCCTATTTCTCCCAACGTGGCTATCACTTTTGGTTAGAAACACATGACTTTCACTCAAGGATAATTACAAAATAAATGCTAAAATATTTTTATTCCAAGTGCAATATGGAACTCCTTTGTTTTTACTTCATTTTTTGAAAAAAAAAAAAACTCCATTTTTCAATAAGAACAAGTATAAATAGACATTTTTGGTGACCTCTATGGATTTTTTGCTTTCTAAAATATGAAAGACCAGCTACCTTAACCTATTCATTAGGAATGGAGTCAAAAAGAGACCTGAAACAACTCAAAACCATACTTGAACCACTATTGCAAGACACTAAAAACTAGGAAAGTAAACTAAACCACTACTCTAAACTTCCCTCAAATTGGAAACAAATGTGCAACCTGCACTTGGAGGTAAGAAAAACTTGACAAAACATGTGCACTACAACTTTTATTTGAATGGAAAACTAACCTACTCCTAGACTAATTAACAATGAAACTTTTTCAAACAAAACCATTAACTGATTCTTTGAAGTAACTTCCCTTCCTGGTGAGTATGCAATACTTCATATGATTTTGAACGGCTAGAGAAAGATGAGGCACATATAGAAATCTAACCAATAGGTGAAAAACTTCATGAAGAATATAGAATAAACCTCTTACTTCTCCATCTTGTGTACATAAACTATTGTTCTAGAATGGACAAGTAAGATGCAACCCTTCTTCTTTTACTACAACTTCATGATCTACTCCATTTTGGATGAAAAACTCATATTTGGGTGCAAACATGATTGGTATTTCTTTGCTAGTCTCAGTCCTAGAAAGATTCCTAATAGGAAATCCTCTTGAAATGAAAAACTTGGAACTCTTCTTGTTGCTTTCTTTCTTATGAAGTACTTCTTCAACTTCACTATGTTGATTGGCATAGGGTAACTCATTTCTTACAATAGAAATCATTTCTTTCTCCATTTCATTATGTTGTTTGCAACTTTCAAATTTAAGAAGTGTTGCCTTATCAACAAGATTTGAAGGGGTTGGATCAAAGCCAATTTTGATGGGGCAGAAAAAGGGAATCCAGGGAAGGCTGGGAGTGGGGGGTTGATAAGAGACAATAAAGGAATGTTTATTGCGGTGGTAGGTGTCTCCTTGGGTATACAAAAAAATCATTTAGCTGAAGCCATAGGAGCCTACCAGGTCATTGATTTGGCCAGAAGGATGAACTTTAAAAACATATGGATTGAGGGTGACTCTAAAAATATCATTGATTGCCTCCAAGGCAAGTCCCCACCCTCATGGACCATAAAATATTGGATAAATGAAGCTAGAGCCACTTTATCTAGATTCAACAAAGTGAAAATTTCCCATGTCTATAGGGAAGCTAATTGTGTGGCTGACTACTTCACTAATGAAGGAATAAAATAGGATAAGCAGGTGACATGGCATAATGGTAATGATCTAGATGCTGACATCAGAACCTTAATCAACTATGATATCACTTATGGGAGAGAAGCTGCATTTAAAGATGATTAATAGGAATGGTGCCAAGTACCGAGATATCATTCAACATACTGGAAATGCCATAATAATTGTGACAGATGAGAAGGGTTGGTACATTTTTTGGGTGCTTTAGGTGTGTTGCAGGTTCTTTAGTCTATGTTTTCATGGTGTGAGCTATCGGTACAGGGGAGTTACGACCATGGGAGGAAGCAGGAAAAGAGTTGAGCCGACGAGATGCATGAAGAACAATAAGGTCTGGAAGAATATTGAGAAAGGTGGGCTTCAACCTTTCATTAAAAAACTTCATGGGCTTGACCCCAAGGTCAATGATTATTTTTCTAAACATTGGAATAATGAGGAAATTATTCTCTCTAGTGGGAAGGCCATGGTTGATGAGGCTATCATTTGGGAAATTACCGGTCTTTCTATTGAAGGTGTCAAGTTCTATCATGATAGGAAGTTCTTAGACGAAGTTGTTATCAATTTCCCTAAGTCAGAGGAGGAAAGAAAGAATATGGTCATAGTTTACAATAGCTACTTCGATGTCAGGAGGATCAAGAAAATCTGGAGGGAGGTTCTCAGGGTTCTTATGGAGTATATCATGTTGGATGGTAGATTCACCAGATTCTATGGTTACCACTTCATCCTCCTCAATCACTTTAGACATAAGGCAAGGGTTTCTTTTCCTTATTACCTACTTTGTTCCATGAATAACAATATTGAGGAATTTTAGAAAAAATCCAAGGAAGAATCTGGTCCTGCATGTTGGCCTTATTCAGCTCATTCATGAGCACTTTAAAAACATGTTGATTCTTCCTAACCCTATTTCGGCCTCAACCTCGGATGGTTACAATACTAAGTCTAGCTCATCTGAGGGCAATGAGGGTTTGGACCCTGAGTGGGCCAAGGATGTTACTCCCCCTCCTATCAAGAAAAGGAATAATACCCCTCTAGCTAATTCCTCAAATAAAAAAGCTAGCCCTGTGAATACCCCTCTTGGTATGTCTCAGGTAGAGAATGACAAGAGGAAGTAGCCCCCTTTTAAAAAATTGGGTTCCTAATTGGGGGATTCTCCGGACAAGGACCCTGCTGACCCCAAAGATAAGGAGGATTCCATTGCCTCATTTCATATCACTGATGGAGAAAAAAGACCCATTTCCCCCAAGGACCTTAACCCTGAAGACCATTATTTTATGTTGGATAGGGAACTTCATGAAGATATTTTTACAATTGCTAGAAATGGAGTGATTGACCATTTCAAAATTCTAAAATGGGCCTTCCATGAGATAAAGGAAATCAATTTGAAAAATAGGGCTCTCACAAGTAAGCTGGAGTTGTTGGAAGCTAAAGTTGCATCTCAGAGTTCAACAGAGGTCTTATGGACTATGGAAGAGAAGATGGCTATGGTGGATTGCTTTCAAAGAGTGGTTGAACTCATTGAAAATATTAAGAAGGACAATGAGGACAAGTTTAAGAAACTAGAAAAGGAAAATGTTAAAATCAGGGAGACAATGAAAACTACCCTGGAGCATAACCATAGAATTGTCAAAAACAATGCCACTATCTTGAGCGCTTTGGTGGAAATGATGGAAAACACCCAGCAGGGGTCACTGATAGTGGATCTTGAAGTGGATAAGAGAAAAAAAAAGCAGGAGGATTCTAGCCCTTCGAAAAGAACTAGAGCCAATCTAAAGAAAAGAGTGGATTCTACGCCTCAGGAAACTCAGGACCTAAAGAAGGTGGCTCAAGAAATGTGCAACATGGAACCTGAAGTTGCTGAGACTTTAAAGTCTCTTGGTTAGTTTAGGTTGTTTTTTTTGTTGCTAGCTTCGTGCTATCTTTTTGCTAGCTTTTTTATGGTGGTTGTTGTCCTTTTATGTCTTTTACTCTTTGCAGCCTTTCTGCCTCTGGGTGCTTTGATGATCTATTTCATTTTGGCTTGTAAACTCTGTGGTTTTCGGTCCCTGTAAAACCCAATTTTTCCTCTATCAAAAACAAGATTTGAACAAAACTCCTATAAGTGCTTGTGAAAAAATCTTCATCAAACTCTTCATTAACCTTCTTATGCACAACATGTCCTATCTCAATTTCATGATTAACTTCTTGATTATTTAACATAAAATAATTTACCTTGACAAACAAGCCTTAGTACTTCTCCTTGTTTAGTTTGGATAACTTCACTTCCCAAGATGAGGCTATCTTCACTTGCTCCTTGATGAACCAACACCTTGTCAAAGTGATTTTCATCATCATGTTTCTCAAAACATGTTAATGGTGTTAGTATGTAAGTATTCTTTCTTCACCTTTATTAAAAAAAATAGGAAGCTCATTGAAGAAATCAATCATTACTTCACCATTTTATAGGAAATTTTCTTTTTTATCCTCACTTTGTTCAACAAAACCAAGAATTTCATCCAAAGAACTTTTTGGCATCTCATATTCAACACTTATCTTCTACTTAATACCCTGTTGTCCTAACTGGTTTTTCTCATAATTAATTTGCAATAGGTCTAATTTTTCATTTTCCTTATCATGTGCAAGTGAAGTAACAACAAAACTCTTTCTTGTTCTACCTCATAAAACTCATGTGTTTTCTCATTAGGCCAACTCTCTTGGTAGACAATAGGTCCACCTAGACAAAGATGAATAGGGGAAGGATAGGAAGGCTGACTTGACAAGGAAATTTGAGAAATTGACTTGGTCTCTTGAAGACATATAGGTTGTTCTTGTTCAAGTATATGTTCTTTCAATGGATGAGGCCTCCTAAAACTTGGAATATTCAAATTAGGAAACTTAAGAGACTCACCTTTCTTAAAGCTTGGTACTTTGAACTTGGAAACCTCTTATTCCAAAAATGGATTTGGGAAAGAAATAGCTGATTGATTTTCCAACTTTTGAACTAGAGCCAATAAAAGCCTCTTTTGCTCCTTTTTTGTAAGATCTTCTTGTGCAAGATTCTCCTCATATTGCCTTTTTTTGCATTTCCAGCTCTTGTTGATGTTGGATAGCTTGGTAAGCCAACTCCTCCAACTACAACTCAAACTTTTGTTGCCATTTGATCTCACCCAATTGTTGAGTCCAGTCCAATAGTATGTTTTTGATGTCACCAATCCCCAAATTTTTTAAATTTTGAGATTAACTATGGTGATAAGAATGCTAGTTTGGTATACATTTATTTTCTTGAGGGTGATTTTGAGCATACATAGATTGAAATGAAGTCCAAGCAAGGGTGGGTGGGTGGTAAGCATTTTGAATCTGCTAGTTACTTGCAATTAAAGGGTTATTTTGGATAAATCCAGTAGCATGGTTACTTTGATATGGTTGGTAAGAAGCAGTATGAACAAAATTCTCATGAAATGGAGGGTGATAATACATATTCCCATGAAACATAGACATGCCTATTTATTCAAAAAACTAGAAAATCAGAATAAAGTATATTTTCTTGATGAAAAACTTGAATCATACTAGCACTTCAACTGTTGAAACTAGTAGATAATCTCTCCAGAGTTAATAGGTGTGTTTTTTTCTTTCCTCCAAAGGTAGAAATCATTGATATACACACAAAATATCAGAAATGTATGGAAAAATTATAGACTAAAATAGTCCAAACTGTCCCACGGGGCATGCCAAAAACTATTATCAACAAAGTATTCACTCGAAGCTAAGCTATCAACTCACTACCTATTGATACATGGGAACACTCCTAGGCCTATGGGTTTCCTAAAACTTGGAGTGAACCTCTAGATAAGGTTGATTCCTCTTGCTTGATCACCTAAATCTTGATCAATCCTACTTAGTTTGAAGAAAAAGGGTAAGAAAGAGACTAAAACTAACTTAAAATGTCTAAAAATGATTAACTATAGCTAACTACATGATGCACAAAAAATTTTTTCCAGATCTATAAATTTTTGTTTGACACACGTAATTGCTCAATAATTTAGTTGTAGCATAACATGACTCAAAATTTTACCATACCCATGCATAAGTGTTTCATAAAAAAGGTGGGACACTCACAATTGAAGAAGGAAAGAAGATTTCACAACTTATTGTTGCTTCTATCCTTGACACAAACATATGACATGCATATAAGATATGATTTATCTTGACTAAAGGTGTTGAAAGAGACATACATAAGAGAAAACACATAATATTTCAAAAGTGCATTCATCAATCTTCACTTTGCACACAATAAAACAAGATTTGATAAAGTAAAATAACCTAAATTTTATTGATAAAAGGTACTTTTTACAACTTTATAGTCTAAAAATGGGTTACAATATTGTTCATGCTTGAAAGAACTCATAAAATTTATAATATGTAGTTGGTAAACAACAAGAACTAACTGAAAAAAAAATCCCAAAAGATGAGCCTTATAGTTTTGTAACAGCTTTCTAGAAGATAGGAACATGTGTTGAGAAGAAAAGGATAAGTCTTTACTCCATTTTGTTTGATTCAATCCTCTTTGGTCGTCCAAAATAATAATGCTTTCTTGTCAAACCTTTAAACTGCCCCAAAAAGGTGCTAGAGTGCTGAAGAAGCCTTCCCTTGACCTCTTTTATCATTAAAACTCTTAAATCTACTCCTATACGCTCTCAACTACCCATAAATTGGGTTGAACAACTCCCTAGATATTTGCAAGTCCCCCTATATTCTCTCAACTTTTGTCCAAGTTACCCCAATCTCCTTTAATGCTCACAACTGCTACTTTCAAAAGCTCCAATTTTTGTCCATTAACTACTCATAGAAGCCCAAACTGCTCAACCTCTTCATAATTTTTCTAGGACCCTTATCCACATGTGCTTGATAACCCCTTTTTCATATTGCCAAAATTACTTAACACCTTCATAATATACATATAAAGTTACTAATAGTAACTAAGTATCATACTTATCTTTCACTTAGATCTCATAAAGTTTATGAGCATCGTACCAATTGAATGAACAATTTCTGGAGTATGGAACCAAGATGCATCAATTTTTTTTTATAACCTTCATTAGTTCAATGTGAAGATTGAGCTATCTTACATGAAGATTGTCACTATTGACTATTAAGATCACCAAGGATTTCATATATTCTCATCACCAACTTGAAGGCTTACCTTGAAATAAACTATCATCTTTTACTGATAACTGCTCTCTTATGCACTATCATGACTGTATTAGTACTTTTGATCACTATTGTTTTTGTAATTTTCCATCATTTGTAATCCACATTTTATTTTTTCCCTTATCATGCTTTAATTATTTTAATTTGCATTTGAAGATGACCCTTCCCTTAACTAGCATGGTTATGACTTTCCTTCAACCTTGAAATCATCCTTTACATTGTTGAAGATAGTTGTCCCATATCAAAAATATATGACTATCCCTTTGGTGACATTTGGTGATTTTTGTATGATTAATTGTTCTATGTTCATCGTGCACCTTCATAGCATCATGCTTCTATTTTCATGGATTATTTTTTCCTTTTCCCTAGGTCTTGTCATAAAACCATAAAATTCTAAGTCATATACGACTAGCATACATCTCATAATCAAAGAAAAAATCACTTAGGAGTCACAGCCCTAAATAACTATGATCCCCTACATTGTGATCCAAAACTTCTAATAGGTTTAGTCACAAGACCTCTCCTTTGATAGCTTATACCTTCTAAAACAAGAGCATACATGACAATGGCCACTATCTTTTGTACTTCCCTTGAAATGATTCATCAAATGTACCTTTGTAAATATTTCTAAGTTTGCATCAATGGAGGAAAATATTTGAAATCCTATTTGCCAAGGAAAAAACCCCTATTGTGTGACTCCATGATGTATTTTTGGTGCTCTGGCTTTTATGATGGAATTCACTGCTATAGGAATTGTCCTCCATTATTACTATTGAATAGCACTGTCAATAGCTCATCTTCACTATCCTGTACTAGTGAAATGTTCTCTCAAGTCATAAACTGGGTTTTCATTAAATTTATTGGGTTTTTTCATCTAACCATTTCCTATTTTTTCTCAAAAAATCATGAAAACCCAGTTTGTGGTTTTTGAGATATGAATTTCACTACTATGTGGAGGAAAAATCTATTGAAGCACCTAGAAACCCTCCATTTTTCATGCATCACGCCAGGCCTTTATTTCTTTGTTGCAACATGCTCTTAGTAGGGGCAGCCAGCTTCAACGTTGTTTCCATGTGTCACAAGATTGAATAGATTTAATCTCAACATGCCCTTCTCTCTTGGAACTTACTCTCTTAATGACACTATAGGAAAACTCCTTCAACACTACCATTGAAGCTCATTCAATTCTAAACAACAAACCCTAAAACCCTCCTAATCATATGCTAGTGGAGTAAAGACAAAACTAAAAGACACTTTTTCCCTCCTATTTCTCCCAATGTGGCTATCACTTTTGGTTAGAAACAAATGACTTTCACTCAAGGATAATTACAAAATCAATGCTAAAAGATTTTTATTCCAAGTGCAACATGGAACTACTTTATTTTTACTTCATTTTTTGAAAATAAAAATAACCTCCATTTTTTAGTAAGAGTAAGTACAAATAGACCTTTTTTCAAAAATGACTAACACTAACAAGATAAAACATTGTCACATTTTTTAGCTCTCAAAATTTAAAAATGGGTATAAATGTTGATAAATTAAAAATATAAAATATCATAAAGAGCTCCAAGGGTTCATTTCTAACAACAATACACTCATCCACCTAAACAAAAATTATGAGAATGTATTCAATTGAACCCATATCATCAATACTCAACAAGAAAAGACATCCCTCACCTATTTTTAATTCACATTCTAAGGTAGACCTAGCTTATACACACTAAAATATCTATAGAATTATTCACATGTATTACTTAGCTTTTTTATAATTTACTCTACATTTTTTCCTAGTTTCAAGTCTTTCATCTAGATTATTCTATGAAATTCACATAATTAAGTTGTTTCTCACCTAAATACAAATAATTACCTTTTCTCGTCTATTAAAAATCCTTTAAAATATATCAAATTTTCTACTTGTTATCTAAACGTCCCAATATGAGGTTTGAGTACTAAGGTAATGATCATGTTGTCTTTCTATAAAATTCTCTCTCAACTAGGAGATAGAAAACTAGGGGATATAAATATGAAATATTATTGGAATGGAATGCAATAAAATCTTAGGGCCCAAATTATCGAGACAACATTCTTTAATGGTCTATCTCATGTTGTAGGCGTTCCAAATTATGTTAAATGCATGTATTTACTATTATATGTGTATGATATTATAAGCCTAATACTAAAAAATTCAAAATGGTAGGTGATCATATGGTGGAAAAAATAGATGGCCCTTCTCTTAGCATTAATTTTAGACTCTCAAAATGATGAGTATTCTAACATGAATATGAAAAATACCAACCAATTATTATATGAAAATAATTAGATACTTGTCTATGAAACATATTAAAATATTAGTTGAAAATGCTAAAGAAAGGAAAATCATAGCTTCCTAGAAATTTACAATGGTCACACTTTAATGATGATATTTAAGATATGATCAATCTGTTGAGAGTATTTATTATAATTAAAAGATAAGTAGTATTCACTATTGGATGTGTCACTTTATCATGTTTATATGTTATGGGAAGTATAATGTCAATAAGGGAAAGATAACAAGTTATAATTGGCATAGTTAGTTGATAAGTTTTCACATAAAATAATATCTTTATATGGCATCATATATATTCTATGCAATAAAAATCATAAGGGTACGGTTTATGCTACATGGATAAATATTATATGATGTTACTGTAATGTCGTGGTATTGCACCTAAGGGAAATTCCATATTTTTGCACTTTTGCCTAGGATTTATGACACCTTAGAGCATTGATGACAAAAATCCCATGGATCGGAATTTCATAATTTTGACCCCATGTGGACCAGTGGTAGAGAAAAAAAAGCTTAATGACATGTTTCTCAAAAATCTAGGCCTTGGACACCCACATGGCATGCAAAAGTTTGTGCAGCATGCTAGGATCCTGATGGTTTTCCTAGTTTGAAACGAGGAATCTCGAATCTTGACTCTCTTGACACGTGTCCTAGCAGTAAAATTTTGGATGTAACACCTCTTTATCGCCCTTGCATGTAACAAAAACCCCTCATTTTCTCTCATTTGGAGGTTCAAGTCACCTTTAATCAGGATCTCTTCAAGTTTACCACTCTTGAGTTCTCTTCATTCTTGATAGTAGCACTCTCACAAGTGAAACCATATCAGACTGAGGTCCCTCCAATAGCTAAAACTCTCAAGAAAGAAATTGATGGTGTGTTCATGTGCTCTGGAGAGGGTCTAGGCCCATGGGTAACACTCTCTCTCCCCCTTTTTCTACTTGTTTACTTTCTATTTAGTGGTGTGGGTTCTATTCTTGAAGTGGGTTTTTCTTTCACCACATGCTTTGTTTATTTTTTTACGACTCTTTCCTATTTGGATGTCCCTGGAGGTGGGAACACAAAAATGGGGGTCTTATTGAGGTAGAACCCTATACAACCTCAACCTTTCCCCTTCATTCTTTTGTGTGTAGGTTGCAAATCAGAGCTTGGAGTGAAGACTTGACTGTCCAGTTGAAGGTAAGTTTTCTCCAATTTCTCCTTGTGCTTTTCTTAAAGTCTTTCTTCTTTGTTTCATCATTTTGCTCGAAAGATCTTAGATCCAAGTTGGGAAGTGAAACCCTACTTTGCTCGTTTGAGCTCTTGAAAATTTTGTTGCTTAGGACACCATTGTGTAATTTGGATGACAACGTGTCATTTTGGAATCCATAATTTGCGCTTACATCCTTTGGCCGAGAGCTCCTTTGTCTGAGGTAGAAATCAAGGAGTTTCACTATCTTGAGATCTGAAGCAGTCTTCTTTGAAGTATAACGTGTGTAAATTTCTTTACAATCTCTTCATATTGTTTATGCTGAGGTGGATAAGGGTAGTTCATTCCCTAGTGATCTCTTGAGAATGAAGAGACACATGTGCAGCGAATCCCTCTTATCTCACATTTTGGTGAACCCGATGTGAACATGTCGGATCTATTCTTACAATGTTTCCATGTTTATTATATCACTTTCTTTAAGGGATATTTTGATATTCTGGATGATGCTCTAGATGACTTCTTAGGAGCACCCTCCTCTATCCACAAACCTTTCAAGAAAACTTCCTCTTCACAAGTTGGGGAGTCAATAAATGTCTAGTTGTGGTCTCTATGGATCCTTCAAGCCTTGAGAATCTCATCATTTATGTGACCCTAACTGACCCTTCTTCTAGGGAGGATTATTTTTTCTATGGGATTTCATGTCGAGATGATTCACCAGACTTGTACTCAAGGTTCGTAAAAGCTACATACTCCACTTCTTATAATGTCATTAGGCACACATATAATACAAGAAGAAATAAAATGAACTTGGATCAAAAACCTCCTGCTCCCATGTCTCAACCCACTCAAGTTCCTACTTCCTTACCACCTTCCTATAGTACCTAAACATGTGATTAAAGCACTAGGTGATTATGACCTTGTCAAGAAACTTTGTGTTACTCCAGCTAGGATCTTGCTTTGGTATTTTCTTCACACCGCTCCAGTTTATCAAGAGATGCTTCAGGAAGCCTTACAAAATATCCTCTTGCCTTCCTCCACTAGGCCTACAGATGTTAATGTGTTTTTGGCTCATATTTGTGTGGATTCTCCGAATATCACATTCCACCCACAAGAACTCTTGCCTTCGAATGTGCAGAAACAAGCAAATCCCTTGATGATTATAATTAACATTAATAATATTGGTATTAGGCATACTCTCATTGACACTAGTTCAGATCTTAATGTTTTCAGTATTGACCTACTTCCTAAGATTAAAGTTGATTCATCTTCTTTAGCTTCTTCTTCCTTGCACATTCATGGGTTCAATAACACCGACCGTCAAGCTCTAGGCATGATAATATTGCCTTTGCAGCTAGGCTCCATTACCTTGCCTACTTTGGTTTATGTGATTCTTAGCCCTTTACCTTACAATATTCTTTTGGGAGACCCTAGATTCATGTTATGGGTGTCGTAACTTCTACTCTACATCATTCCTTAAAGTTTATCGCAAATAATCAGGTGGTCACAATCAAAGTTGATCCAAAAGTTGTTCACCTTTGTATTCTTCATTGCAGAATACAAAGCAAGTCCCACTCGTCTAGAGGTTTTGAATTCCTCTAACATAAAATTAGATGATATTCCCATTGAGGAAGAGAATGTTATCCTATCTAGGAGGTTAGTCCTTCCCCAGTTGAGGAAAGTAGTCCTACTCTTGTAAATGACGTAATGTTTTGTGAAACAAATAAAGTGGACAGTTGTGCTCTCATGGATGTATTTGATGTTCATTGGTGGAACGAGTCCCTCTATGTAGATCCACTGCCTCTTGAATTTTTGCAAACTTTTTATGGTTTCCTATATCAACTTGCTTCTCAATATGGCTACAAACAGAAAGGCCTATGGCGTATCAAGCAAGGAATCCAAGTTCTTATCCAATTCAAGCCACAAAAGCACAATTTGGGTTTGGGGTGCTCTATTGAATAGGCTAAGTAGAAAACTTGGTAGAGTTTCAATATTATTTCGGTTGAACCATTGAGTCTCGTCCATAGACGGTTGATAGAGGATAGGGGTAGGCCAAGAAATTCCTTTTAGATGTCTTCTCTTCAGATGAAGCACTCAAGGAATTCCTAGGTGGCTACTCCCCATTGCCTCCCTTCCATCATAAGACACGATTCTTGTATCGCCAGCATAAACAAGCATACTTTGGAGAATCTATCTAGAGTATTGACGAGGAGGACCCTCTATCCAATGTTGGTAATGATGCTCCAATATCACATCCTAAAGATCATATTTCTCTCCTTAAAGGAGATATCATTGAAGTATCTATGGACCCTAAGTCATCTTAAAATGTAATTAAGATTGGGAAATGTCTTTCTTCAGAAGAACAAAACGAACATTTTGATCTCCTACATTCTCATCCTGATATCTTTACTTGGATGTATGAGGATATTCCCATTATTGATGAGTCTATAGTCATTCACAATATCATCCTACGTCTCGACGCCAAGCCAGTTAAGAAGAAAATTTGAAAGATCAATCCCAAGGTGGAATTGATGGTTAAGACTGAGATAGAGAAGCTATTGAAAGAAAAATTTATCCATCCAATCAACTAATCCCCTTGGATCTTGGATATTGTTTCTATTAGTAAACCTGATGGCCATATTAACATATGCATTCTTTCATGATCTGAATAAGGCTTCTCTGAAAGATGTCATTACCTAATATAAATATGATTGTGGACTCGACTGCAAACCATGCATTGTTATCTTTTATGGATGGTTTCTCAAGTTACAATCAGATCCATATTAATCTATAAGATCATTACAAGATAGCCTTCACTACCCCTTAGGGTACCTTCTGTTATGTGGTCATTCCCTTTGGGTTAAAGAATGCAAGAGCAACTTACCAATGGGTGATGACCCTGATTTTTCATGATTTTATTGATAAGATCTTAGAGGATTATGGTGACAACATCTTGGTGAAATTTATAACTCTTCATGATCATGTAAATAACCTTCATCTTATTTTTGAAAGGCTTCAGGTCTATAAGATGAGACTCAACCCTCTAAAGTTTTTTTTTGACATAGACACTAGCAAACTTCTGGTGTTCATAAACTCTCATCATGGAATTGAGGTTGAAACAAATAAGATCGATGCCATTGTTAACATGCCTCCACCTAGGAATATTACTGAATTGTAAATTTTACAAGGGTAAAAGTGCAAAGTTGTGTCACACTTTCAGCCAACTTATCAGCACAAGTGAATTTAAGTATTTCTAACTAAAATTATATTTTGGTAAAACATATGATCTTGTAAGATTTATTCTAGCTAAGTTAGATGTATCCATAACTTTTCCAACTAAAATTGTTGGATAAATGCATATGTAGCACCACTTTGAGGCCAATTTATCAAAAAATAGATTTATTTAAAAATAACAATATTTTAATAATTTCTACTGATGTAAATAACATTTTATTTTAAATCTAAAAATACCTTTTTCTAGATGTATAAGTCTAGTTTTCAAAAATATATATTTTAATAATTAAATTAGTATTTATATTTTTCTTTTTATTTTTACTAAAAGTAGGTTATCAGCACAAAATATTAGGTTGATTACCATGACAAGGAAAAAATAGTAAAACTAATTTATAAAATTTGAAAAAATATGATGCACTAGATAAAGAATCTGTATCAAGAGGGTATAACTTTTTTTCCATTTTAGATAAATAGATAATATGAAAGTTGATGTCCAATGGAAACAACTATATTTTAATACGTGCACATTTTAATATTTATTTAAAAATATATATTTATAAAAATTAGAAAAAATATATATCCATGCACTAAATTTTCAAGCTATAAATACACAACAAAAATTAATGGAGAAAAAATAAAAATTACTATAGAAAGGTTGACATCTCATGTGACTTCATTTTTTAGCATTTTTACAGCAACTAAATTATAGTGTCAATTTATAAAAAGCTATATTCAAATAATTTTTTATTTTTTTAAAAAATACAAGCATAAAATATACTAAATTTAATTAACTATTTCATTATTTTACATCATTTCAAAATTCAAAACATATATGTCATGTAACTTCAGTGATTCAAGTTTAAAGGGTGGATCAATGTTAATATTTTCCTTTGAAAAGTGTGACACAGCTTTTTGCATTTACCCACAAGGGAAAATCCGGGCGATTCATAGATTCATAGTTCAATTGGTTGATTGTACCCTTCCCTTCACTTGTTTGTTGAAGAAATTTATTCTTTGCACATGGGATGAGGAGTGCCAAAACTCTTTTGAGTCAATCAAAGCCTTTTGGAAAACCCTCTTATATTAATTCTGGCTATGCAAGATAGACCCTTTTTACTTTACCTCGCAGCATCATTGTATGCTTTGGAAACTTTGCTAGCTCGGTATGATGATGCTTAGAAACAAAGAGTGATCTACTACATTAGCCACATCTTGAACAGCTATGAAACTCATTATTCCTCCATGGAAAATAAATGCCTTGCTATTGTCTTTGCTACGTAGAAGTTAAGGCATAATATTCTCCATGCCGAAATGCATGTCATTGTAAAAAGAGATGTTCTAAAAAATTTTTTCTCTAGTGTTGACATTGCTAGGAGGATAGTGAAATAGGTAATGTTGCTCTCAGATGAGTTTGACATAAAGTTCATTACTCAAAAGTTGATAAAGGGTCAAGCCGTTGTCGATCAATTGGTAGATGCCCCCTCGTCTCACTCCTTCCCATGTTTGGATTCGTTTCCTGATGAGAACATTTTTGTGATCAACCATGACCTCGAATGGAAAATTTACTTTGATGCATTGATATGTCAGACAGGTTGTGGAGCGATTGTGGTTCTAATGTCTCCCAAAGGTAAACCAGTCTCTCTCTCCTTTCGATTATACTTTCTTTGTACTAATAATATCATTAAGTACGAAGCTCCCATTCTTGGCTTGTGTGTTGCAATTGCACTAAATATAAAACATCTCCACATAGTGGGGGATTCTATGCTCATTGTGAACCAGATTATAGGAGCCTTTCAAGCTAAGCAAAGTAAGTTGTCTCAGTATTTAGACCTTGTTTTTTCCTTGATTAATCGACTCTCTTCTTTCACAATAGACAGTATCCCAAGAAGGGAGAATATAAATACAGATGCCATGGAAAGTGCTACTTCCTTGGTACCCTTGGATGAGGATGAAAAATAATTTCACTTCGTGGTTCATGTCCTTTGGAACCTAGTTGTTCATGATCAACCAAATCCAAAGCCTCTGTGTGTTCCCACATGGACGCGGGAGAATAGTTCTCTAATATTCACAACTACCTAAAGACTAGAAACTTTATCGATGATGTGACAAGAATGATCGCACTCGTATAAGAAATCTTTTAGTCCATTATGTTATTTTATTTGATATTCTCTATTAGAAATATTATAATGTCTTGCTCCTCTGGGTATGTGTAGGATCATGATGGGCCAAAAAGTGGTGATATGTAAGTGATATGTTGGCCCATGTGGCTGACGACGTTTTTTAACCCAAAATTGATGAAATGAAAAGGGTTTTTAAAGGAGATTATCAGCTTTCCACCAATATAAATTATGATTTACTTTGAATTTAATAAATTATTAATATTCATTTTCTATTTGAATTACGACTAAAGTCCTAATTGATAGGCTGATTGAAAAACATCTATAGCTTTCAAATGATATCACATTTTTTTAATCCAAAACATGTGTCACATTATATGCTTTGCATACTATAGGATTAAAACAAAAAAAGTTGAATTTCGTGAAGTTTTGACCAAGTTAAGGTGGTCAGACATACGAGTTTTTATATTCTATAAAATTTATAATAAAAAATTCATAATTAATTATTTACTTGCAAAATAATTACAAAAAATTATGCATCACATCGGGACATGAGTCCTCTACTTATATCTATTATCTTATAAAAAAATATTATCATTTTATTGTGGTTAGGGTGGTCAGACAAACACCTACTTCTTATTTTTTCCCTAAAATTTAAGTACTAGTGCATTGAAATTTCTAATTTTCACCAAATATATTTGATTTTTTTTTAAAATAAACCTAGTAGCTTAGAAACTAAACTCAATTTTCTACAAATTCTATTCTTACATATTTTTGAAATAATATAGACAACTTATTCAAATTTTTACGTCAATTTTCCTAACTCTAATTTTCTAAATTTTATCGCCACTTAAGGGCCTATTTTTTCCATGATGATCCTGCACATACCCCTCTGATGTCTCACTAAAGCATAAATATCCCTCATTGTTAAAGAGGCCCATTTAGGCTCTATGGGTGGACACTTTAGTGGTAAATCACTAGTGAGGAAATTGATACACATGGGGTACTTTTGGAAAACGATGGAACAAGATTCCTTTGATATTGTTAGAAAGTATCCTCAATGCCAGCAACATAGTCATCTTATTCATGCACCTGCATAAGAGTTACAGAATCAGACCTCTCCTTGGCCGTTTGTGAAATGGGGGTTGGATATTATTGAAAAAATATCACCTCCTTCTTCTAAGGGACATACCTTCATCATTACTACTACAGATTATTTTAAGAAGTTGGTTGAAGCGATTCCACTTTGATACACGAATGTTGAACCTATCTATAGTTTTCTTCTAAACAACATTATTTATTGTTTTGGATTTCTTGCTAAACTTTTTCCTGACAATGGTACGCCATTCAAGAATAAGGAATTAAATAAATTCTTAGAGAAATTTCACATTCAACATAGATTTTCTACACCTTACTATCTACAATCTAATGGTAAAGAAAAAGCATCTAATAAGACTCTTGAACTCATTCTTCATAAAACGGTAAATAAGCATGGTAAGGATTGGCATATTCAATTAACGTATGCTTGGTGGGCCTATCACACGAGTGTTCACCTAGTGAATGGAACAACACCTTACAACCTCATGTATGGTGTCAAAGCTATCATGCCTTTAGAATTGGAAATTCCATCTTTACGAGTTTCCCTTAAAGGTTTGATTGATGATGAAACTTATCAAGATAATCATTTACATCAGCTAGAGATGTTCGACAAGTGCTGACTACAAGCCCTCGACCATCTTAAAGCTTATCAATGATCATTATCAAGACATTATAATCAAGGCATTCTTCCTAGAACTTTTAAGATGGGAGACTTGGTTCTTTATGAAAATCAAAGAAATGTAAATGCACTGCCTGATCTAAGAGGGAAGTTTAGTCCTAATTGGTTGGGCTCTTACATTGTCGTCTTTGTGTATGGTTTGGGTGCCTATGGATTATCTTCTATGGATGGAATGCCTCTAAATGATCTTGTTAATGCAATGATTCTTCATTGATATTATGTGTAGTGTCCAACATGTCACATGTGCGATGTTCACTCTTTAAGGGAAGTAGCACTACATATATTGACATTATTCATTAACACATTATAAAAAAGTTGTGTTATGATATGACCATGTGTGTGTGTGTAATATGCATACATGTGTCTTGCTATGCTATGTATCCATGCATTACATTACATCTTTTAAGGAAATTAGATCATCATTGTATTTAATTAACATACATCCATGTGTGTTCATTAAATCATATTAGCATCTAATGTAAACATACATCCATATAAGCATATAATAACAATTGCATCAACATACATGAAAGTAAAGAAGCATACACATCAAAGTACACAATGTCATGGATGTTGAAAATAGTATATATATGTGTGTGTGTGTATCAAATGTCATATACATGTATTGGGCCACTACTGTCAAAAATAAGTGGCTACTGAATATATGTCTATACAAAAGATCTACAAAAAGTATATATCTCTCACTACAAAATTGATGTGCAAAATGGGAGGTCCCTATGGCTATGGCACATGGCTCCAAGAGCCCTCTAGCTCTAGTTGTTGTTGTCGTGGTCTAGGGAAAGGTTGCATAGTGGTCATGGACCTAGAGCGATGAGAGTGCGATGTAGAAAAAGTTACCTGCATCCCCTTGATCTCTCTCTATAGGGAGCATATCGTGAATCATGCCTATGTCAGCTCCTGCAACTATTGAACATTTCTCGAGATCACGGTTGTCGACTGCCTTTCAAAGTCATTGAGGTAGTGTAGATGTCAAAATCTATAAGAGATATTTAAACTAGTCCATGTTGTTAGCATAAGTTATTTTAAATCAACAAACTCAACATCCCTCTAAAATATTGAATCATGTTAAACAATGCAACTAATGACAACAATACAAGCTAAACAAACGCATATGAAAAAACATGATTAAACCCTTATCTCATAGTGGATTGGTGCCACTTTGTTGTGTAGGAAGAAGCCCTTTCCCAATCCCTCATACGCAAAAGATGCCAAGATGATAGTGATGATGCAAATGCCAAGATTGTGCATCAAATTGTGTTGTTGTTCTTTGCATTTTATAGATTCAAGGTTAGAAGTTTGATGGATTTGGATGAATGTGGGATTATTCACAAGCCAATGACAAGATGCCACTTGTCAAGATGTGAGAGGATGAGAGTTGTACACATTTTGGCCAATGTGCCAATTTGAAATTTGAATTTGCATGAAATGACATGTTTAGGGGGGATGAAAGGTGAATTAAATGCTAAGTTGACTTGTGTAAGAGCATTTAATGCTTTTTTGGAAGGGACAAGTCCTTTGGAGGGAGATTCAAAATTGGAGGAATATTCCATCTTGATGCCCTTTTGAAAGTAATTAGAAGAAATTAATAAATCAAAGAAATGATTTATTGGTGCAAGTGGGTGGGTTAGTGAAGAGTTTAGATTTGACTCAAGTTGAGTCAAAAGCTAGAGAATGGGTGATTATGATTAGAGGTTAATTAATTTAGATTAATTAACTTGGAGGATTTTAGGATTTTTGATATTTGATTTAAATCATTTTGATTTATTGAATCAAATAAGAAGAAATTTAAGGACATAATTAAATAATTTGATTTATTTAATTAAATACGATGAAGCTAGGGAATTAATCAATAAATTGTTTTAATTGATTAATAGCAGAATTGGATGTTAATTAGAGCGGGATTCAGATGCATGATGTTGATTATTTTACGTGTCTACATTTTCCCCCTCTTTGAAGCAATGTACTCATTGCATTGGTGCAAAGAATGATGTTGCCGACATCGAAATTAAAAAAATTCTGATTTTTTCGGATGCCCCAACCAAAATAAGTATGTTAGTACATTGCCCCCTCAAGAGATCAAGCGAAAAGATTCAATTTGAGGTCAATCTCGTGATAAAGAGATTCAAAATGGATGTATGGATGGATATACTGCAGATCTATATGATAATGATGATGCAAATATTTTTAAGATGCTTAGAATAACAAATCTATATTATTTTAAACAACTTAAATTATTATGCAAATGATATGTGAAATGGATGAGATGGATGATGTTGTCCTATGATGATATGATGTGATTATGCAGAATGAGAGTGTGGATGCAGGATGGATGCATTGTTAGCATGAAAGAGGATAGAAGAACAAGAGGGATCAACCCTTGAATCTAAGAAAATGAAGAAGTCCAACAAGTCCACTAGTCGTCGAGACTTTATTAGATATGATGATGATTAATGATTATGTATTGCTTATCCAGGGATGGGAGAGATAAAGAGCATAAATTTCCTTATCTTTGATAACACACATAGGTATGATGCATCAAGGTATAAAGAACCAGGATGGTGTTGCACCTAGTGTGGTGGAAATTGACTCGGCAATCAGATAGGAGTGCTCTTGTTCACACTTGACATATAGAAACCTTGCTAGGACGGACCCAACAAAGAAAGTATTCACCAAATTATTTTACAAGAACATCCAACAAGCACAACAGACAAAAGGATAATGATCATTGCCCCATTCCTTTCTCTCTAAACCTGTTTTGTTTAGGCATCACCAAGAGGTCCTTGGAATGAGCGCAAAATAAGATAAGTCAAAAAGACCAAATAAAGTAAGCAAACAAGCTAATGTTCTTTGCACCGCTAACCAAGGCTAAACTATGGAGTTACCTAATGTCGATGTCCATCACAGGAAGGTTGCATTCCTAAGACATGTTGTGATCAGGGTTTTGATGTGATTTGATTTGGATGATAAGCTATTGATACTCCAAGTTGATCAACTTGCTAACTTACGGATCTAAACTTGAGACTTTGACGATTAGGTGTTCACTTTTGAACTTGCTAGACTTTCTTCTGATTGCTTCACCAAAGGATGAAGGTGAAGATTGATTTATTATGAATGGTGATTATTGCGGGTGAAAGCGAGATGAGACGGGTGCACCATTTTGGGTTTTTTCAAATATTTGGATGTTTTTGACGTTTTGAAAATGTTTTGAGGTTGTTTTGAGTTTTGGATTTTCCAATGTTTTTGGTATTTTTAAAATTTGTGATTTTTTGGATTTTGTGTCTCGGGGGCCGATCGAGGATGGCCTTGCCTACATTTAAGCTCAGAGACGATGTAGTTCAAACGATAATTGACTCGATGAAAAGATAGATGGGCAAACGGATTTCCATTGAGATAGACGCCTAAAAACCTAACCTAAAATGTGAAAAAGATGGGCAAACGGATTGCCATTGTGAAAGACGCCTAAAGGACTAACCTAAAATGTGAAAAATATGGGTAAACGGATTGCCATTGAGACAGACGCCTAAAGGACTCACCTAAAATGTGAAAAATATGGGCAAACGGATTGCCATTCAGACGGACGCCTAAAGGACTGACCTAAAATGTCTCAAGGGATTATCAAAGATCAACCTTGCCTACATTCAAGCTTAGAGATGACGTAGTTCGGTCGGTTGACTCTGTTTTGATTTTTCAGACTTTTTTAAATGTTTTGGATTTTGATTTTTTGAATGTTTTTGAATTTTGAAGGATTTTCTGAATGTTTTTAAGATTTTTTGATAGATTTTGATGATTTGGATATGGAATTGTGATGATATCAGTGCTTTGTTTTGGGATTTTTTTGAAAATCAAGCTAGATTGATTGATTGATAGTTTGACTAAGTGTGTTAAGTCAAAAAAAAAAATGATAATGCACTTGTAAACTCTAGGAAGTTGTGTTATCCTAGAGTAAACTTGTACATAACAGGATGGTTCGACTAAGTGTGTTAAGTCAAAAAAGGTGATAATTGATTGGATTCGATGCATCAAGACTGATGAAGCTTGATTTGGAACAAAAGAAATTGATGATTTCATGTGACGCTGACATGCAAGTTAGATGTGACTGATATTAATTGTCCAGATTGATGTTCGACAAAAGATAAAGCTTGATAAGGAACATCTTCCTATCAAAATATTCCATGGGCTAGTGATTTGGATTTTTGGTTCACAAATGCTTGACCAATTTGATTTCATGTTTTCCAATGTTCAGATCACCATATAAGTTGGAGAATATATATCAAGATTTATTCTTGAAGCAATATGTAAATATCTGCCCTAGTGTCTAGCAATGTTTCAAAGGCCATGGGTAGATTCTTGGACGAATGGATATGATTTATCTTGCGATAAGATAAGGGTGCTCAAAATAAAAAATTCTCATTCGGATAATGCTTCAAGTCTCAAGTAACATTGGGTAGGATAATGCTTACCATAAGCAAGTATAAAGTGTGGACCAAACTTTGTCAAGATCAAGATAATTTGGATAGATGGCAAATGGGTTGGATAAATGGTTCATGGATGAATGGATGATATGGCTGGAATGTTGGCTTCATTTTGGATGTGATAAGATGCTTTCTCTTGAATTGGCACATGTAGATGCTTGATTCTACACATGATGCCTATTTTCCAGGTTTTAATCATGGTACCTGTCTAAAGTGCCACTGAAGTGGTTTTCGTCAGAGGATGATTTTTTCTTTACTGTTTTCAATCCTTTTTCTGGTTTTATTTTTATTTTTATATTTTTTTGAATTTTTTGTATTTTCTAAAGATTTTAAGTTGGTGATGAACCACCTGGTACTGCTGATGTTGATGCTTCTATCATAAAATTCCATCGGTATCTTTCTTGTAGAAGTTTCTTTGCCAAGATACGTTCACTTGAATGCAACTTTTGAGATTCTTGACCTGCTTTGCTGATACTGGAGTTAACTCTGTCTTTGTGCACACATTGTGATAGAGTGCCTTCTAAATGCTTATGATGAAGGGTTGTTGCCAACACATGGTCAATGTGAGAATTGGATATCATGTGTGAAAGCGTGGATGGAGTGTGTTTAGGAATAAAAGATGGATTGGTCGACAGTTTGGAACCTTTGACTCCCCAAATTTGGGAAGATGAGGAATAATGGGTGGATACAGAAGTGTGCTTAGAATTAGGACCAACAACTTGATATGCTTTGTACATCACTTGAAAAGCTTCCTTTTTTCTTTTTGGATATTTTTTATGGATACTTTTCCCTTTTTTATCTTGCCCCATAGTTTCTTTGACTAATGGAGTTTGATAGGGATAGTATTTCTTTGTATTTTTTGGTATCCATATGTATTTGATTTTCCCTTCATTCTTTTTAGCTTCTTTTTCTTTGATGGCATTTTTCATGCTTTGATTCAAGTCTTTCTCTTGATATTGGTCCCAATTCCTGGATGGGGTGATGGGTGGACAGAGATTCATGATGTGGCAAGTGGTAGTATTGGCATCAATTTTATCATAAGGATTCTTTGTGCTCCCTATGTTGACGTTTTCTTGAGATGAAGTTGCCCCTAGTTTTATAGAGGTATCACTGATATGTTTGTATTCCTTGATTGTCGAATAACCAATTCCTTGATGCTTAGGATTGCCAATAATTTGTACCAGTTCTAGGAAACCCTGTTCATGTAGGCCTAATCCTCTCCCTTGATAATTCATCTGCTCAAAATTTTTATCTGCAATAGGATATGATTTACCTTGGAAATAAGCTGATAATCCTTTTCTGCTCTGTCGTGGATCTTCAAAGGTGATAAATTTTTTATTGATAAGATAATTTTCCCTTAAAAATGTGAGTGATCCAAGTTTATAAGTGATAGGATCTTCCATAAGTGGGATAAATTCCTAATTGATATCTTTAGCTTGATCTTGTGAAATATCATATTTTAACACTTCTTCAAGAGGTGTTGATGATTCACTGTTCATATAAAAGTATTTCTCATTATTCATTTAATGGGATGTTTTTGATTCATGACTTCTGTAGGAGCCTTCTTCATGATTTTTCTACATCTTCATCATGTGTACAAATATTAAGAGTAGGAGACTCTTGTTTCTCAATAATGATATCAAGAGTATGAGACTCTTGTTTTGAATGAAGATCATCTACATGTTCATCCAAAGAAAGCATCTCATGGGTAGATGGAGGAGTATGTGCTATATGGATATGATCATCATTTACAACATCTTGTATAGATAGAATAGTTCCCATTAGATCATTGTAGTATCTTGGAGATATGAATTCTTGATCTTGACTAATTTTGGAATTGCTTTCGACATGCTTTGGATCAAGTTCTTGACATGGGTAAATTTCAAAGGATGGATTGTCTACAAGGTATTCTTGGACATTGTTATTAGGAATGGGAAGTGGATCAATATCCTATTGATCTTTGAGGATTCCTTAACTATCCGCAATCATCAGGTCGAGGGATGTCAATATGTCTTGGGAAGGACCATTGCTAGACCTTGGTGATAGATGTTGATCATGCTTTGGAATAAGTTCTTTAGATATGTCCTTAATTCATTAGGTGATGTAGAGACATTTTCAATATGATCATTGGTCGATGGATCGTAGATTATGTCAATGGGATCAAACAATTCCAGCACTCCTTGAAATAGATCACTAGAAAGTGGCTCTTGATGTATGGTGAGTTGATCATCGGATGGGGTAGACATATCTTCACAATGCTCATTGATGGATTGATTTTGATCATTGTCTCCAACAATTGTGGTGGGGATGTTTTTAATGCTATTGCTAGTGGTTGAACTTTGATTATTGTCCCCAATAGCTATTAGCTTTTGAATAATTAGGTCTTGGATGAGAATTTTGAGTTGAATACAATCGGATGTTGTGTGTCCCTTTACTTTGTGAAAATCACAAAAGTGCTTCTCATCATACCCTAGTGTTTTCACCATGGGCTCTTGATAATTCACATAAATGGGTATTTTAATTAGATTTTCTTGTACCAACTATTGCAAGACCGATTCGAATGGTTCCCCAAGTGATGTTTATTTTCATTTGTTACCTTGTGAGATTTTCACTTTAAATTGACCTTGTGTTGATTGATTTTGGAGATGTGGTGATTGATTTTTGGGATATGGTGATTGAGTTTGTTGTTGATGTCGTTGATCCTGATATCCAATTTCTTGATATTGGAGATATTGTTCCTAATTCCATTGTGGAGACAACTCAATGCTTTGATGACATGGTTCAACCAATGGAAGAGTGTATTGATTTTGGGGTGGAGATGTCTCTTAGCAAAATGGATCAACTACTTTGGCAAGTGAAGCAATTTGATCCCACAAAATTTGATCTTGATTTTGAGCTTGACACCTTTGATATGGTTGATTTGGTTTTTGTTCAAGCAGATTTGAATTGTATACTTGTGGTGCTTTTTTGGGATCATGGACAAGTTGATTTTGGATAATGCTTTGATTCAGTGTGATGTTTTCATTTAACATTATAGGTTGACTTTGAACATTGTTGTGGTTGAGAATCACATTTCTTTGATTCAGGTAACTTTTATTTTACATGGGGTTACCTTGACTTGGATCAATACATGGAGTTGTCAATATATTGCCTGGATTTTGAACAACATTGATGGGATTTGAAAACATGTCTACCCCAAAGTTTACCAAGTGTGGATTCGAAATGGTCATGTTTGGTAAAGTTGTACTTGGTATATTCCCATTTGGCATGTATGGATTTGGTGGGATAATGTTGTTTGCTTGAAGATTCATGCATTGATTTTTCGTTTGATAGATTTGTAGGTTTGGACTTTGCCTTCAATCTACCAAAGGGAAAGGTTTTCCAAAATTCAGATTGGGCATGATCACATTTGTTGTACCATTGAGGTTTGGAGGAGATAATGATGCCATGTAGGGTTTGCATAAATGTGAGTTTTGATAATCAATTGGCATTGTGACACTTGAATAGTTTGGTTGACTTGGATTACTCATGATGTATGAGTTGAGTTTAAACTCCATTTTTTTCTTGTGTTTTTCCCTTGTTGTGAAAGTAAACCTCTAAGGAATTCAGGACCAATGATGAGATGAAGGATGAAAGGGGTGAATGATATGGGTGTTTAAACTTTTAGGAACTTTGGATAAATTCTAGACTTTAGGACTTGATTTCATTTGATTCGGATTGAGGATAGTTTGACTAAGTGTGTTAATTCAAACAAGTAGATATTGGATTGGAGAATTTGACTAAGTGTGTTAAGTCAAACAAGAAGATAATGAACTTGTAAACCCTAGGGAGTTGTGTTATCCTAGAGTAAAATCGTACATAAGAGGATAACTTGGCTAGGCGTGTTAAGTCAAACAAGGTGATTTTGAACTTGTAAACCTTAGGAAGTTGTGTTATCCTAAAGGTAAATTCAGTCAAGGGGATTGATAATCTAACTAAGTGTGTTAAGTCAAACAAGGTGATGTTGATTTTTCCTAAAAGTCTAGCATAAGTGGTTTTTTCAAGGTTTCCAAAATTTTATTAATGAGATGATGTTTGATTGATGTTTGAGATGGGTGAAGTGTTTGAATTGATCCTAGATGAACCTAAGAGGACTTGCTGACTAGACCAAGATATTGAAGAACATGCTTTTCCCTAAGACTGTTTCAAACCAAAATATCAATTTTTGCATGAAAACCATATGACCCAAAAGAGACCAAGCACATGTGTGGTTCAATTGTCTGTTATCTTGCTTAGGTTTGGTTCTTTTTACCACAAACACTTTCTTGATTATGTTTCAAACTGAATTTCCAATGTCCTAACTTTCTTTTATCCCACAAAGTGTATTATGTGGAAATCAAGGAAAAGGTTACCTAATGTTGACTTTGGGAGAAAAAAATTGAGATGTATGAATGTTTAGAAACCTTCTAAAGATAAGAACCCCTAGAGACAAGCAGTAACATATGGACACCTCCAAGGTATTTGTTCTTCCAAAGGGTTTGAAATTCTTATTATTCATTGAATGTTTGTTTTCCACTATTTTGGATCCAAGCAAAGTGTTTTCGATTCCAATAATATGCACAATCCTAGGATGAAAAGATAATATTTGTTGGGTTTCCACTTTGATAAATCCAGCTGCACATATTTAATATGGATGATTAGATGCTTGACCACACAGGCTCCCCCTTACAGTGCACTCCCTTCTTGGGTCAACCAAGCATCAGTACCCATGAATCTCCCATGGCATACTTTTCATCTCTACAAAAACACTACATGTATAAATGGGGCGGCTTCAAAGGACATGACCTTTTGCACCAACAAATAGATAGGATTTTGGCCTTTGCTAAACAAGGGGTTTTATTTCAGACTTTCTATTCATGGAGATTGACCCATATAGCGAGAGACCATTGTTGCCCTTCTCATTGGAGCCAACCACATGATACTGGATTTTGTTCCAGTACCCACTTTTATATCTCAGATGGAAATACACTTGGCCTTAGTGTGTTACCAGTTGGTTTGTTCCCTTGGGTGAGTAATTTTTCCAACAAGGAAAGCCCTCTAAGATAAACAAAAGAGATCAAACATATTCGTAGTTTGATCAACCTTCATTTAGAAACAAAGGGATAACACACACAATAAGTCTACTCACACTCGCAAGATGTTTTGTTCAATTTTAGATCCCAAATCAAAGTGTGAAGGCAATCTTTTAAATAAACAAATATCACCAAAAGACTTTTGATTCTCAAGATCACCGTGAAGCACAAAAGAAGCACATACACCTTTTAAATGATATTAATTTGTGAAAAAGATTACAAAACATGAAAAACACTTGTTCATTTTAGATCATAAAAGCAGTGATTTTGATTCGTTTTAAAGCACCAAAACGAGATGTGAAAATTGCCTTGTTCAGTTTTTAGAACACAAATTGAAATTTTAGTAGGTTTCTAATGTTTAGTTTTAATCCAACTTTGAAAAGATCAAATCAGTGATTGATTTTAAGCCCAAATCGAAAAGTGAGTTGGTTTAAAACAAAAAATGAGAGTAGAAAATGGACGCTCTAGATTGTAAAAAAAACAAGCATTAAGAAATGCTTTTTCAAGTCTAATGTCCAATTATCCAACTCTGCTTCATTTGCCTTTGTTTTTCCTTGATTCCAATGTTCAAATCCAATGTCAACCTTCGTCATGCAAAAATCTCCAAAGAAGAAAACAACCAATTGTTAGAGCACAAAAAGAAAAATATGATTCTTTAGGAGCATGCCCAAACTTTGATAAAGGACTTTTGATTCTCCTAGTTTAATCTTTTTTTTCTTCTATAAATGTTAAATTGAAATCTGTAAAATTGTTGTTAATAATACTCAACGCCAATGTCATAAGTAATTAACACCAAAAGTCAGATTTCTTTAACAAAAGCACAAATAAATAATAGTGACAAAACCCCAGATATCCATCACAAGGTACATTTGTAATCTGCAAAAGTTCAATCAGTAGTATAAATTAAATTCTGCACAAATCATGTTAGATTTTTGCATTAAAGAAGATTTATATCACCATTTAAATTCCCTGACACAATTTGAAGCCCACTGTATCAAAAGATTTTTATTTTAAATGATGATCACATTGAATAATAACATCTTGATTACCTCCCTGCAGCTAGAAGAAGTGGCACCATGAATGTAGATAGGCCAAAGAAACATGTTTGCTTGAAAAAGCCTTAATGGCACATCATCAAAGAAAACTAAGTTCAAGGTAGGCATTATTAGCTTAAAAAAAAACGCATTTGATTATGAAGAATCCTGCCATCAATAATTCTTAATGTTTTCTTTAAAAAAATAGCTCAAGCATTCAAATCAAAAGCATAGACAAGGCATGGATGAGGCATGTGAACTGTTGACAGTATGCTTCATGTACAAATGTTGAATGTAGTTAGTAGTGCAATACAACAACATTCATCCATTGGTGAAAATAAATGTCACCTATGAGAGCATTGGAGTTGAAAGTACTTTGTCTTTGTAAATGAATAAAATTGAAATTCATCCTCAAGCATAGTAGTCAGACTAAAAAATAAATAAAATAAGGCATACTGAAGAGTCACCTAATTTCATTGTTGTACAATCAAACAAGTGACAAATTTCTCAATGTGAATTAGGCTAGAGTACTCAAATTTCCTTAGAATCTCATTTGTAAAACTTTAATTCTACTAAGGATCAGGAACCTCAACCAACTTGTAAGGGAGATCAAAATGTTCATGAACAACGCTTCTATCAAGCAAACAAGTCTCGACCAAAGTCACAAAAGTTCTCTACTCGCTATGTTTTTATTTATTTTTTATGGAAGAAAATTATCAATTTAAATAGACTTACTGAAGTAAGCGAAGAAGGTGAGGAAAAACACCATGTTGAACAAAGTTTTGTTTATCAGCAGTCTAGATTATCTATGTGGACTCCCAAGGCACAAGGGTCAGTAAATCATAAAGGACACTACTTTCATCCAAAACTTGTCTCTAACCAAACAGATATGCATCATGTAAAGATGGATTCCAATGATGAGCAACACGACCTAGAAACCAAAGTGTTTGTTGCTATAAATAAGCATTGGCCTACTGAACTAAAAATTCATTTATTATTCTTTGTGGTGCTGCTTTAAGTAAGTGTAGATTATGGACTAGGTGTATCCAAGCAATAGCTATGTGTTCACAAAATCCAGGCTCCAACAAGTTCAAGCATGCGGTTAGAGCTTGATCCTTCTGACCCGAATTATGCGGCACTACAAACAATGCTACCCAGTCAAACATGGATGATTCATAATCAATTTAAATCAAAATAATGAAATAGCTTATGCACTTGACACTTCGAGTGACTGTTTTCTTTTGGCCGATTAAAAAAAATTGACACATTTAATGATGTTGGTAGAACAGGTATTTGGATTTTTAAGTTAAGGATAGTCTGATCAGCAACTCCAAGATCATATTCAATATTGAGATAGAAGAGTAACATGATATTGTCAACAATATTAAATACAAACTTCTAACCACATTTAATGTCCATATTGAACAGCAACTCGCCAGTGATATTATATTGTAAATCTGCTCCACCATGATTATGAACGACTTTCAATACAATCTTAATGATAAACAGTTGAAACAAATCAAATGAATGATGAAGATTTACTTATGGCTTACCTCTTCCTAAAATGATATCTTTAATTTTGTGATTAGACATGCGAAGTGATCCTTCACAGCAAGAGATCGTTCTAGTAATGAATTTGGTGGCCGCAACAAGGTCATTCATAAGACTTGAAAGCCTCGTTTTTGAATTTAAACGCCAAGGACCAGGCTAGAGGTGTGAAATATCTGTCTTCCAGTCACTTTTAAAGTTTGCTTTCATTCATGACTGTGGGGGGGGGCTCAAGATAATGCAAGTGGCAGGCGTTAAAGCCTAGAGAATAGTGAATTTCTATAGACTTTTAGGCTAACGCAATCAGTAGGCGTGATGTTTAATAAGTGCAAGAGATTTATGATAGTAGCGTATCTTCACAGATGCCATCAAGAGACTTGGTGCGATCATGGAGATATCAGAAAATGCCTAGTAACATAAAAAATCAGAGGGATTCGTAGCTTTAAGATATTTTCCAGCAGCCTAGAGAGGACTCAAAGGGAGCATAGATAAGTCATATAAAAAATATTTTGACAGGATGCTTCAAAGGAGTGTATGGAACAGAAGTATGATGGCAGAGACAAGGCATCCGAGCCATTTGACAGAATGACTCAAAGAGATGTCTTCTAATGGAACCATTTGACAGAACGCCTTAAAGAGATGTCTTCTAATGGAACCATTTGACAGAACGCCTCAAAGAGATGTCTTCTAATGGAATGCAAGGATGTGCAAGGCCACCATTTCTATAAGGTTTGAATGTCCATCAAAGCAAACTAGAATGAGGATTTTTGTCAGTGTTGGTACACATGTATGCAAAGCGTAGAGGCAGTACATGAAGTATTTGGAATAGTACCTCAAATAGTTGTAATCTTTCCATGATCAGAGGATATGCACCAAATATATTTGATGAAAAGGTTTTAAAAACTCATAGGAAAATGCAGCATGTGTAGCACACAAATTCCTCAAACTTTATCATCGCCACCCATACCCTGCATCAATATAAGTGCCTTACAACAGCATATGGATATCCATCAAAGCATAAATGAAAAAGGAATAGGTGTCGATGTTCTAGATGAAATTACCTGGTAAAAGTGTTTGCAATATATCAAAGCATAGAGACCCAACTCATGCCCTAATAGGATCTTTGTGATAGGTATGAACATTCATTAGCTCATAATTGAGGCACATTTCATTAGATGTTGTAGTGTTTACTGTCATGCTTTAGTTTTTACTGCACAATCATTGCAGGATATGCACTCTTCTGACACTAGTGCACAAGTTGTTTGACAGAATGCTTCAACAATGGTCTAAGCCTAAACTTTGAAGCAAATGAACTTTGCAAAATATTTCAGAGAAAAAAGCAAATAACAGCTAAGAAGCTGGTATGATGAAGAACAACAACATCAACTGCTTAATGTTGTTCAAGGAAGAATTAGACCATGTAGCTAACTAACTACAAGGAAATTCCAAATGAAATGAGTGTGCTCAAATAGCCAACTCTTTTCTTTTGTAACCTTTAATGCATTTGACCAAGATTTATGAAATGTTAATGTTTGCTTATTGTTTGAAGATCAACAAATTTCAAAATACCTTGAGTGAAGAAAAATAAAGCCACATCCTACCCATCATATTCTAGACTAATTCAAATAGTCATCTATGTCTTCATCACCATAAAAAAAAATCAGCATAGAAGCCCGAGATAAGGCAATATATGTTATGAGGAAGCTAAAAATGCAGAGTGAGAAGACATCTTCAGAAAACTAATCAAGAGTGTGTTATAGCCATATGTAAGAAGATCTAAAAACCAATCTATTCTGAGTTTATTTTCTTCTCCAACAAAAAAATAATGCAAAGTGAGAAGTTATCTTCAGAAAACTAATCTAGAGAAAACATCTTCAAACATGAGATATGCCCTCCTTCTAGTGCCAGAATGTAGATGTCAAAATCTGCAAGAGAGATTTAAACTAGTCCATTTTGCTAGCATAAGTTAGTTTAAATCAACAAACTCAACATCCCTATGAAATATTGAATCATGTTAAACAATGCATCTAATGAGAACAATACAAGCTAAACAAAAGCATATGCAAAAACATGATTAAACCCTTATCTCATAGTGGATTGGTGCCACTTTGTTGTGTAGGATGCAGCCCTTTCGCAATCCCTGATAAGCAAAAGATGCCAAGATGATAGTGATGATGCAAATGCCAAGATTTGCATCAAATTGTGTTGTTGTGCTTTGCATTTTATAGATTCAAGGTTAGAATTTTGAGGGATTTGGATGAATGAGGGATCATTCACAAGCCAATGACAACATGCCACTTGTCAAGATGTGAGAGGATGAGGGTTGTGCACATTTTGGCCAATGTCCCAATTTGAAATTTGAATTTGCATGAAATGACATGTTTAGGGGGGGATGAAAGGTGAATTAAATGCTAAGTTGGCTTGTGTACGAGATGTGTAAGAGAATGTGTAAGAGCATTTAATGCTTTGTTGGAAGGGACAAGTCCTTTAGAGGGAGATTCAAAATTGGAGGAATATTTCATCTTGATGCCCTTTTGAAAGTAATTAGAAGAAATTAATAAATCAAAGAAATGATTTATTGGTGCAAGTGGGTGGGTTAGTTAAGAGTTTAGATTTGACTCAAGTTGAGTCAAAAGCTAGAGAATGGGTGATTATGATTAGAGGTTAATTAATTTAGATTAATTAACTTGGAGGATTTTAGGAGTTTTGATAATTTATTTAAATAATTTTGATTTATTGAATCAAATAAGAAGAACTTTAAGGACTCAATTAAATAATTTGATTTATTTAATTAAATACGATGAAGCTAGGGAATTAATCAATAAATTGCTTTAATTGATTAATAGCAAAATTGGATGTTAATTAGAGTGGGATTTAGATGCATGATGCTAATTATTTTACATGTCTATAGGTGACTCTGAAGGGTATCGCATACCTACTTGGTGGCATGGGCCCTTGTCACAGTCGCATCTCACTCATCAAGCGTCATCTGCAGCTCCCTTGACAACTGGTCACACTGCCCCCATAGAGTAGTCACCTTTGTACTCAGTTACACTATCTCCACTCCATGCACCTCGTAAGCAGTCCTCAGACATGCTAATAGCTCAAAAATGTGGGCATTTCACCCCACAAACACTAGCTAATAAGCCTTGAGAACTATCCCATAAATAAGAACGTTAAGAGCCACCTCTGATATGCATTGATCCATCAGACCAGTTCATCCCTATGCATCCCCTGCAATCACAAAAAGAAATAATGAAATCAATATCACATGACATATGTGAATAATCATAAATAAAGATAACTAAAGATAGTGAAATATAAATGACATGCTCAGTATACCTGGGTCCCCCAACTGCCATGTGGGGTCAAGGTGAGGAGAAGAATAGGGACCCATGCCATTGGCATTGGTAGCCACTCTTGGTGCCACCAAGGTCATCATCGTTGTGACAATAGGTGTTGGTGGTACTGACGAGATGGGGGTAGCTAGTGGAGGGTTTGACCTCCTTCGTCGCTACCTAAACCTCTACAAAGCCACCTCCTCCTCCTATGGTATCTCCTCCTCGGCCTATTGCCACCCTCTCCTCTTGTCCTATGGTGTTGGTGGTGGCATGTCCCCCTATGGGCTTGAATCCACTCTAGGGACACCCTTTCCAAACACTAGACAGGGACGGTGCCTATCCCATGACCCTCTAAAATCAAAAAAAATGCCAACATTATCTATCGGCACTATGGGCGGTAGATCCCAGTCGAGCTCGTCATCATCCAAATTGAAAAAAAGGTGATGATAGGATGGGGATGGTGCTCGGGTCTTTCCACAGTCTCGAAGGCATGAGTGTATGTTGTCACATCAAGGGAATGGTATGTACATGGCCATGTTGCATGACCTAATTCCAGTAGTATGGTACAATAATATGGTCACGGTGACCTACAAGAAAATGATCCTATTGCAGGTTCCTAAGATACCTACTATCATCTACCCATCTAAAGTAATGATAGGATCTCCATTTGACCCAGTCTAAAGCAAGTGTATCTAACTGAAAGTTCCAAAACTATAGATCTCCATGTCTCCACTTCCCTATGTCATCATACCAGTGGGCCATGGGGACATGGTATGGCCACTGCTAGGGAAAACTAACTAGCCTCATGCACATAATGTGGGTGAAGGCTCACACTTGTAGGAGCGTGCATGCTATGACGTTGTGGTACTCGTAATGGACATACTACCCCAACTCCTAGTATAGGTGTGCTAGTATGTTGTGCCCCTAGGCAAAAACTATCTAATGCTCCACCATCTCATGAATAGTATGGATGAGGTCCTCATTTAGGTTAGAGCCTCGACCATCTATCATGATCCAAAAAGAAATGGTCATAACCATCACTCGATGCAGTAGGGGTATGGTGGTCTGTGCATGGTTGTACCAGTGCATGTAGATATGCCCCATCTTGTCACTACTGTCGATCCACCCTAAGTAGTAAAAGACTCCCTCTGACCGCTCCTGTGTCGATCAGGTGTCATCAATGGCCACCCACCATCCACATATGGGTAGTCCAAGGATCTATTACTCGTCCTCCAATGTAATCATCATCTCCCTAGTAGAAAACTAGAAAGATGATGTGGTGGCATCCCACCACTCCATTAGGGTTGTCAACATCCTCTCATGATAGCGTGTCTCTAGCATGGTGAACACATGCCAAAGACCGACCTGCTGCAGATATGTGAACTCATCATAACTAAGGGAATCCCTCTACTCATGAACCAGATGATAAGTTCACTCATCGGGATGCTCTCAAATCTTAGGACAGTCCTTTAAAAAGTGGAAAAATCCTATGTTACAACATGGAATTTCAATCTGAAAATGAAAAATTCACTGACTTTTGTGCGCCACATAGACGTCTACGCATCGCACATGTGTCTCGATCTGCCATTGATGCCTCAAGGATGCCAATGCATCCTAGAGATGGAAACGTAGAGATAGGACTTAAGCATGGAACTTAGATGACAATGTGTATTTTTATGGCAGTGCCGAAAAAAGACACCTACATAGCTCGATGAGGAAAAATTTGCTAAAAACATTTTAAAATTCACAAAGAACGAGGATTTGAGACCTACTTGGTCCACCTTGCAACCCTTAGAAATATCATCCCTCGGCTACTCTATTCTAGGTGCCTCGTACTCTCTCCTGCTTGACATTTTGCTGAATTTTCTCTCATAAAAGTCAAAAAATTCCTCACAGTGAAAAGTGAAAATGACCCTTCCAGGGGCCCACCTAGGTATATATAGGCCCCCCAGGGCCCATTTTTCCTAGAGTTTGTGGCTTCCTGGTTTCTCCTAAATTTACCCCACCTAGATGGGGGAAAACTCAAGAGGGGGCATATAGTCACCTCTTGACCATAGTTTTCTTTCAAATCAATGAATTCTTCTTGATCATTCTTCTCGTCGTTGTAGCTTCTTCTGATTTTTGAAACTAACCTAAACTTTTAGTTTGCATGTTACAATTTTGTACAATTTTTTTCACAACCACACTCTCACTATTTGTTAACATCAATTGCTAGGGGCACCTTCGGTACCAGTTAGCTCAATCTCAGTGGCCTCTAAGGCCATTTTTCCTAGCACACAAATCTATAAAATTCAAATTTTGGGTATGTGAAGTAATTTTTCCTTAATCTTCTTTTTGTTTTCAGATTTTATATATTTTTGGCTTCAAGATGAATATGTGCTTAAAGTAAAAATTTCTCAAAAAGCATGCAATCTGTCACATGGTGGCTATGTGGCTTTTGTTTATCATCTTCTTTTTGGAGCTAGTCGGAACACGTCTCTGCTCAGCGAGAATTGTCTCTAAGGCTATTTTCATGAATCTCTGATTCCCCACCCACTTGACACATCATCTCTTTGCATTGGGAAAGTTGCACTTTTAAGGAATGATCTCTTTATGGAGTTTGTTAGATCATGTTGAGTCTTTCTTGTTTTAGGCTGGAACCTTCAACTCAGTGTCATCAATCTATGTGATTGGTCAATCAGATTTTTCCAAGCTATTTTCTAGGATCCAATTGTTTTCAGATGGTAGTCTTTGCTAAATATCTAAAGGACAATAATGTGGCAGTTGGGAATTAATGAGCATGGATTGTCACAATCTAACCAAAGATCTACAATCAGATCATGAGTTATTAGATGCAGGAATCTGGTAGTATTTGTTTCTAGAATGTTGGTGGTAGTTCTCTCCTTTTCAGCTATAAATAGGAGGCGACAACAAAAAGAAAAAAAAAAATCTGAAAGTTCTTTTAGTTTTCCTTAGTTATAAAGATATTTTCAAAAGTTTAAAGTTGGCAGAATAGTGCTTTTCTCTGGAATGTCATATTATTTTAACTCAAACTATTATCAAATTGGCATTTGACCTTTGTTTCTAAGTTTATTTGGTATTTAAGTATGATCTGTTTGGAAGGAATCTTTGAAACTATGCATGTTATGGCCTTTGTCAAGTTTCTTCTTTATATTTTCGTTCAAAATAGAACACTATGTTAAGCTTAATTCAATAGTTTGAGAAGTTAATTTTCATGTTGTAGGCTTCTATGATATAATGATAACTTGTGAAAATTGGATTGTTTGTTGAACTTCTCCATTTTCTTTAAAGATTATTCTTTTTTCATTTTATGTTGTAAAAAGAGGAAGTTGAGTTTCCTACAATTTTTGAATGTTTGTCTATTGACTTTTGGGACTTTTATGCTTCATTGGACCTTAATGAACACTTCCCATGGGGAGATTTGAAATATTGTACTATGATTGTACGAATTCTTTGTTCCTCGTTCTCTTCCCAACAATGAAGGGTTGTGGCATTTTGTGTCTATTATATCAATCATAGGAGAAGAATTGAGTTTGAAATGATGTAAAAAATTTGGCACATCACCATTTTTATGATTTATATTTACATTTCCTTTTACCTTTTCTCCAAACTCAAAGAAGAGTTGCCTTTCTATAAAAATCATGGAGGTAAATTTAGTGAGTTGCAAATTCGTCCCCCACTCACTAAATTTCCCATAAGGTTGTCAAAGAGGCACAATCTTTGATGATCAACATTTATTTTCCTGGCATGCTCAATGGGACCTAAAGTTTTTTGAATGTCTAACTAGAAGTCAGAAATATTTCTTGAATCGGACTAGGAAAGTAGGCTGGAAATTTCATGCCCTGAATCTAAACAAGAGAATCCTCAAGAGGCCATTTGTAGTATGCCTAGTTACCTGCCCTAGCCTCAAGGAGATGAAAACTTATAGGATTTGTTTCATCTATAAGAATTAATAGGGAAAGAAGTAAAAGCCCAAAATCTAGAGCCTTATCTACTCTACCAAGGGGAAAACTTTTCAAATCAGAATACTAGTATACCCGATTCATAGGAATCTATTCTCCATGGATCACGTAGCTAGCCATGCTCCTAGAAATTTCCTAACCTAGGATAGTAGTAGTCTGCTACAACCACCTACATCTGTAGATGTATGACTTTCCATACCCGCTAACGACCTCAAGGCTATTCCAAAAAAAATTAGAGAATATTTCAAAACCCCCTTCGAACACCTCCAAGATATAGTGGAGGTATGTAGAGTACATAACATAGTGGAGGAAAATATTTCTCTTAGGTTGTTGGCCTCATCTTTCAAAGGAAAATCTTAAGACTGGTATCAATCTTTAGCTTTCAGTTCTATCCACTCATGGGATCAACTCAAAGAGGATTTGTTTGAATGATTCTCAAGGAAGGGAGATCACTCTTCGTTACTACATCAATTAATCACCATCAAAAGAGCCTTGCAAGAGGCCATGAGAAAATTAACACTAGGTTTCAGAAAGCCTACAAAAGAATCCCTATGAATGCCTAACCTCTAGCCATGATGGAATTCATGTTCTATCTAAAGGCTTTCAATTCGAACATCATGATTATGATAACCTCTATGGGAGGGGATATCTTACTCGATGCATACAATTTGGCTATTCATGTGGAGAAAACTTTGATCGATGCTGGGAAGCTTCCACCATGACCTTCGATGCCCCTATTCGTAGAAATCTCCATTATTCCTCGAGAGGAAGCTACTCCAAGTGCTTCTGCTCCACAACTAGTGACATCGGCTATGTTGCAATCCATGTACATGTACCCCTCCATGCAAAAAATCACGTCAGACTCTTCCTTTATTTCCACAAACATCAATGATATGAAGAGTCTCATGCAGTCTTTTCTTAATGAGTTAGTCTTCATCAAATGATAGTAATTGGCACCTTCGAAGCAAGCCACTCAGACCTATCAGGGAGGAAGGCCATCCTATCAACAGAACACATACCAAGGACCCTCCAAGGGAGGAGGTCAACAAACGACATTTGCAAACCAGATAGTTTTGGTCACTATGCCACTATAGACAGTCAAGGACAATTGAGGTAAAGAATTAATCCCAGGCTAGAAAAACCTAGTGGAAGACAAGAACATATGGTGCTTCTCATGTAGTGATAACCACATGCCCAAAAATTGTTTGAGTGAAAATATGGAAAAGAAGATATAAGAGAAAATAAATAGGGACATGCTCCCACATACCAAAGGACATCATTCTCCTAAAAATGGAAAATGCCTACTTTAGAGAAAAAATGTAAGAAATTTATGTAGAAAAAGAGCTAGATATTATGTTGAGCCAAGCACTATTTTCATAGATGGAGGAAGAAGATGAAGTATTCACAAATGAAGCTTTGACGACTAGTGCTCCACAAGTACAATCAGACTACAACACAAGATCCAAAAGAAGGCTCCTGGGAGAATGCATGCAATAGGCTTAATTGCATCCACAACCACATCAACTACAACTACAAGAAAAGAAGGCTCCACAGGCCATTGGCTGACCTACTCATCAGTCATGAACCTTGATGTTTCTAGAGAAGGATTTGGATAAGATGATGAGCCCATTCATGACAAATCATTTTCCCCCAAAGATGAGAGAGATACCACCACTTAAACCCAAGTTTTGACCAATCAGAATGCTCAATGTGGTGGAATAATTGAATAAGGCACCTACTAACATATAGTTGTGGGATTTCATATCTATTCTCGATCAAAAAACATTGCTCTAGGATTAATTAAAGAAGCGGGAAAAAATATCGCAGATGGATGCTACTTCATCGTGCAATCAAGGTAAAGATAAAGAGCCCACATAAAACCCTCAATCTTTAAAATTCGTAGCGTATGTGAACGACATGGACAATGCAAAAGAGAAAGAGGTAAGTAATAAAAATCCCGCACCTTTCTTTTTAACACTTATTGTGGGAGATAAGATTTTGCATAATAACATGATTGATTTGGGAGCTAGTACAATGGTCATGCCAAAATAAGTGGTTGATGTCCTAAAGCTTAAGTATGATCCCCTTGAAAAGGGAATCATGCAATTAGATGGGAAGAAGGTTGTGACCATTGGCCGTATTAAATATTTTCCTTTAACCCTCTTCTCATGTTCAAGCCAAATGGTCACACAAGAAATTATGGTGATAGACATTCCCCCAGTATTTGAAATGTGTCTTTCAAGATATTTTACAACAAAGCTTGGCAGATATTTAGTGCTCGATTGGTCTCACCTGATATTAAGGACTGAGTTTGGGGTGAAGAATAAAATCTTGTCTGAATCTTTGCATATAGAACATAGAGCAGACAACACAGTCTTATGCTTTGAAGTAGCACATACCTCCTTCTTGCAAAGGGAAAGGTACTATGTAGAGATTTTAGAAGATGAAGAATACACAAGTGATTGAACCCTAGAAGAAGAGGTCCTCCTCAACCAATTCATCTACTTTGACCCATTCGCCAAATTTCATGTGATGGGATTAGGTACCTATATGATCTTTAATGACGTTCAAGCCTTTCCAAAAACTATAAAGGACTGAGAAGAATATAATGATCTGGGTGACAATCATCTATGGACTTTATATTTTGATGGCACCAAATGCAAAGCCAATTCTGGAGCTTGTGTCTAACTAGTGTCACTGACAGGATCAAGACCCTCAAGACTTTTCATTTTCAGTTCCCATGCTTGAACAATGATGTCGAATATGAAGCCTTGGTTCATGGTTTCATTCTTGTAGAACAAATAGGCATAAAGAGAATGCAAGCATTTGAAGATTCAAAGTTAGTTGTGAACGAATTCCATGGGCAAGCGGCTATAAAGAATATAAGAATGAAGTCGTAGAAACATCGAACATGGGATCTAAGTAAAAAAATTGAAGCTTTCAATATGCAAGTCATTCCCTGATCTCAAAATAGCATCAACGATCGGATGGCTTTAATCAACTTACAGTTTGAACCAATCTCTAATTCAATAATGAAGCAAAATGTAGTGTAGATCATCATCCGATCATAAATTCCCAAAAATGATCAAAACTAGCAAGTATTTGAGGAAGATATACAAAGCACCGCCCTTTTATAGAAATTGGGAAAAGCTTCTGACCATTCACAACCAGAAACAAAATCTTACAAAGCGTATGTTATCTAGTTAAAACACATAGTTGAAAGAAAATAATCTTCCTCAAGGTTTAATCTCTCTTGAAAAAAAAATTGACTATGAGGATGTAATAAATAGAAAACAAAGTTTCACTACAGATGTGAGAGATTATGAAGAGATTGATTTTGAAAGTGGCAAAAAGTTAAAGATCAGAAAGGACGTTCTACGGAACGATAAAGAAAGATTAAAGGATTTATACTCTAGATACAACAGGGTTATAACCTAGACCTATGATGATCTTAGAGGGTATGATCTAAGCATAATTTAGCATACTATTGACTTGGCTAAAGGTCCAAAGCTCATTTGACAAAAACAAAGGCCAGTTAATCCAAAGGTCAAAGCATTGATGGCACAAGAGCTCACTAAATTAATCAAATCAAGGCTCATATATTTGATTAAGCATTCCACCTGCATGTCAAATTTGGTATAGGTTTGGAAAAATAATGGTGATATTAGGCTCTATGTGGATTTTAGAGATTTGAATAAAGCCTCGCTAAAAGACCACTACCCTTTGTCGTTAATGGAGTGGATCCTGCAGACTATGGCCAGATCAAAAAATGTTTTCATTGCTCGATGATTTCTCAGGTTATAACCAAGTATATGTAAAATAAGGTGACCAACATAAAACAATGTTCACTACTAAGTGGGGAATGTTTGTATACTCAAAGATGCCCTTCAAGCTTTGAAATGCTTGTGCGACTTTTCAGTGAGCAATAGATATTGCTTTCAGAGGATTAATTAATCAGATTATTGTAATATATCTGAATGACCTAATAGTATTTTCAAATTCAAAGGATGATCACTTTGATCATTTGGAAAAGGTTTTCCAGAAATGTCAATAGTTCAGGATTTCCTTAAATCCCAAGAAATGTGTTTTCAGAGTGCCCCAAGGCAAGCTACTCGATTTTGTGGTATCAAAGGAGGGAATAGTGATAGACCCTAAAAGGGTAAGATCTATAATGGATTTTCCCCTACCAATAAATTAGAAAGGGATGCATTCATTTCTAGGGAAGATCATCTTTGTCAGCTAGTTCATTTCATACTCCGCAGGCATCGTGAGATCGATCACACTGATTCTCAAAAGAACTTAATTTTCAAATGAACCCCTGAAATAAAAGCATCTTTCGAGTGGATAAAGGTAGCTATCTCCACTTCCCCGGTGTTGGCTAACCTAGACTTTTCCAAGGATTTTCTACTCTATGTATACAACGGCCAACATAGCATAGCTTCGGTACTCACTCAAAAGGACTAAGGAAATAACGAAGAGCATCCCATTGCATTTCACTCAAGAGCTCTCAAAGGATACAAAGCTACGTATAACTTTGTTGAAAAGAAGGCTTTTTCTAGTGTTAAAAGCCTAAATAAGTTCTGACACTTGGTGTCGGCCAGTAGAATCACTATTCTCGTCGCACATCCTAGTGTGCTGGAGTATATCACTGAGGGTGAAATAACTGAAAAGAGGGCCAACTAGATCACTAATATCTTGGAATATGATTTGGATATTAAACCAACCAAGCTAGTTCAGGGAAGAGGTCTATGTGAATATCTTGTGCAGGAATCAAGTTCCTTAGCTAAGAAGGAGACCAATTCAGTCTACATAAACCAGTTCGAGTCCGATGAGTCCTGGGTGATGGATCGAACACAGTATATGCAAAAGGGGCAGTACTTGACCAACCTTATATCTCACAAAAGGTGATACTACCGACTGCAAGGCACCAAGTATGTACTAATTAAAGGTATCTTGTTTGAAAAAATTATGATGGTGTCTTGCTCCAATGCTTGAATAAGCCATAGGCAAAAAGAGTTCTTAATAAATTTCATAGTAGTTCTGAAGGTGGGAATTTCTCCACCAAGACTATTATTTTAAAGATAATGTGAGAAGAATATTATTGTCCCTCCATGTTTTCTAAAGTGCACCATTTGGTGCAAAAGTGTACTCAATGCCTATATTTTGTTGGCAAAAGAAAAAAATTAGCCTTGTCTTTGAGCCCAATTGTAACTGAGGAACTCTTTGCTCAATGGGGCTTGGATTTCGTCGGGATGATAAATCCTATTTCTAGTGCTAGCCATAAGTGGATCCTTATGAATATGGTGACTAATTCACATGTTTAATGGAGGTCATCGCCCAAAAAAATGCTACACAAGGTGAGATTGTCAATTTCCTTAAAGAGATGGTATCAAGATTTGGTTTTCCAAAAACCATCATATCCAACAATGCACGAGATTTTGTGGGTTCAAGGATGTTGGATTTCACTATCAAACATGAGGTTTACCTTAAAATTTTAACAAATTACTACCCTTAAGGAAATGGATTTGTGGATTCAACCAACAAAAACCTAATTAGGTTAATCAAGTGCATCAGGTTAGAGAGACAAAGGCATTGGCACAATAACTTATGAGCTCCCTTGTGGGCAGGTAGGATTACACCGAAGTGGATTCTAAAGGCCTACCCTTATGAGCTAGTATACGAAAAAGAGGTATTTTTACCAATTTCTATAGAGATCCATGCCTTGCAACTGTTAAAGGCCTTCGAGATTGAAGAAAGTGGTGGAATGGAAGGTTGGCGGAGATCCTCAAGCTTGAGGAAGATAGAGAAAAGGATTATGGAGCCATGATTGGTCACCAAAAAATAGTGAAATGATGGTTCGATAAAAAGACCTCCAACTCAGATTTCAGGGAAGGAAGCTAAGTACTAAAGTATGATGAGCGCACTACGAAACCAAGACAACATACAAAATTTGAAGCGCTATTGAAGGGACCCTTTCGTATCAGCACATGCAAGGAAAAGAATGTGTATGAGCTAGAATATATGCAGGGTAATGTTCTAGATATACTGGTGAATGGTATTTATCTGAAATTGTTCCATTAAAATGCATAATTTCTTTAAAAAAATTCACAGTTATGTATCATATGTAAAAAAAATTGTAAAATATTATTTTTGAAAATAAATCCATCAGAATAACACTGGAAGAAATAGAAAAGATATTGTATTATATTCATTAATAAATTTACATTATAGTATGAGCTCGAGGCTCCGAGAGATATCAAAGCTTCTTTTGAAAACCCAAAAAGAGCTATACTACGAAAAGGAAAAAAAGTGAGGAAACAAGAAAAAAATAGTAGAATTCATAAGCCTCCAACTATTGCTAAGCAATCAAAAGTGGCTCTTCATTGGTTTCATCTTCTTCTTCTTCTTTTCTTTCATCTTCTTCTTCTTTGACAGGGTGAAAACGGGTCAAAACAACACACATAGGCCTAGTGCACCAATGACCTCAATCCTCATTCCTGCAGTTGTACAGTAGGAACTCGAATTTCTTTTTCCAATCAGGCCCATCAACGTGCTCCATGCCAAACTCCCTCAGAAGGAAGGTGGCCACATGACAAGATAGCAAGTGGTGCCTCTTAACATCCATGGTTTAAAATTCAGTAAGGAAGGGTATCCAAACCATGTCCTCCCCATAATCAACATGCCTATAGAGGTCCATGGCATTTGAAATATCAACACCAAGGGTGGCCACTTGCATAATTTTTCTAAGCTCATCCAAGTACATGGAGTCAAATATGGCATGGAATAGCGTAACTATCTAGGGCTTGGCTATGTCAAGGTCAAGAAGGGAGGCCACAAAGTGAGATATGAAAATGCAGTTGCACCACAGCTAGTTTTCATCCTTCAAGTAATCTTTTTGAGGACCCACTTGCACGCAACGCCAATGAGGTGGTCATTCTTCTTCACCAGGTGTTTAATCCTGTCGTAGACAATTTCACTAGTGAAAGAGTATTGTGAACTTCATGGAAGGAGCTAAATGGGAGTGCCTAGACCAAATGACATGATGGCAGTAAAGGCTAAGGCTAGAAAAATGGGAGATAGCAAGAAAATCTTGCTAAACTTAAAAATCTATTTTTCGAATGAATATTGTACTAAGGTGGTATAGCTATTTATAGAAAAGATGTGTTGGCAAACCCAACCAATGGAAAAATTGTTTCTAGCTGGATGACAACAAAGAAAAGATCAAAGCATCCAAAGGGAAAGAGACAAATCATACAGGAAATCTGGCAAGAGACCTTGAGAAATAAATTTGGGCATTGGGAGCAAATGCCCATGTACGATCATCGACATGTGTCATTTTCCATCATCAACACCAGCTAGCATGCTTATATGAAAAGATGTTGATTAAGACATTAAGGTCTGATAAATTAAATAGGCATGTCTTTTCAAAGTACCTTACACCACTTAAGCACACTTCTCATAGGTAAAAGCATGCTTTCTAATGTGTTTAGGTTATTTGTGAAAGAGGTGGCAGAAAGAATGTACTAATTCCATTCTTGCAAAAAAATTAGCATTCCCGAGTGATACGGATCCCAAATCCACACGTATCACCTTGGTGGTAGCATTTAGTGTACCAATAGTAATGACAAATCCTTAACTATATGTACATGCAAAATAATTAACTACACCCAAAAACAAATTTTGCTAAGTAGAAAAAGAGTAACTGACTGTTTAACTAAAGAAACTCTCTACAACATCTTGGCACAACAATGGTTGAAACATCAGCATCTGGTAGAAAATCTAAAGCCTCATCCAAAAGGTTGAGTTACGTAAACATCTTTGGGAGGGAATCATTTCCCAGTGCTCCAACACCATAAGAATGACAGTTTGAGTATACCAAATTGGTGCAACCAGAGAATTGTGTCAAAAGAGAGGTAGTGGAGGACTTCGTAGACAACATTTTTGACCCAAAGTTGGAAACTAACCTTAAAAACCTTAGGGAAGGGGCATTTCAAAGAAATATTCAGCATGGGTTGGCCAAAGGTTTCACATCTCAACTCTGGAATTATGGTTTGCCATAGTTCATGGTGCCTGTCGTACACCCCTTTCCAGAGCTAGTAGATGCATGTGCTAAAAGATTCAACAAGGAGAGAGGGGTTATTGTCGGCAGCAAGATCAAGGTTACAATTATTGCAGCAGCCATATGAGATATGTCGTGTATCCCTACAACTAGGGCATCAACCACTTTGATGAGGAAGAGATGGAAAGTTTCTGAGAAGCCAGAACTAAGAAGGGGAAATTTTATGAGGATTAAACAAAGGAAATGCTAGAGAGAGATCAGTTTTTTTTCCTCTTGAATATAGAAAATTCAAGAAAGATACATAGTCTATTTTCTCTATACTAGCTTGGATTTACAATCTTGCTGATGACAAAGAGGTCCATCCTTTTCAAATCGTCTTGGATTTCATGCTCAAAAGGGATACGACCCAAAATTATTATGATTTTTCTAATGCAATAGCTAAAGGGATGCTAGAGAATTGAGGACCTATGATATTGAGTATAAATTCAGGTATTCTTTCTTGGTTCACTTGATTTTGAATCAAAATTTTGAGCTTTTGGAGAGAAGTGTTTCATTATTTAGGTTTGATGTAAAAGGTTTATCACAGCCAAATTCAGTATGGACTCATGTACTTTCATGGACATGGGATTAGTATTGGTTCGTGGATTATTTTATGAGGCCAGTACTTCAATATTTTTCCCACGCCCTTTGGGTCACTTCTCTCCTAAGGTCTTAAAATGGATGAAGACTTTGTAGACCCCAGTGGATTTTTTTATGAGTGAATATTTCACTTTTATCAGATTCTATGGTTTTTTATGGGATCCTTTCAAACTCCCCAAATTTGTAACAAATAGATTTTTTTCTTTGGAGGAATTTTGTCAAGCAACCCTTGCCAACAATGTCTATTGCGTCGGAAGACATAAGACAAGGATTTACCCAACTCCCCTTAACATTTCCAATAGTCAGATAACACTCTAGTAAGGCAAAAGGTGGAGGGTGAGCTCACAAAAAAATTGGCACTCTTAGGCTTGGTTCTTCTTTGTGACACATGGGACTACAATTTGATGAAGCACCTCCTAAATTTGAAGCATGAGAGTCGAGATTATTTTGATTCGAGGAAGAATCTGACTCAAGAAAGGTCATAAGTATACGTTGACTTGGATTATACCATTCAAACAACCACCATGGCTGAACTTATATGTTTAGCAAGTGGAGTATAGAAGAACTTTCCAATGGGTAAATCCCTTAGCACATAGTTGAAATGCCTAGGGTGTTTAGAAAGGAAGAAATAAAATTTCTAGAGGTTCTGACAAGAAATGAGATGCCCCAATGCCCTATTCGGAGATCTACAACTACATGATGAAAGGTTCGATGAGGTTTACAATGAAGAGACTGATACAGATAATATTAACCCTAAGACTAGTCATGAGATTGAACAAGAGGAGCTTCCATGCCATGCTTCCTGACCTTAGAAATTAGACAAAAGAAAAGGATTAAGGAAAAAGGACTCACAAGTCATGTCCTCTATTAGTGCCTAAAGCAAAGGGAAAAGAACCCAACGGTCCCCAAGAAATTCTATTGTGGTTATTGAAGGCCAAGTTTTAGTGAGATCAGTCGCCAAAGGATAAAAATGTACCAATTCTAACCATACAAAGAGGAGACGAGTCTAAGATCTAACTGGACTTGGTGCATCATTTAGAGGAGAAGAAGAAGTGGAGTCTACTCCACAAGGTTTTTCACCTGCCGCAGTCTAGGTAAGTTTTTCTCCCTCTCTTCTTTCTGCCTGTGCATCTCTGGTTACTCCTTTGCCCCCATTTATGGAGAAGAGTCCTCTGCCCATGAACCTTGGTCTTTTGGTCCTTAATGAACCCCCATCCTTTTTCAACAATGAACCTTGTGCAGTAACCATGCACACTGAACGAGCATCATCCACTTCAGCCACTATTGATTCTTTAATAATCATGTCAAGGGCCCCCATTGAAAGAGCTGAAACATCCATGTTTCCCATTACTCTAGGTCCATCCACTTATGAGATAACATCTCTCCTTCTACCTATTTCTCTTTTCACCCCAACTAGTTTTTTCCTTTCTCAATCTCCATTTGGTATCCTATCATTTTCTATGATAATGCTCCCATTTGCCTCTCCATAGTCTCATACATCCTAGGTTTCTCCTTCTAGTACCCTTTTTGGCCTCCCTCTAGGTGCTTCCATTGTTATACAAAGCATTGACACCCCACAGACTCTCCAAGGCTATTTCAATGCAATAAAGTAGGCTCGACAAGTGAGGAAATAGAAATAGAAGATAAAATCCACCAAGAAACCAGCTACTAAGAAGATTGAAGCTTGCTTCAATGAAGAGGAAAATTATTTGTTGATCACTACCATGAAGTCGCTCATGTCCAAGCCCAAGAAACAAATTTAGATTGAAGATTATGACATCAGAGCCATGGGTCTAGATTTAAGTGAAACTCGCCTATGCGATAGGGTAGTTCTAGCTAAGGCCACCCAAAAAGTAGTATATATTGATTATGAGAGGTTGGACAAGAAATTGAAGAAGTGTTAGGCAGAGTTTTTAAATATAATGGATTCGGTGAGAAGGCTATAGACAGAGATCAAGGCTAGAGATGCTGAAATGGCCCATATAATATAGATACAATATTAGCAAGGAGAAGCAAATAGGTTACTCAAGGAATCCCAAGGTGAATAGCTTCGACTGTATGCTGAAATTGAAAAGTTAAGAGTTGAGAACTTGCTACTAAGCACTAGAAAAACATAGAGTACTAACATACTCAAGAAAAAATATAGAGAGAGTTGGATGGCATATGATCTCAAGCTTCCAAAAATCTACAAAAGAACCAAGTAGAAGCAGAAAAGTCGAGACAAGAGAAATAGGAGATCATGTCTGCTCCACAGACTCTGAACTAAAAAATTCCCTCTAAGAGAAGAATTAGATGGAGGAGAACATAAGAGCAAGAGAGCCTCAGTTCCATTAGGAGTTAACTACTAGGAAAGGGTTTGGGACCCTCCCGATATTGAAGAAATTGGTATCCGCACACTGGGAAATGAACATTGTTGTGGTTTCCATTCTTAAGCTAGCTCTATAGTTTTTAAGGGATGCTCGATAATTAAATGGAAAGGTTAGACCAATGGCTAACCAAATTCTGTAGATATATGCTCACCGAGTAGCAGAATCACAAAATCTAATTTCCAAATTGTGTGTGGCCATTGACGAGGCCCTAAGAAGTGTAGGGATTTTGGATCGAAGGGTCGCCTCAAGAAAATAAATAAAATTCATCAACTGCCACAAAGTCATAGCAAAGAGCAAGGAATGCCAGGCACTATTGAAAAAAAGGGTCAAAAAAATCAAGAAGGATTTCAATGTTCTGCTTAACTTCGATTTGCCTCCCCTTTTCTCACTAAATGGAGATGTGTTATCAATTGAGAAGATCACAGATGCAATCATATATAAGGTTTGAACTTCTATAGAGCTCGCGGGTTTAAGCCCAATGCCCACCATTGATGAAATTGAGCATGAGATCTTTCCCCTTTCTCATCTCTATTATCACCTTGGGGTTGTTTCAATAAGATGGGGAGCTATTTATTTTAAGGAAATCTTTGAGTTGGATAAAGCGTACATAATCCTTCGCGTTGTCATCTGGCCAATTGATTTGGATTGAGAGGTACAACATTCCACCTTCCTCAAACTCTAGGAATTTCCAAACCTCTGGGTTCGTGCCTCCACAAGTGAAGGCCCCTTGTGAGTCACCAGAAATGTGAAGCAATTTTTCCTTAATCTTCTTTTTTTTTTTGCTTTTATACGTTTTTGGCTTCGGCATGAATCCATGCTTAAAAAGTTTCTCCAGAAGCATGTAATGCACCATGTGGTGGTTGCACAAATTTAATTTATCATCTTCTTTTTGGATCAATCCAGAACACGTGTCAGCTCGACAGGAATTGTCTCTAAGGCTATTTTCAGGAATCTAGTATTCCTCGCCTGCTTAACACGTCATCTCTTCACTTTGGGCAAGTTGTTCTTTTAAGGAGCGATCTCTTTATGGATTTTATCAAATAATGTTGAGTTTTTCTTGTTTTAGGTTGGAACCTTCAATTTGGCGCCATCAATCTATGTGATTGGTCAATCTAATTTTTCCAAGATGTTTTCTAGGATCCGATTGTTTTCAAATAGTAGTCTTAGCTAAATATCTAAAGGAAATTAATGTGGAAATTGGGAATTAATGAGCAAGGATTGTTGCAATCTAATCAAATATATATGATCAGATCATGGGCTATCAGATGTAGGCATCTGAAATTATTTTCTTATAGAATGCTAGTGGTAGTTCTCTCCTTTTTAGCTATAAATAGGAGGTGACAACAAAATGAAAAAAGTTTTTTCGAAAGTTCTTTTAGTTTTCTTTAGTTATAGAGATATTTTCAGAAGTTTAAAGTTGGTAGAACACTACTTTTCTCTAGAATTTTATATTGTTTTAACTCAAACTATTATTGGATTGGAATTTGACCTTTGTTTTTAAGTTCATTTGATATTTAAGTATGATATGTTTGGAAGGAATCTTTTAAACTGTGCATGTTATGTCCTTTGTCAAGTATCTTCTTTATGTTTTCGTTCAAAATAAATCATTTTGCTAGGCTTAATTCAATAGTTTGAGTAGTTAATTTCCATGTTGTAGGCTTCTATGATATAATAATAACTTGTGGAAATTGTATTATGTATATTGAAATTCTCCATTTTCTTTAAAGGTTATTGCTTTTTCATATTATGATGTTAAAAGAGGAAGGGTTTTCTGCAACTTTTGAATGTTTTTTGTTGACTTTTGGGACTTTTATGCTTGACTAGACCTTAATAAACACTTCTCGTAGGGAGATTTGAAAGATTGCATTGTGCTTGTACTTAGCCTTTGTTTCTCATTCTCTTCCCAACAATGAAGGGTTGTAGCATTTTGTGTCTATTATATCATTCATAGGAGAAGAATTGATTTTGAAATGTTGTAAAATCTTTCGTGCATCACCATTTTTATGTTTTATATTTACATTTCCTTATACCTTTTCTCCAAACTCAAAGAAGAGCCATCTTTCTATAAAAATCTCAGAGGTATTCAATGAGGTGCAAATTAGTCCCCCACTCACTGAATTTCCCATAAGGTTGTCAGAGAGGCGCAAGCTTTGATGATCAATAGCATAAAAATTTCTCTTCTCTACTTTAGTGTGGTTAATTTTTCCCAAAATCAAGCCCACTAAAGTGGGGGAAAAATGTAATGTCATAGAATTGCACCTAAGGGAAATTCCACATTTTTGCACTTTTGCCTAGTATTTATGACACCTTGGAGCATTGATGACAAAAATCCCATGGATTGGAATTTTGCAATTTTGACCCCATGTGGACTAGTGGTGGAGCAACAAAAGCTTAATGACATGTTTCTTGAGAATCTAGGCCTTGGATGCCTATTTAACATGCAAACGTCTATGCAATGTGCTAGCGTCCTGATAGTTTTTTGAGTTTGAAATGAGGAATCTCGAATCTTGACTCACTCGACACACATCCTAGCAGTCATATTTCAGATGTAACGATGCTTTTCTGCCCTTGCATGCAAAAAAATCTCCTCATTTTCTTTCATTTAGAGGTTCATGTCACTTTCAGTCATGATCTCTTCAATTTTTCCACTCTTGAGTTTGCTTCATTCTTGATAGTAGCACTCTCACAAGTGAATCCATGTTGGATTGAGGTCCCTCCAATAGCTACAGCTCTCAAGAAAGCACTCGATGATGTGTCTATGTGCTCTAGAGAGGGTCTAGGCTCATGGATAGCACTCTCTCTCCCCCTCTTTCTACTTGTTTATTTTCTATTTAGTAGTGCAAGTTCTACTCCTAAAGTGGTTTTTTCTTTCACCACACGCTTTGTCCATTTCATTTACAACTCTTTCTTATTTGGTTGTCTGTGGAGGTGGGAACACCAAAATGGGAGTCTAACTGAGGCACACCCATACATAGCCCCAACCTTTTCCCCTCATTCTTCTATGTGTAGGTTGCAAAGCGGAGCTTGGAGTGAAGATTCGAATGTTTGGTTTAAGGTAATTTTTCTCCAAGTTCTCCTTGGTCTTTTCTTAAAGTCTTTATTTTTTGTTTGATCATTCTACTTAGAAGACCTTAGATCCGAGTTAGGAAGTGAAACCCTACTCTACCCATTTGAACTCCTAAGCCTTTTGTTTCTAAATATGCCAATGCATAATCTGGACAACAATGCACCGTGTTGGCATCACTAATTTGTGCTTACATCCTTTGGCCGAGAGCTCCTCTTTTTGAGGTAGAAATCTAGGATTTTTACTCTCTCGGGATTTGAAGTAGTCTTCTTTTAAATATAACTTGTGTATATTTCTTTACAATCTCTTCATCCTATTTATAATAAGGTGGATAAGGGAAATTTGTTCCCTAGTGATCTCTTGAGAACGAAGAGACTCATGTGTAGTGAATCCCTCTTATCTCATAGCTAATATGTATATTTATCAATTTTACATGTAACTATAGTTAGAGTTCAATAATAGAAATTTCAAAAGAGTGAATTATGTCTTTACTATGTTGACCATTAGAGAGATAGATGGAAATGTTGGATTCATAATCTCAACTAAGTCATTGAATCTCATTACACAATATGGGAGATACTTCATTTAGTTCCCAAGATTCACATACATAAAAACGGGTGGATTTGAAAACCCTTGGTACAAATTACCTCATTATATAAGTAATTATCTCATACTTATAGAGGTATGTACATAGATTGAACCATTAAACAAAAATGTAAAGAAAATAGAATGTATGCATTTATTTTCCCATTTTCCCTAGCTATTATAGTTATCAATAATCCTTCAAATGATGTCCAAAATATTGAAATTTTCTTACCAAATATTTTATTCATTTTTATGGGACAAGATTACCCTTCAAGAATAAGATTTTTTTTTGAAAATACCTTAAACCCTAGACCGTGATATGATCACACACACCAATTAGATAAATTTTGGGAAGAATACAAATATTATTTTATAGTGCAAAGGAGGGACTAAACAAGGCTAACAATTGAATAAATAGAATTATTCAACCTAGGAGATGTTGTTTAAGATATTGAATACAATTCTAATATGATAGTATCTCTATCATCTAGATGTGTCTATACCCATACCCATCAAATAGTAGAATAATTCAATCATGTTTGGGAGAGCTCCCTTTTTAATGAAAAATAAAAATAGTTGACTTAATGCAAAATTTTAGAACACATTGCTACAAGGCCACCTTAAAAAAATCATCATGTCAAGAAGCCACAAATAGAGTGGATCTTTGTCAAACCAACCATTTTCATTGGTCTAATTCATAATCTCAAGTAACTATAGTTGGAGGAGGTAATGAAGAGGATCTGAAGAAGAGGGTGGAGTTAAAGAGTACCTACAAAGGAAGAACCTTTGATCCCCAGAAGAAGCTTAATATAAGGAAATTATCAATCTTCATTGACTAAAGTATCAAAGGTAGCTCTCAAACCCTTTTGGATGGCCAATAAAAATATATTTATACTCCTCTTATGAAATAAAATAATCCTTCCCTATCAACTGTGTTATCTCCTAATTCTTTGCAATCTCTAACATGTCTACATTCTCCTCCTAAAATTTATCCTCATTCACCACCACTAGTTAATACATGTGTAAAAACTATATGAAAGGTTACCCTTCCCCTATTACACCCTCCTCTTCCTCTAGTACCAAGGTTGGACATTTTACCTATCCCTCACCATGGTTAGAGATGATGGAAAAAAAGATAAACTATGCATGTAGAACTAACACTAGATTTGACGTAATGGTAAAATTACTATAGATGTCTCGTCAACTCAAAAAATCTCATAATTCCTTGAGGCTAATGGTTGAACCTTCCTCTATATCATCAATTTTAGAGATTTTATAACCCATCATAGTTAAAAAATAAGAACATATGATAAAGGTAGGCTACAATGTCTCTCAAGTATATGTTGGTTTATCCATGCATAAAATTAACATCCATAACTTTCAAGTTTCCACAATAAAATTGGTGGAAAGAACTAAAAGAGAGACGTATATTGAGGAATAAATGCATTTTTTTATTTCTCACATCAAATACATTATTGATACTTATGCATAATCTCTTCATACATTACTAGCTCCTATTTGGGGGAAATAAGGAGATTATGGAGAAAATTGGTAAATATCAAGCTCATGGAAAAGTGACCAAATACTGGGTAGATCAAACCACCCTTTATAGTCTTATTTTTATTAAAGAGACAATGAAATTGTGTGAGAAAATTGAGACAAAAAGGAGATAGAGTCAAAATTACAATTTAAAGAAAAAATAAAATATCTAGAAAGTGGTGATTAGAGACCTACAATAAATGATAAATATAGATGTAAACATGTTTATCTCTAAAATAAATTGATAAGGAAAAAGAGAATGAATCCATCTCGCGATTCAAATATGTAGAATAGAATTTTCTAGTTTTGAAACAATTAATAACATAATTCAAAAGGCTAGTAAAGTTATGTGATCAAATAAAGTAAACTTATGAGATAATAGCATACCCTAAAAAATAAAATATATATCTTATGAGGGAGCTAAACATCTCAAATGTAGAGGAAAACTATATGTTTAATAATTGTTTCTATCTATTGTGTGAGGCAAGCTTTAATTAGCAAAAAATTATAGGAAAAAATATATTAACCAATTTTCTTTTGGTGAATCCACTAGGAATTTTAATGGTTACATTTATATCAATAATTTGTGACATTTCTTTAGAAAAAATATTAAAATTATGTAAATATGTGACTCATCTTAATTTTTATCTTGTGTTACAACCAAACATTAGATAGAAATAGAACGAGAAGATATTATTACTTATTTGCATACCCTTTCCTATATAAATACATGGTTAAATAAACAATACCATCAAGTAAATAAAATATTGGATGATGGTGAAGATATCTGACAAGAAGTTAGGTGACAAGAGTTCAAAAAAATATTTGTAGTATAATGGCTTGTTATCGTAAAAGGGAGTGTGGTTGTGCCAAGATAGAATTGATCTAACCTTACACAAGAAACCTAAGGAAACTAGAAATAAATTGACACACTTGCTCTAAAAATGTGTACAAGAGGAGAGATCATAAAAAGGGCATGAAAGACCCCATTTTCAAAATCTTAGAGAGAATTTATTTTTTGTATTTCCTACACTTGTAAACAAAAAATAAAAGATAATAAGTAGGCCATCTTTCCCAAATAAAACACATGTACTTCCTCTCAATTACCAAGTAACAACTTTTCATGGTAAATTTAACCCACTTGTTAATTCCCAACATACACGAGTGTAAATCATGTCATAGAAACCACCAATCCCTTGGGGTATTATCATCGAACATCTTGTGCTAGGTAACCAACCCCATGATCTACCTCATTGTTATAGAAAAGAACTTTTAAATTTTAAAGGTGATTTAAATAGTACCATAGATGAGAACTTTAATGCATTTTTTACTTAATTTTCATTCTTAAGTTTGCAACAAAAATTATAGAAGTAAAAATATTCATGGAGCCTCTAACTGGTGTTGTAGAATGGTTTTAGCATTTGCAACTAGGATCTATACCTTATTAAGAAAGAAAGTTGAAAGAATTTTAAGATAAAAAAGAATAACAATCCCTATTGGCACAATTATGAAAAATAAAAAATAAATGCATGTTTCAATATGGGAATGTGGTAATTTTTAGAGAAGGTTATAACAAGATTGTCAATAAAATTGAACAAGTGAAAAGACCTAAAACAAATAATAAAAAATAATGTTTCATAAATGTATAACTTCCCAACATCATCTTCAAAATTGAGAAGGGAAAGAAATTCTTATTTACAACCTATCTAAACTATGACCATAGAGGTTGAATATAACCTACTTATGACTAGAAAGTGGAAGATAGAGTTCCAAAATAAAATCTAGCCCTATCCTCGAGTGATCTTTTGGTCCAAAGCTACAAAATGATCAATTTTTTTTTGTAAGAAAGTAAATTTCACATATACAATAGTAACCTTTATCCAAATACATTATTTTGAGAGACTTTATACAGCTCAATAATAATAATTCATTAGGGTTATCACCTCTAGCACAAAGGCTTGCTCTAAAGGCGTCAACTACAAGATGAATTCATTAAGGGATGTTGATCATGATGTGAACTAGTTCAAGGTGTTTATTATAAAAAATGAGAGATTTAAGAATTAAAGAAATAAATTTTGGGTTGAGACTGAGTATTTTGATGCTTTCTCCATGGAAGCTATCCTAAGCGAGTAAAATTCAAGGGTTGACACCTTGACTTTTTTTTATTCCTTTCTTCTTCCTTACCTAAACTTTAAAGAGGATTTTTATATTATTGAGATTTTATATTTCCCTAGTGCCCCTAATAATTCAAATCATTGGTAGGTGTTTTCAATGAAAATAAAATCATATATTTTCTTGAGAAAGCTAAAAAAATTGCTAAATTATATTTTAAAGGTATATTTTTAGAATGTAATGAATTTATTCTTAGTTAAATGATGTAGACATCTAAAATCTGACCTTACCCAACCACACCTAATTTTTGCCTATCTTTAGCCTATTAGTTGAATAAATATTTTTTATTTAATTAATTATTCATATCCTTATCCTAATCCTTTTTTAAAATAAATATTTAAGTTATTTATTTTATCCCTCCATCATGATCCCATTAATTAGACAAATATTTGTTTATTTAATTAATTCCCCTTTATCCTCTATTCATGTCCATATAATCCTAGCCTTTCATCTTATCCACATGGATCATAATATAAATTATTCATCATATGATAAATGTCATGTTCATATTTCTTATTAACTCCTTATCTATATTCATTAAAACTAGACACCTATTCAAAATTCAAACTATCTTTTCATCTTATCCAGTCATCTCATTTAACCTCTTAATCCTAGCTATTGTCATAAGGATTTTTGTCCTTATCCCTATTATAAAACTAGATCTTATCCAACATGTGACACTTTTCATATGATTATATCTTTGATTCAAACCCTATTCCTCCTTCAATCATGGCCATACATCATCAATCACTTCTAGTCATTGATTTTGCCTCTTCAAGACTCTATATTTAGAGGCTCTCATCGTTCAATTTTGAAGTTTCATGAAGCTATCATACCTACATGCTATCATTTTGATCATATCAAGTCTCATAAATCTATCATACCTACACTATAATTTTTATCATATAAATTCTATCAAGATTATCATATCAAACCATCTAAAGGTTATGATAGAGCATTGAGCATTCTGCATATCAACATTAAAGAGAAAATCAAATGGAATAAGGGTGCACTCTATTTCTACTCATCAAGGAGAGAATATAAGATTCTAGGTGAAGGTATTATGCTTTGTATTTACTTATCTTTTTTCTTCCTTCAATATTTTTTCACCCTCTTTACTTTGGCATGATCAATGGGACCTACATCCCTTTTAACCCTTTTTAGTGATTTTTTTATAAGTTTTTATAATGCAGAAATAATTTTTAGGTCTCAAACTATGAAGTGGTACCTCTATTTCATAGAAATGTGCCTCTATCTCACAAATTTATTTCTTTGTTGCATAAAGTGGCACTTTTGTTCTATGGAGTGGCACCTCTATCACCCAAAACTATGCTTTTATTCTATAAGTTACATTTGATCAACTTGAGCTACATCTAGGGCTCGAATAATCTTTTGAACATGTTTTGTAGGATTACATCATCCTAAATGGTTTTATTCTTTTTTATCTTTTGGTTATATAACCTGGAATATTTTGGATAGATATATATGTTTTCAAGTACAATATAGCCTTATTTTGTAGGTTTCCCAATTGGGTTGGTGAAAATTGGTAAAAATTTTATTTTTTTGTCTCCTAGAGGTCATTTTTAGGCTTTGCCTATGAAACTTTGCCTCTATTTCACAAATTTGCACCTATATTTTATATATCTACACTTCCATATCACCAAGATATTCTTTTATTTCATAAATTGATTCCTCTATTAGGTAAATTTGTGATTTTATTCCAAATTGCAATGTTTATGGTTTTTGAGTCATTTTTCTCATCTAGCCTTCATTTTTGAGCAACTAGAAAATGGTGTAGTTGTTTAATGCTTGTAAAATATCATTAAATTTGTAATATTTAATTTTTGATATAAATTCATTGGTCCAAGACTTTATTTTCCACTAATCTAGGCATTTAAAGTAGCTTAGTGGGTTGATGAACATTGTTTGTTATGTTTGGAAGTGTGTGTAGATGTATGCTCTCTCCTTGCACTTAGTGTGATCTTGAAGATCATAAACCTCACATTTATTCATATATTTTTTTTATAAGTTTTATATCAAGGCTTAATATCTTATGTGTATCCTCTCCCCTTACACTTTGTGTGATCTTGGGTGACCAAAAACACCTAGCATAGTCTCGCCCATTAGGAAGCCTGCTTGGGGGTTTGATCACCTCAAGGAAAAACTTAGTCATGATTTTTGGTAAGGTATATAAAAGGTGGAGGAAAAATATATAGCTCAAAGTGTAGCTAGCATCATTCAAGCTAAGCCCCAAGACCCTCAGTCTACCTAGACTTTTTTGGTGATGAGAGAAGGAGAGTCCCTCCTAATCTTGGGTGCTATCAAACAAGCTCATTGTTCATAGATCCAATAATAACCTTATTTTTATAATCCTTTAAGATATTCAGGTCATTTCTTAGTATTTTGAAGGGTACAATATCATGCCCAAAGTTGCTCACCATGTACTATCTTATTGAGGTGATATCTATCCCTTGGTAGGACCTTTTCCTTCTAAGGTAAGTGGTGTAAAGGTGGTACATGACCTTTTCATACCCTAGTTACTCATTCATTTAAAGGTATTATCATTTGGTTGGTGGTCACATATTAAGTTAATGCACCTAATTGACTAAATATAGGGTTGTGCTATCATTCTTGACATGTTTTCATGTGTAAAACTAGTGAAGCCACCTATTCTTATCACCTTGAAAGAAAATTCATTAATTGTGTCTTCTTGTTTGATTGTCTTTTTCCAAAAATCATCAAAATCCATCTCAAATATTAAAATTACACTTATGTAGCATCTCCATTACATGTGTATCATCATAAGGTGCCTTTATGTAGGTTTTTTATGAAACTACACCTCTATTGTATATGCAGGCACCTTTGTTCCATATAAAGGTGCCTCTATTTCAATAAGTTGCACGCATGTTCCATAGATTGGCATCTCTCTCACCTGAAGTTGTGCCTTTATCATTTCTCTACCATTTAACCATCTTGAGACCCCAATTTGCAAGCTTGACCTTTTCAACCCTAGACAAAACCTGGGAGACCCATCCTAAACCATCATTTCACTTGAAACATCAACCATTTCCATCCAAAAACTCCTAGCATTACCTCATATTATTAGTCTCATCCATTATCATAACCTAGTCATCACAACCATTATCCTTAGACCTTGGTCCTATCAACCATAATTTTATCTTTATCATCCTTCATCATTGATTTCATCATTGATCCTTCTTATTGGGCATCAAATCTTAACCCTTCTTTTTGGGCATTGAGATTTAGTCCAAACCATTGATCCAAATCATGAAATCTATAAAATCACTTTCATTCCTTCATATTCATTATCTAGAATTTGAGTATTAAGATCATTTTTATTTGCATTTTGAGAGCATTTGAGTATTCATTTCATCTTTGTAGTTTTAGGACACTCATATTTTCCTTAGGGTGACACCATTGCAAAAATTTGGTGTGTATGCTTTAGTGTGATTCCTTTTTCATGTCATGATTGCAAAATGCAACCATGTGAGTAGAATTTTAAGGGGTTTATCATGATTTCTAAATATTGACACTTTTGTAACAAAATACCCTCATGTTTGCATCAATGTGACATTTTTGCATAAAAAGAGACATGTTTGTAGATAGCGGCATGTTTTCTTTACTTAACTGCAGACTTAACATTTTTATCAGACTTTTAGCAATTTGATGTCGTGGGTTCAATGCTTATATGCTACACTTCATCCATTTTATGCATGAGAGCATAATATATTGGATCAATTAGCACACATTCAATATTTTAAGACTCATTTCCTCTAGGAGGTTGGGCTAGATCATATTGTGTATATGCTAGAGATTCATTCTCATAGAGAAATGATGATACCTCTTGTCAAGATATGGAGATTTGAGATGGTGACCTTTCATTTTCTGATGGGAGAGTACATAATTAATCTAGAAGATGTTTGGTGCATCCTAAGAATTCCTATTTATAGGGAGCTTGTTGAGTATGACATTGATAGAGGTGTTAGATCATGGCCAGGATGATCATTGAGTAGTGATTGACTATTACCGATGGGTAAATTGATTTCACTCCCTACAATGGGGAGGTACGTGATATCACCATTATCTTATCTAGTTTGATTATGGGGCCACTAATGCCCAATAAACGATCTCAGTGATTCCCAATTAAATGGGGGATATGCACTAAGTATGATGATAGATGGAACTTAATATGCATGGGGGCCATGTGTACTTACTCATTTATATCATGACATGCATCAGGTCTACTATCGAGCAGGGACTAGTATCTTTGCAGGAGTCATATTACTTCATGTGTGGGCATGGGAGAGGATTGTAGTCACATGGCCTCTATGTATTGATCAAAGGGATGCACGTGATCCATATTCTTATAGATATCATGATTATTTACATTATAGGTATCCAAGTAGGTTGCAATATTGGAGAGCTATTTTTCATGACATGATAGTTTGTATGGAGACCATATTTTGACTACAAGGCATAGGATGATGACATTGCTCATCTTTCATATTGTCAATGTACCTGCTAGCTCATTGGATGATCAAATACTATATTGGAGAGATATCTACTAGAGAGGGTTCTCTACCAGTTTGGTGAGAGATGGGCTATTCTTGCTCCAAATTACCCTGCATGATTTGTAAGGACCATGAGGGACATAGGATCATGGGGGGTGAGAGCTTTTTCGAGGATCGCCACCACAAATTTTTGATGGTTGGCTCCACTATGTTGGGGATGGGAAGTAGGAATAGATGACTCATGTACCACCATAGACTATGACACATGGTGAGGTTGACAAAGACCTCTTATATTTACTCTTCCTCTAGGAAGGATCACAAGAGTTATTGGTAGGAGGAGGAGAGAAGGATTAGTTTTTGGTCGAGAAGCTTGACAAAGACTGAGGTTGGTTATAGAGTAGTAGTAGGTATAGGTACAATAGTGTAGACATGCAAAATTGACATCATGCATTTAATGTTCCTCGTATTTAATCGCTAATGTTCATCTTTTAATTCATTAAATCAATTTTATTTAATTAAATAATAAATCAATCCTAAAGTCCCCCTTTAATTAAATAAATCAATAATATTTAAATAACTTATAAAGTTCTTCATTTAATTAAATAAACCAAATTTATTTTATTAAAATCACTAACATCACCCTCTTTGATTAAATAAATCAAATCTTTATTTAATTAAATTTAAAATCATTTTCCTCTCACTTTGATTTATTTAAATCCTAAAATCTAAGTCAAAATTTTCAAATCACCTAACATCATCTTAATTAATCAAATCCTAATTAATGCTAACTCTAATTCATGTCCCATCCTCTAGCTTTTTCCACTTGAACAAATAAATCAATTTAAGTAATTTATTAAATCTTCATTTTCTCTCAACAAGGCATAATAGTGGAATATTCCTCCATTTCAAATCTCCCTCCAAATGAGATGTTTCCTTCCAACAAGTCATTTATTTCATCTTGCAAGTCCTTTTGCCTTGAGCCAAGTGGCCATAACTCCATTTGACTCTCCTTCCACCTTGTCATTTCACTAATTTCAAATTTCAACTAATTGCATTTATGGGCACATTCATCAAAATATGCACATCCTTGGCCCATTCACATGATGACAAGTGGCTTCTTCCTATTGGTTGGGTTTTTATCCCACATTCATCCCTTTTGCCTCTTCTCTCATCAAATTCTTTTTTAAATAGAAATGTTATCCTTCATTTTGATCATCCACAATTTAGAGCAAAGTTACTCTCTTCACATTGAGAGCTAATTTTATCCACTTCATATCATAGCATCTTCAAGGTATTTTATCATTGAGCTTATCAAGGATTGGGAAAGGGCTACTTTACATATCAAGGGTGTACCAATCCACTGTGGAATAGGTATGCATTATGCTTCTTTAAGCTTTGAATTAATCTATGTTGTTATTTTATGAGGCGTGATGAATTATTTCATAGGAGCGTTATTATGTTTGCATAGTTTGAACTAACCCATGCTAAAGCGTGTTAAAGTTTAAGTTGTTTGCAGATTTGTGGTGCTTACATATGGTGCTAGAAGGAGGGATTTGTATTTGATGTACATTGACTGCCATATTTTTCATATAGCCATTTTGCTAATTTGAGCCTATGGGGTAAATTAAGTGTTCTGCACTATTGGAGAGACATAAATTCTATCTTTTATGTGTTATTCTCTGGTTTTAGATTACACTACCACTGGTTTTAAATTTCTTTGCATTAATTAGATATTAACATTCACGTTGTATGATTCTGCCTAAATAATGTGCATGATTTGTATAATTGTGAATCTATTTTTCCCCCAATCACAACAGTCGCTTTCATTGTAGTTGTTTAAATAGCATACAGCTACATTTTCATCGAATTTATTTTGTCTATGCCCTGCAAGCATTGTGTCATTTTGAAGCATTTTGTCAAGTAGTTTACATGCTTGTAAATATTCCCATGGTTTTCATGCATGTATGCCATTGTATTATAAGGCACAATTTATGTTGTTTAGTTTATAAATGCTATATTTTTATCTATGAAGGAATGATTTATGTTGTATCTCAAATTTTGAAAGCAACATTGAAAATCTGTGGCACAATTTTCTACGTGTAAGTGGTGCTACAAATCATTTCTCATTTACTATCTAAAGATAATTTCAAAACATTAGTCATCTCCTCTCGCTTCTTCCTAACTCTCTTTTGGGTACACATCTTCCTCTTCACTTTTTTTATCACACACTTATTTTTCCCCGCCTTCCATAGCTCAGTGATTCCTTTCTCATAAGGAGCAAATCTTGCCAGTTCCCTTATCAACTTTCTCACAAAATCTATTCTCTTACATCTCTTCCCTTTGTTAGCAATCATGGAAGATCTAATTCCTCAATCAATCAATCACATCCCACATGAGTGTCAGTCCCCTTCTATGGTTTAATCATAACATCAGGGTTTCACAAAAGAGTTGCCAATGCCCACTAGATGGTAAGAAAAGAGGTATCTTTATCTTCATTTATAATACTACAAAATCCAAAAACAAAACACATACATTTTAGTACGAGAAATAAATAGATATACAAGTTGAAGTGCATAGAATACAACAAATTTGAGAAAAGAAAATAATGGGGAACTCAAACAACTAGCCTAATAGACTGCAATATCAGCCAAATAAGTACAAATGGGGCTTGTTAAACCACTTTTATATTTCATAGAGTTCAATTATGTGTTTCTTTTACAGCGTATCTCTTTTTGGCAGAAAAATTTGTTGATCTATTTGGTAGCGAACTTGTGTTATCCATGCCTATGTTATAATCATTTATATTTTGTTCTGCCAACTGAATTAATTTCCTTGCACAATGTCATTAATATCATCTAACCATTTCAAATCGCACTCATCATTAATGATCTAAACTCTCAAATCATGTCTTGTCACTGACATAATGAAGGGGTATATTACACTATAGCCTGTGAGATGCAAGGCCACACGTCTATCTATAGGTTTAGTCTAGTAAAAGGTGCATGTTTATTCTAGAAGAGGGAAAGAAACATAATGAATGGGATAGTTTTGAATTATTGCATGTTTGGGAGGAGAATTGTTTCGATGGTGTGGACTAACGTGAGGTCCCATTTTTATTGTCGTAGTATGTTAATAATGCCCGATCATGCTGAATGTTGAATGTGGAATAGTGAATCAAGTGAATTCCATGCAAGGATAAGAGCTCACGTGTTTTATTTGTTGTGTATTTTTTTGGAGTTTGCATTGAATCAAGTTTGAATATATATCTCAAATTTATTTTCACGTGTTTTATTTGCTGTGTATTTTATGTTCGGTGTACATCTCGACCTTGCTCTTTGAATTGAACGAAATGAGAGCTCTACCTCACTCAAACCTATTGGAGTAGGCTGGAGTTGTTTGTGCGTACATATAGGACAGTCTTTTATAAAATCACACTAAGCTCAAAATGAAACAACAATGAGAAGCCCTGTCTTTAAGTTGGAACTATTTTAAATTAGTATGCGATAGCACCAAAATTCCCCTTGATTTTCTTTATCTAACAAGTTGACCCTTCCCATCAACCTTGCACTTTAGCTAATAAATTTTGGAATTTGATTGTCGACTTTAAACTAGTCTTTCGAATTGTTTAAGACATATCTTATGAAATTGACCAGGTGGGTAAGATTTGATATTAGCTGAAGATGTGCATTTATTGAATAGGATTTTGTTTCCAAAGTATATATTTGTCTCACCAGATTGTCATGTGATAAACAGGAGTAGCATTTATGAGGAGAGCAATCTATCTTTTTGCGTTTAGTGGCAAAACATAAAGCAAGATTAAATCTGATTTTGAATAACTTTATTTCCAAGTTGGCATTGAAGTCAAGCACCAGAGTTGAACAAAGGTGAATTAATCAGAGTTGGAAAAATTAAGAATAAGACTTGAAAAAGCATTTTTTAATGCTTGTTAAAATGATCTAGAGCTTCCATTTTCTAGTCTCGTTTTCTGTTTTAAACCAACTCACCTTTCTTTTTTGGTTTAAAGTTAATCATTAATTTGATCTTTTTCAAGTTGGATTAAAATTGAACCTTAGAAACTTACTAAATTCCAATTGGGGTTCTAAGAATTTGACAAACAACTCTCACATTTTGATTTTGGGTCTTTAAAAAGAACTCAAATTTTCCTTTGGAAATTAAAATGAACATGTGCATTTTGTGTTTTGTAATCTTTTTCACAAAGTAATATCATTGAAAAGACATATGTGCTTCTCCTATGCTTCACGACGATCTTGAGAATCAAAATTCTTTTTCTGATATTAAGTTGTCAAAAGGAATGCCTCCACATTTCGATTTGGGGTTAAAAATTGAACAAAACTTGCGAGTGTGAGTGGAAAATATTGTGTGTGTTCTCTCTTTGTTTCTCAACAAAGATCGATTGAACTACAGATATTTTCTCACTTTTTTTATCTTAGAGGGCTTTCCTGGTGGGAAAAATTACACCCCCGGGAATGACCCAACTGGTAACACGCTAAAGCCAAGTGACTTCCAGCTGGTATATAAATGCGGGTTCTTGCAGAAAGTTCGAGAATCACAAGGATAATTATGAAAAGAAGGGCATCAATGGTCTCTTGATGCATGGATGGTCCCCCATGAATGGAACGCCCACATTAAAACCCTTTGTTTAGAAAGGACAAAATCCTAATCTATTTGTTGGTGTAAGAACGGTCGTTCTAAAGCCACCCCACATTCTTATGGCTTTTAGTAGAGATGAGAAGTATTCCATGGGATATTTATGGGTACTAATGCTTGGATGACCCAAGAAGTGTGTGTCGTGGAAGGGAGCCAGTTTGGTCAATCATTTAATCATCCGCTAAGAGTAAGTGTAGCTGGATTTATCCAAGTGGGAACCCAACAAATATTGTCTTTTAATCCTACGATTGTACATGTTCTTGGAATCAAAAACACTTTGCTTGGATCTCAAAACATTTGAAAAAAAACATTCACAAGATCCCCAAAATTTCAAACCCTTTAGAGAAGCAAATACCTTTGATGAATTCAAGTAATCTTGCTTGCCCTAGGGACTTAATCCTTAGAGGCATCTAAGTACTTGAGTTTTATCATCATTTTTTTTCACTAAAGTCAACAATAGGAAACTTTTTCCTTAATTTCCTTGATTCTCCACATAATGGACTTTGTGGGATGAGAAGAAGTTAGGTCATTAGACATCTAGTTTCAAAGCTTAATGAAATAATTGTTTGTGGTAAAAAGAACTCATTAAGAAAATTTAAGAGACAATTGGACCCCACACATGTATTCTTCAAAATTATTTCCTGCAAAATAAAACTCTAAAAACCCAAGTTCAAAAGTCTTAGTCCAAAAGATCGTCAGGAGCATCTTGAAAGACTTATTGAAGTTAGAGAAAGGTTGGTTTACAATTTTTACAAGAAAGCTTCAAGAAACAATCCTAACTTGTATGAGTTTTATTACCAACAGAATCCAAGTCTCTTGCAAAGGTTTTCATTTCTCACATAGGAAGTATTGCATGTTCTTCAAAACCGAGGTCTTGTAAAAAGAATTTTTATCTAGGTTCAAATCTAGGATCAAAATCAATCATTTTCATTCACCCCTCAAAACATCAGTCAAATATCATCTCACCAACAACTCTTGAAAATCTTGAAAACATCATCCATACTAGACTTTTGGAAAATCAAAATATGTGTGGATGAATCCTTCTACACATATTTGATCAAATTATCAAATCCTTTGTGAACAAATTTACCCCTTGATAAAATCCAACATATTGGGGGTCAAAGGAGTTCATTATCCAAAATCATCTTGTTTGACTAGGGGCATCTTGATGAATCCTTCTTTACACCTTTAGTCAAATTATCATCTTGTGTGTGAATGTACTCTAGGACAACATCCAACCTCTTAGAGTTTATAAGTTCAATATCCAAATCAATCCAAATCAAATCCTAAAGTCTATTATCTCCTCCAAGATTTCTCAAAGAGTTCAATTATCTGCACTATCCATCCTCCTGTATCTCATCCCCATCCTTTTATCCTTAAAGAAAACTTGGTTTCTCTTCTTTGAGCCAAAAGTTTAGACCAATCTAAGGTGTTAGAGGTTCATCTCTTACATTCCAAAAATTGATCCTTATTTTATGGTTCAAACTCAATCTCAATACAGGAAAAACATGGAGCAAAACAAAGAAACATCCACTTTGAGTGATCTAAGTCAAACTAAAATAGAATTCAACCCTACGATATCCATTGACCTCCCAATAAATCCTCCTCAAATACCTCAAAATCCTCAAGAGGAAGGTCAAGTGGAAGAAATCACCAACAATGTCTTAGGGATGACACAAGATGAAATCCTTGAGACGGTCCAAAATCTTGAAAATCATCGAATCATTAATGCCATGATGAGGTTGTATCGCTCCCAATATATGCTCGAATTAGCAAAAGAAGGGGCTAAACTCCCTTCTGACTATGATGTAAGCACCCTTGTGTAGAGACCTCTTGGGATCATGCCTGCAATCCCACCCATACCTCCATGTCAAAACATCACCCAAAGCACCCCACAAATCACATCATGCATTGCTCCAACTCTACCAAATGTTAGCAAGGGAAGTTCATTGCTTCATGCCCTTCAAGCACATCCCCTTGTAAATAACCAAGAGTTAGACACAAATACGATACTAGGCCAATCTGTCCTACTAAATCCATTCCACCTATACATTTTTCTCACATTTCATAATCATACCAATTCATCCTCCTTCCATGCAACACCTGTCTATCCTCTAGGCACTTAAACCTCTCCCCGTACCTCACAAGGAGAAGGTGATCTATTTCAAGCAAGAGGACTCTTTGATCCCTCATCGTCACTTCAAGGGAATGTGCCGCCTATATTTCTACCATTTTTACCTCTACCACTTACATATACATCACCCCTTGGGTTGGGTCTTCCCCCTTTAGCCGCCATCAATCAACTAGATCAAAGCAACCCCCCATCATAAATCATAGCATCATGCCAATTCTTCATGTCGTGCCATCAATATCGCAACAATAGATGGCAACTATCCAAATGACCCCAACAATCAACACATCCACCATTCCTCTAGTCACTCAAAGCATGGTTTCCCAAGGACCAAGCATCCCAATCACACCATCCACCACTCAAACCTCGATCATCAACATGACCATTTTGTTCATCACAATGGTCAACACTATTCCCAATCCACCACCACCACCACCAAAACATAACATGGAAAATTCATTCAGCATCACGTTGCAAGCTGCTCAACAAGTTGCTTATCAAAAGGAACTCCAAAATCAACAAGTTGCCCAGGTAGTTGCTCAGCAAGCACAAGCAAAATTAGCGGTGCAACAAGCTACACAAGCCACACAAGCCACACAAGTTGTGCAAGCAGCTCAAGCCGCTCAAGTAGCTCAAGCTACACAAGCTACTCAAATTGCACAAGTAGTCCAAAAAGCACATGCTCAAGCACAATCCCAATATTAATCTCAGTAAGTGCAAGCACAAGCACAAGAACAAGCACAATACCAGGCACAATTGCAAGCAGCCCAACAAGAAGCATATAAACAAGCCTTGCAATATTATCAAGCACAACAACAAGCGGCTCAACAACAAGCCCAACAATAAGCTTTGTTGGTGCAGCAATAGCATGACCAACAACAAGCCTTGTTGGCACAATAGTAGTACAACCAACAACAAGTGTTGTTGGCTCAGCAGCAAACGCAAGCATTAATCACTCAACAAATCTTGCAACAAACTCACACTAACATCCCACTCGTGAATCCAACACCTCAAAACATGTTCACCCCACCTCCTAATCCGTAAGGCGATATGACAACATAAATCAAACTACTCTCACAGCAAGTGCTTTATCTTCAATCAAGAAAAACAACAAGGACACCCAACAATCTATGTCCCTATCCTTTTGACAGGAGCTTAGCAATGGTACCATTCCTGAAGGGATTCGAAATCCCCAAATTTGACAAATATCGTGGGATAGGGAACCCTAAAGATCACATCAAGGAGTTCCAAGTACATTAAATGGAAGTCACATACAATGACATATATCTAATGCATCTATTTCCTTGAAGCTTGGTCGGTCCCGCTATGGAGTGGTTCTCTTGTATGCCTACTGGCATCAGAAGATTCCAAGAAATCAAAGATGCATTCCTCTAGAATTATGCATTCAACATTGGTGTGGATGTTAGTTTAGAGGAACTTTCAGCACTCAAACAGGGAAAGGGGGAATCATTTTCCTCCTTCCTCTAATGATCATGATCCAAGGCCAATCAGAGCAAGTGGACCATGCCAGAAGAGCAACAAATATGCACTATCATTGCTAATCTGGATAAGACCTTGGCATTCTATCTGAAGATGCAATGAATCACCACATATGACCAATTAATCCCCAAGGTGCTCAACATCAAAAGAGCCCTTATCACACAAGGGGGCACAACTACATATCCTGAACATCAGGATAGTCACTCATCCACCAGTTATAATGAGAAACCTTGCACATGGGCGAAGAACAGGAATGTCACAAATGATGGAGTGGTCGATGCCAAGGTCGTCATCAGTGGTCCAAAGCAAAATACCCAAGCACATCATCAACCACAAAACCATAATCACAATAACATGCAATCCAATGCATTAAACCAACAACCACCCCACAGTCATGTCAACAACCTCAATAATCAAGGAGGACCACCTCCATGAAACAAGTATCCCGCAAGTAGAAATTCACATCCCTTGGGGAATCAATCGAATCCATCATGAAGAAGTTGGTCAATCAGAACCTCATCAAGATCCCCACCTATGATAATTAACAAGAACCCCAAGTAAAACCACCCTAGTACAATGAAAATTTCCTTTGTGATTATCATAAGCTCAAGGGACATACGACAACCAACTGCATGAAATTGAAGAATGTCATCCAAGACCTCATTGATGACAAAATCATAAATGTCAAGCAACTAGCCGGCAATCAAGATCTAAAAATCTACATGAATCCAATGCCCAATCACAACCAAGGAAACAACAAAGGGAAGAAAAAATATGGAAATGTGAGCCATGTGGATGAAGGATTTGTCACATGCCTTAACAAAATGGTCACTGTCGTTAGCATCAAGGGAGCCAAAGTGGATTGTGGAGTCACCACACATGGCGGAAAGGTTACCATTGTTGGGAAACCATAGCCTACTAAGACCCCTACCTCCAATCAAAAAAACATCCCTAATGGTTACAATGTCCTTGACCAGTTAAAGAGAACCCTTGCTCAAATCTCCATCATGGAGTTATTGAAGATTTCAGCTACCCACAAAGAAATCCTTGAGGAAGCATTGGCTTCATCCACCGTCTTTTCCAACCTTGATACGGATCAATTCCAAGCTATGGTCAGTAACATCACCACTTTGAATCTCCTCACATTTTTTGATCAAGACTTTCCCGCCCAACCATCTCACAACCATGCACTCCACCTTGAAGTCTTGGTGGATGGGGATGCAAGCCTCAACATTTTTTCACTCAAGCTTATCAAGAATCTAGGAATCTCTAAATATTCCATTGAAAAGGGTAAAGGTATCACAATCAGGGCATACAATGATCAAAAAGAGTGTCTCAGGGCACTATTAAACTCCCTATTCAAGTAGGGCTAGCTATTATTGAAACTACTTCTCAGGTGCTTGACCTTGACCTACCATATAACATCCTCTTGGGATGCCCATGGATCCATGGGATGCAAGCAGTTGCATCGACTTTCCACCAATGTGTCAAGTTTTCATACCAAAACTAAGAGGTCACAATATATGGTGATCCTGAGCCTTTCGCCTATTACAAGAACCTGGAAGCCAAGTACTATAAAGTTCCCCAAGTCTTGAAGAATGATGAAGGTGCCTCCACTCCATATATCGACCCATCCAACATCACCTCCACTTCTGGGACAAAGACACCCTCCATCCCCGACATATCTGACATCAAGCTTATAATCCAAGACAATGGGTGTGGGGAATATAGAATGAAGAAATGATCCTTTGTAGTCAAGGAGTTACCTCAATCCCCCAGATCCCATGGAAAACCACAACCCATAGATACAACATCTCAAACCTTCAGAGATAATCCCTCCTGATTCAGGCATTGGGGAGATCTAGGCTGAGAAGTGGTGGATGAGAGAGACGTATCTAGTCTCCTCTATCAAGAAGAAAGGCCCATGCCTAATCTTCCCATGGATGAAATAAGCAAAGGAATTCAAATGATGTTGGACATGGGTTATAGTAACAATGCAAATCTTGGAAAAAATAGCACTGGTAGTTTGGAACCCATCATTGTTGAAAGGCGAATGAAAAATCTTGGCTTGGGGTGTACCCCTCTGAATGTAACCATACATGGTAGAAGTCCTCTAGTTAACGCACTCAGGACTCCCCCAAAGTTATCGGTAGCTGCCCTCCAGTTACCCATCTCCACAGGTCGAGTCATAGATAACTTTACCTTTAACATAACTAATGTGTGTAGTAGTAGTGATAATGAGGATACCATAACTGGATTACCCATTATTTTTGAAGACTCCTCCCTACTCATGATTAGCACCCTATCTTTTGAGGCGAACCACCAAACTCATGAAATAAACTTGGTCTACCCCCAACTCATCGATTATGACCAGCGAGGACCACTAATTCTAGACACGTTTGAAAATGATGAGGCAATCTCAGAATTCATGGGATTATGGGATACAGTACCATGTGGAGATCATAAGGCTGGATTTGACATTGCACTGGACACTCATGCCTATTATGGGGAGACGATTGAATCCTTCAGTCACAAAAGTGAGGAATTGAGAATAATCTCAAGGTCCTTGAGTGAAAACCACACTGTGGCACTCTTTGACCATAAAATAGTAAAAATAAAGGATGCATCCAATGGTGAAAACATCTCTGAGGCACCGGAGGATGAAGGATTCAATCTTCCCCTCATTGCACTTCATCAAGAAAAATTAGCAATCCTAGCAGAACAATGCAACCCTGTCAACCTAGGAATAGAGGAGCTACCACACATAACCTTCTATGCTGAATCACTTCTCATGGAATAACAAGAACTCTTAGCTGCATTCCTCAAAGAAAGAAAGGTAAATTTTGCATGGACTTATGTTGATATGCCTAGGCTTGATCCAGAGGTCGTAGTTCATCACTTGGCTATATATCCTGAAGAAAAATATGTGAGACAAAATCTCAAAAATATGCATCCCCAAATAGCCTTGCTAGTCAAAATAGAATTGCAGAAACTCCTAGATGTAGGTTTCATACGCTCGCTTAATTATCCAGAGTGGGTGTCCAACCTAGTTCCTATTTCAAAACCCATTGGGGGCATCTGCATCTGCATTGATTTCAGAGACTTAAACAAAGTGTGTTCTAAGGATGACTTTCCACTACCCAACATCGACATGATAGTGGATATGACATCTAGACATGAGATGCTATAACTAATGGAAAGGTTTTCTAGATATAATCAGATCATGATAGCAAAAGAGGACCAGCACAAGATAGTGTTCACATGTCCATGGGGAACCTACTTTTGGAACATGATTCCATTTGGGCTAAAGAATGTAGGAGCAACTTATCAGAGATCCATGGAATTGATCTTTCATGACATGATTCATAAGATGGTGGAAGATTATGTGGATGACATATTGGCTAAATCAAGGAAAAGATGAAACCACATATCAAATTTGAGCTCCATTTTTTATAGGTTGGAAAAGTACAAAGTTTGCCTCAACCCAAAGTAGTGCATCTTCAGAGTACAATTAGGCAAGCTCCTAGGGTATATCGTGTCAATGAGAGGAATCAAGGTAGATCCCACCGAAGTCAAGGAAATCCTCAAAATGGAAGCACCTAGGACACTAAAACATCTAAGGGGTCTATAGGGAAGACTCCAGTCTATCCACAGATTCATATCACATTTGGCAGACAAAAAAATCCCATATTCTCATCTACTCCACAAGGGGGCAGCATACAAATGGGATGAAAAATTCGACCAAGCATTCAACAAAATCAAGGAATGCATACTCACGCCACTAGTTCTAATGTTGCCAATCCTAGGAAAACCATTAATCCTATAAATTTCAGCAACAATGGTAGCTCTCGGTGCTCTCTTAGCTTAGCATGATGAAAATCAAAGAGAAAGATAAATATACTACATCAGCAGAACCATGGTAGGACATGAGCTAAATTACACACCTATTGAGAAAGCTTGTTTAGCAGTCGTATTTGCAGCTCAAAATTTTAGACACTACATGCTGGCTCATTAGATCAAGCTAATCACAAAGATAGATCCACTCAAGTACCTACTCTCCAAAGCCACTCTCATAGGACAGACAGCCAAGTGGGTTATGATCCTAACATAGCATGACATTGAATATGTAGAGTGCAAGGCCATCAAGGGGCAAGCAATTGGGGACCAACTAGTAGAAGCATTGATGTATGCTAATAATCCATTGGTATCAGAGTTCCCTAACGAGTCCATATTCAACATAAACATAGTAGACCATTGGAAAATGTACTTTGATGGATCTCACACACAACATGGGTCAAGCACTGGAATATTCTTCATAATGCCACAAGGTGATTGTATACCCAAATCTTACAAGTTGTCATTTTCCTACACAAACAACATTGTCGAATATGAGGCTCTTGTTATAGGATTAAGAATTATTACACAATGGAGGATCATGGCACTCAAGGTCTATTGAGATTCATAGCTTATTATCAACCAAGTCAATGGCGAATACCAAACAAAGGATGACCAGCTAGCTCCATACAAGAAACTCATGGAGAGCCTCAAAGAATCCTTTATTAATGTCACCTTTGAGAATAAACCAAGAGCTAACAATAGGGCAGCAAATATTATGGCCACAATCAGATCACTCCTAGAAATCCCACACAACGTCCCAAAGTAGGAATTCCTTGTAGAGTAGCTTCTCATACTAGCATTTGAGGTACCAGAGTCCAAATTCGTGTGCGAACTCATTGGTCCCGGTGATCCCTGGTACCATGACATCTACACCTACTCGAGAATAGGAGTCTTTCCCATTGATATAACCCCGAACCTTGAATGAGATTTTGTCAAAAATTCTTCATGTTTCGTCATCCTAGGAGAAACCCTCTACCATAGGAGCATTGAAGGGACCCTATTACATTGCCTAAATATTGAGGAAGCCTTAAATGCTTTAACTGAGGTACACAATGACATTTGTAGTTTGCATTCAAGCGGTATGACTTTGGCTAAGAAATTGTTACGGACAAGATACTATTGGCTCACAATGGAAAGAGATGCACCTGACTTTTTCAGAAGATGCTTGCGATGTCAACACCATGGGGACCTCATCCATACACTAGCTCAGGAGCTTCATCACGTTGTTACACCTTGACCCTTTTCACAGTGGGGGCTCGATATCATCGATAAAATCACCCCCGCCTCATCCAATGGCCATAAATTCATCATCACCACCACAGATTACTTTACGAAGTGGGTCAAAGCCATTCCCATGACCTACATAATTGGAAAGTAGATATCTAAGTTCATCCTAAACTACCTCATATGCCGATATGGTGTCCCTCAAGCTATTATCTCTAATAATGGGACACCATTCAAAAATCAGGATGTTCATGACCTTTTCCAAAAATTCAACATCCAACATCACTTCTCCACTTTGTATTACCCCCAAGGCAATGGCCAAGCAGAAGCCACCAATAAAAACATCTTGAAAATTCTTAAGAAAACAATCAATGATGTTGGTCATGACTGGAATCTATAGCTAGATCTCACCTTATGGGCCTATCACATAAGTATTTTCACACCAATAGGTGTCACCCCCTTCTCCCTAGTCTATGGATTAGAAGCCATTCTCCCCATTGAGATCGAGCTCCTATCTTTGAGGCTATCACTACAAAATCTCATTACAGATGAAGAATATTGGGTCTCATGACTAAATGAACTGGAGCTATTAGATAAACGATGCATGGATGCCCTAAATCACCTGCAAGTCTATCAGAATCGCCTCAAATGTAGTTACAACAAGCAAATCAAGAGGTGGACCTTCCACGTCAGTGAACTTGTGCTAAAGGAGAATCAAAAGAATGTGCCAAATCTGAATAGTAAGGGAAAATTTGAACCGAACTGGTTGGGACCTTTCATCATCATAGTGAGCTACAAGTCAGGGGCATATTAATTATCAACACCGAAAGGTGAACCTCTACACGATCCCATGAATAGCTCACATCTTAAAAATTTATATGCCTAAAATATTTCAAGGTATATAACCAAAAAAATACAAAAAAATAGAAAATTTCCTTAAAAAATGGTCACCTTGATGTAAACTTGGTAAACAAGTATCTTGGTGACGACAAAAAAATCAAAAAATATACAAAAAAAAAAAATTCAGAAAAAGGATTCAAAACAGAAAAAAATTGTCCTCTAGTGAAAATTGCTTATGTGGCGCTTTGGACAAGTACCTTGGTGAAAACCTGGCAAACAGGCACCAAGCATAAATAAAGAACTCTCCATCCACCAGGATATTCATGGCTTATTCTGCACACTCACTTATCCATTACATTTCATCTATCCTTCCACCATTCGTTCACATCTATACCATAGCTTGATCTTGTGTTCATATCATGTTCCACCCTAGTACTACTTAGCACATTCCTAAGGTCAATTTTTCTTGGCTTTATCAAAGTAGTCTATCGCACCACGCTAGGGGCATGTTCCTGTACCTGCATCAAATTTGATTCGTGTATATTCTTATGATCTTCCTTAAAATCAAAAAACCCAAAAACATTCAAAAAATCCATCAAAAATCCAAAAACATTTAAAAAATCCATCAAAAATCTAAAAACATTCAAAAAACATCATAAAACATCAAAAATCCAAAAACATTCAAAAAAAATCAAAAATCCAAAAACATCCAAAACATGTCAAAAATCTGAAAAATAAAAAATAGAGTCAACCAGTTGAACTACGTCATCTCTAAACTTGAATGTAGGTAAGGTTGATCTTTGATCATCCCCTGAGAGACCCTAGGTCAGTCCTTTAGGAGTCTATCATAATAAGCGGGCAATTCATCATTTGTTTATATCTTCATCTTGTAAATTGGTCAAGTTTGTCCTCGGTCAAACTACGTGGTCTCTGCATGTATAACGTAGGCAAGGCTAATTTTTTTATCAGCTCCCGAGACCCCTATGATAGGTCTTTAAGTTAGTCTCTTGGTCAAAATCTCGAAAATCCAAAAAAAATTGAAGAAACCTGAAAATCAAAACAGCCTCAAAACATTTCAAAATTCTGAAAAACATCCAAATATTTGAAAAAAAAACTAAAAATGGTGCACCTATCTCATCTCGCTTTCACCCACAATAATCATCACTCATAATAAATCACCATCGTTTCCATCCTTTGCTAAGTTAGTCAGAAGCAAGTCTAGCAGGTTTAAAAGTGAAAGCTCAATCGTCAGTAAGTCAGCAAGTTGGTCAACTCAGAGTATCAATAGCTTATCATCCAGTCAATCTCATCATCACTTGATCACATTTCCTAGGATGCATCCTTCCTACAATGGACATCAACATCAGGCATCACTGTAGTTTAGTTATGGCTAGCAATATGAAGAACATTAGCTTGTTTGTTTACTTTATCTTGGTCTTTTTGAATTATCTTATTTTGTGCTCATTCCAAAGACCTCTCGATGATGCCTAATAAAAAGGTTTAGAGAGAAAAGAATAGGGCAATGATAATTATCTTTTTGTCTGCTATGCTTATTGGATGTTCTTGTAATATAACTTGGTCATGCATGCTTTGTTTGGTTTGTAGGGAAGGTATTTTAAATGTCTTGTTGACCACATAGAAAGGCGTTCTTTTCTATGTTTTGGTCCAAGATGTTTAGAATATTTGAACTGCACTCTGAATAAGGTTTTGTATGTCAGGTGTGAACAAGAGTACTCCTATATGATTGTTAGTTCAAATTCCATCACACTAGGTGCAACGCCATCTGGGTTCTTTATACCTTGATGCATCGTACCTATGTGTGTTATCAAACATAAGGAAAGTTATGCTCTTTATCTCTCCCATCCTTGGATAAGCAATACATCATAATCATTCATCATCATATCTAATGGACTTGTTGGACTTCTGCATCTTCTTAGATTTAAGGGTTGATCCCTCTCATTCTTCTATCCTCTTTCACACTAACATAGTATAATTTCATCATCTTGCATAATCATGTCATATCATCATAGGACAACATCATCCATCTCATCCATCTCACATGCATTACATAATCATTTAAGTTGTTTAGGATAATATAGCTTTTTTATTCTAAGCATCTTAAAAAAATGGCATCATCATTATCATATAGATCTGTTAGTCTAACCATCCATAGATCCAACTTGAAACTCTTTATCGTGAGATTGACCTCAAATTGAACTTTTCGCTCAATCTCTCAAGGGGGAAATGTACCAACGTACTTCTTTCCACTGGGGTATCCAAAAAAATCAGAATTTTTTTTAATTTCGATGCCGAGAGCATCATTCTTTGAATCAATGCAACAAGTACATTGCTTCAAAGAGGGGAAAAATGTAGACATGCAAAATTGACATCATGCATCTAATGTTCCTCGTATTTAACTGCTAATGTTCATCTTCTAATTAAATAAATCAATTTTATTTAATTAAATCATAAATCAATCCTAAAGTCCCCCTTTAATTAAATAAAACAATAATATTTAATTAACTTCTAAAGTTCTTCATTTAATTAAATAAATCAAATTTATTTAATTAAAATCACTAACATCACCCTTTTTGATTAAATAAATCAAATCTTTATTTAATTAAATCTAAAATCATTTTCCTCTCACTTTGATTTATTTAAATCCTAAAATCTAAGTCAAAATTTTCAAATCACCTAACATCAGATCTTAATTAATCAAATCTTGATTAATTCTAACTCGAATCCATGTCCCATCCTCTAGCTTTTTTCACTTGCACAAATAAATCAATTTAAGTAATTTATTAAATCGTCATTTTCTCTCAACAAGGCATAAAAGTGGAATATTCCTCCATTCCAAATCTCCCTCCAAATGAGATGTGTCCCTCCAACAAGGCATTTATTTCATCTTGCAAGTCCTTTTTCCTTGAGCCAAGTGGCCATAACTCCATTTGACTCTCCCTCCACCTTGTCATTTCACTAATTTCAAATTTCAACTAATTGCATTTATGGGCACATTCATCAAAATATGCACATCCTTGGCCCATTCACATGATGACAAGTGGCCTCTTCCTATTGGTTGGGTTTTTATCGCACATTCATCCCTTTTGCCTCTTCTCTCATCAAATTCTTTTATAAATAGAGAGGTTATCCTTCATTTTGATCATCCACAATTTAGAGAAAAGTTACTCTCTTCATATTGAGAGCTAATTTTATCCACTTCATATCGTAGCATCTTCAAGGCATTTTATCATTAAGCTTATCAAGGATTGGGAAAGGGCTACTTTACATATCAAGGGTGCACCAATCCACTATGGAATAGGTATGCATTATGCTTCTTTAAGCTTTCAATTAATCTATATTATGATTTTATGAGGCATGATGGATTATTTCATAGGAGCACTATTATGTTTGCATAGTTTGAACTAACCCATGCTAAAGAGTGTTGAAGTTTAAGTTGTTTACAGATTTGTGGTGCTTACAAATAGCATTATGGTCACTAGGAAAATTGCCATCATGATTATCAAAGAGATAAGCAGGATGATGGCCAGGGTGAAGGCTACCAGCATCACTAGCCTCCACAAGAACCACCCCTATTGCTAGACCAAGGATAGGGAGATCTCATGGCTAGACTTACTCAAGTTACTATTGAGAGAGATCAGGATCAAGTAGTGTGATCAATGTATTATAGATAGATATTTCAGGCCAAGAGAGAAATACATAGAGATAGTGTGTAGATAGGTGTATGATGCACAAATTATGATACTTATGGCTGAATAGGACAAGGACCACAGGGAGAGGGACACTGCCATTCTAGAGAGAGACACAAAGCAAGGGTAGCATGTACAACTGGAGATTTCATAAGCCTCCTCCATCCCTATGGACAAATATATGAGGGAGAGAGATGAGCTAAGGAATGAGAGGACCTACTATAGGACCTTGTATGAGGTCATTGTTCCACATTCATAGAGACAACCGAGATATGGATCTAGGAGTACCACTACAACAACAAGATCTAGTAGGTCAGGAGGAGTATCCATCAACAAACCATTGGTACAAACCTTAGGTCCTCTTTTGTAGCCACATAGATCTCCAGGCCATATTGAGCATGATCAAAGATCCCTATCCCATGATGGTCAGCATGGACCACCCCCAGACAAAGAGCACTAGGACTGAGAGATTTATACATTGTTCTTTTGTTATTATTTATAGAGAGACTTGATGTAGACACATTTTATATACATTCATTAGCCCTTGAGCCTCATATATATGTAAAATTTGATTCAATTGATATTTATCACACATGTTATGATGATGATGATGTATCACACTTTGATTTATTTTTGGTGATATATGAGATACAACCATTTTTTGTTGAACACCTAAAATACTGAGAGGGTGGTGAATCAATATTCTATTAAACCATTAAAACATTAGCCATCTAATTACCAGAATATATTCAACTAAAATAATGAATGAAATAATGAAACATACGCAACATCACATAACACATGAATGTATCAAGATTTTTACGTGGAAAATCCAAAATGGGAAAAACCATGGTGAGTGTTAGCTAACAATACATTATATCTAGATATAGTATATTATAGAAATGCTCATTATAGGTGGACACACTATCTAGTGGACTCACTTCCCACAAAGAATAATATATAAGATAGAAGGGGTGTCTTAAAACCCATTGAACTATTATTATTGCATCTACAACATGCCAGATTACAATTCCAATGAAGTACAAAATCGATCTTTGCATTGATCTAGATCAATGCTCTGCTCTGCTCTGAATTCACACAAATCTGATCACATTCACATCACACATGCATGTAGGTGGAACACCATACATTTCATTAGTTTTTCATTACCCTCACATCATCCCAAAACACCAAAAATAATCTACTATATATATCCACATCAAGTGTAACTTCAATTAGGTTGGCCTAATTGGAAGTAATGCACAACATCAAACTTTTCATCCTCGAGAAATTTCATCCACATCTTGCACCTTAATTAAAAATTCAAAACTCCTCAAGATAGATTAGGATGGATCTAATATAGGTCCTACATAAGATAAAACTACTTTTTCATCCTTCACAAAACATCAATTGTGTTAGGTCGGCCCCAAATAAGACCTAAACACAAAAACCTTCAGTTGTTCATCCAATTCACCACACTCAAAACACAATGCCATCTAGAATTCCTATTCAACTAACAACTAGAAGCTTATCTTCAACATCACAACTCAAAATTTTCATCTACAGAGGAACACGAAATCTCCCATGCCAACACTCTATAAAAGAAATAATTATAATATACAGAACTAGACTCTATCATTTATATCTTCTAGGATAATTCATCAATCAACAAAATATCATGGATTTGGATGCATCTGATTTTCTCCAAAATATTTTTAGAACCATAAAGTTATATCAATATTTGTAGTGGAGTGCAGACCCAAAAACTGATGCATTGAACCACTATACTAGCAGGTTTGATACTTAGGAAAATTTATGTGTAGCTATACCTTCAAAACCAACTTATATTGTACAAATATCTTCAACAACACTTCTAAATCATGCTAGGATGGTCCAAAAAAATGTTGAAATCAATGAAAACACTTGATCATGCATTATGTACATACCATTCTCATGTTGCTAGACTACATCATCAATGACAATCTTCTCAATCTTTCAACATTTTTGATGCGGCATGATGTCTTATGAGATAATTTGTAATGTACATGATGTTTATACATGTTGCATGCAATGGTTAAGAATGAATTTGATTTTTATGATATGTTGATGCTTATGATTATGTGATGGATGAGTTATGATATGATATTGATGATATATGATTCATGGTATGTCGATATTGATGGTTCCTTTTCAATGTAAGATGTGATGTTACAAATGATGATATGCTCATATGGTTATTTTTTTCTACTTTTTTTATATTTGGTGATATGAATGATATCACATGATTAATATGATATGTCGATGAGTTTGTGGATGCAAGATGCATGTGGTACTAATGATGTTATCATGTGGGATGAAGATGCTAGGTAGAAGAATAGTTAGATAGATCAGAAGAAAGAAGAAATTGATGATATTGATCCAATTTGTTTACAAATCCATAGCAATCCTTATGAATGTAGCAAATAGACACAATGCACTAGGTTATTAATGACAAGGGTGGATTTGTATCTATTGTGTGGAATTTGACTCTACAAACAAGGAGTATTTCTGCTCATACCAGCTTTACATAAACCTATTATGAGTGTATGGGTTAGAAGTTCAGAGCATTTTGTACTAGTGCACAGAGAGGTATGAAGAACCTAACATGCAAGGCTACTTTATTTTTCCTAAAATGACTTCCATACACACAAGGTAAGCATTCACCATGGTCATATTGTAAAAATATCCAACAAACACAACATACAAAATCAATGAGCATGCCCCATTCCTTCCTCTCTAAATCCTTATGGACATCCTCAAGAGGTCATCAGGATGAGATAATAAGATAAATCAAAAGAAAAGATTAAAATACATGAACAAATATGTTGTATCACTTTCCAAACAATTTAATTATTCAGCGAGGTTATCCATCGATGATGCCCATTGTAGGAACGATCTATTCATTAAGGCACATTCCAAGATGTTGATATGAGTCTAATGTTGATAGATAGGCAGTTAACACTTAGCCATTGTTTTAGTTTGATAATGATCAAGTCTTTATGATTTTTTTCTTGAATGCTTTTGGATTTCAATGTTCTTTGCTTGTTTGATTTCTTTGTCAAAAGGTGAAGGTGATTTTTTTTACTATGGATGGACAGTTTATTATTAATAGGTGATAGTGGAGATAGGATTTTTTTATAAATTTTTAATTTTATTTTTCTTTTTGAGGTTAGTTGAGGCTTTTTTATGTTTTTTGGTTATATGGGTTTTTTTTAGATTTTTGAGGGATTTTAGAGACCAAGAGGGAGACCTAAGGGGACTGACCTAGTGCCTCAAGGGCTCATTGATGATGGACTTCCCTACATTATACATGTAGAGACATTGTATTTTGTTTATTAGACTCAAGGTGGCTCGTACCAAGATGGCCAACAATGTTTTGGGGATTTTGATTGTCTTAAAAAAAAAATTGGATTTTTTTATGTTTTGCATGACTTTTTTAGATTTTTGATGTTATTTGGATTTTTATTTTGGATTTTGAAAGTTTATCTAGATGTTTTTTGTTTTTTTAATAAAAAACCAAATCATGGATCAATATTTTGTAGATGATAATGTAGTAAAGATCATTTTGGATCAATTTATCTTTCATTTGAACATGTTTAAGTTGAAAAATGTGTTAGAGGACATAGACCAAGACTTTTTTGGAGAAAGATGAAAGTATATGCCCCTAGTTTCTAGAAATGTATAGAACATCATGAATTGATAAACAAGGTTGAGCACAGAGGAACCTTCAAAATGAAAGATCTTACCTCCATTGACTACCTCATAGTGATATACCCTATTAGAATAAAGGATTTGTATTTGGATAGGGCTGGATAATGATGGGATGTTTGGATCGTGATAGATGTAGATGGTAGTATGGTATGAAATAGAATATAGTTGATGAAAATATCATGTCAATATTTTAGAAGAAAGAAAAATTGAAGTGTTTGTCCCTAATTTTGCCAAGATCAAGACAATTTTAAAACGAATGGTTTTGATATGGATCATGGAATTTATTATGGATAAGAATGAATAGGATGTGGGATCTTATTATGGATGAGATAAGATGCTTCCAACTGGAACAATGTACATGGATCCTTGATTCTACACATGATGTATGTTTACTGAGTTTTCATCATGGTACTTGCCCAAAGGGCCACCAAAGCGGTTTTCACTAGAGGACAAAAAAATTCTCTTTACTATTTTCTTTTAATTTTAATTTTTTTAATTATTATGTTGAACCCTCTATGGGTTTTGATGTAGATTCTATTGTCATGATATTCCAACGATTCCCTAAATGGAAAATTAATTCCAACACATCAGTGCTTGCATATAACTCCTCAATGTATTAGTCATTTTTGTTGATACCAAGATTAGCCTTATCTAAGTGCCCACATCACCATAAAGTTCCCTTAGAGTCCTTATGATAAAGATTATTTTTTATTACATGGTTAATGCTTGATTTGGATGTTCTTCTTCTTGGTATTGGTAAATTTTGATAAGGGATAGAGATGAGGATGGATTGGTTGACGGCTCGGATATTGAATCTTTTGTTTTTTGATCTTGTGATGGTGAAGCTTGAGATGTGTATATAGAATTTCTCTTTGATTTATGACCAAATTGATTATGTGATATTGAAGCTTCTTTTTGCATTGATGGACACTAAATTGATAACTAGATTTTTGTTTCTGTTTTTGCTCCATAGTTTCTTTGACTAATGGAGTTTGAATTGGATCATTTACTTTTTCTTGTTTCTGAATCCATTTGAGCTTCCCTTGTCCATTTTGATTTTTCAATTCATTAGCTTCAACAATTTTATGTTTTCCTTTGTAAGAATTTTTTTTTTTTTTTTCCTAATTAATAGCTGGGAAGATGTGGCAATGGTAATTTGTGACATGGATGGTAGAAGTACTAGCAATAGTTTCATCATAAGAACCCTTCATGACTCTCATGTTGATATTTGAACTAGACAAGGTTTCCCCTAGTACAAGTGAGTATCACAATTATGATTAGATTTTTTGACTACTAGACAACTCATATCTTTATGCTAAGAACTATCGATAATAGTCATCTACTCATTACGTGATGTAGATAAATGCTCAATATTTTTGGCTTGAAGTTGAGAAGTAGTGGATTCTAGTTATACTTCAAAAGATGTGGTTGTTCCAAAGTTCATATAGAATCCTTCTTCATGGTCTTTGTATGGTATATTATCCTGAGATCTATGAACTTGAGTATAGCTTCATCATTTAAAAATATGCTTGAAGTAAGAGATGCTTGTTTTGAATTAGGGTCATCTACATGCTAGTGGAATCAGGTAACACATGAGTAGATGTAGGAGTTGTTGGTGTAAGGTTATGACTATCTTTTGTGAAATGATAAATAGATTAGAAAATGGTCATTAGGTCATGATAGTACTTTGGGTAAGTTGTAGGTTCTTCATCTTGGCTCATTTCACAATAACTATCATTAATTAGAAAATGTTCATTAGCTAATGGTAGTATTTTGGTGAAATAGGATCTTGATTTTGACTCATTTTGGAGCATCCTTTGCCATGCTTAGGAGTGTTTTCTTGACATGATATTTGGATAGATGGTGGATTATGAACGTATGATGTCAGGATAGCTTCAGAATTTTGGGACGAGGATGATGAATCTTGGGTGGATATGGAAGGTGATGGAGGACACGATTATTTTTGGATTAGATCTTCTTGATATTGGATTTGGATAGCATAAATTTATGAATTGGATTTGGAACTGATATCATCTACTGCAAATAGCCCTTGGATAAGATCCTAGGAGTTAGATGATTAGTTTGGTGAGGATGGTATTGTAGACACATAAAAATGACCAAGACCTACAAGCACTATTTTACCACTTTTCGTCATGACATGATTATAACATTTTAATTATGTTTCTAACCCACATTCAACTATTAATTAAATAATTTATAATTATTTAATTAATTCATAATCTCTCATTCTGCATGATTATTAAATAAATAAATCCTATTTATTTATCTAATATGTCACTAATTATCAAAGTCTTCTTGCAATTAAATAAAATCTTACTTATTTAATTAATCCTTATCATTAATGTCTTCCTGATTATTAAATTAATATATTTTAATATATCTATTTAATATGTCACTAATTCCCAGATCCTCTCTTAATTAAATAAATTCATTAATTTATTTAATTAATTAACTACTTCTCCTAAATTAAATAATTATTTTAATTATTTAATTATGGCATGTGACACTTTGGTATTTTTAAATAAAACAAATCATTTAAAAATATCTCACATACTTAACTGATTCTTCATTTAGTAATTAATTTCAAAAATCAATTACTTCTTATCTCACAAAATCCCTATTTTGAGTTAATTTAATTCAAAATAGAATTATTCTTCTACAACTCAAGTAATTTCTAAAATTATTGATTTTCTAAAATCCCATCCTCTTGTCTTCTGATTTTTACTAATTTCATCTCCACTGTCACATTCAGTCTTGATTTAATTCATTTAATTAAATCTTATTCACACATATGGTTATTTTCCCTAACCCTAATTGAGAGTTTCCTTATTGAATCTTGACCTTTGATTCTAGGGCATTCCTTAAATCTCTCATCTTGTCTGTCCGTTCAAGATTGCATTTTCTATAAAATGACAATCTTGATCTCATTTCCGGATCCATGATCATTTACTTAATAGACTTTTGACATAGGCATTCTTGATATCATAGACTTTTATTTACTATTTGCAATAATAGGATTGAGTTTCTAGTTGCATAGTTTAGTAACTTAAATCCTTCAAAGGCTTTGTAGAGGCTAGGCATATAGAGGTGCTCACACACAAATCTGAGGGCATCCATCATTCCAAAGCTTGAGGAGGTGCAATAGAAGTTAGACATGGAGTAGTAAATGGGTGAGATCTTTCCAAGTTCTTCCTTTTCTTATGATTATTCCTTTGCATTCTATTGTATGATGTTTATTTAACTTGTAGGTACAACTAATCAAATGATTTGTCTTGTAGGAAAATTAAATCGTCATTACAGGTATAGATTGACTTTGCAAAGACCTTGGAGATAGAATAGGATATTCTTCATAATTAAATTCTTCAATGTGACCTATCATATGGTCAAATGAGATGGGAATATTATGATCCGATATGTGCTTGAGGGGAGTATTTTTATGTGATGTATTGCTAGAAACATTAGAATAGTTTTGATCACTTGTTTAAAAATTATCTTGATTAATGTCCATTTTCTCCTTAGGATACTAACAAACATGATTGATATAAGCATATGATCCTTCAACATATTGTAAAAAACTATCATAAACATAGCTTATTTGGCCACTACTTCTCCTTATCAGAATCCTTTTTCTTTCGATGATCGGGCATTGTTACTTCTTGATCTACATTAATATCCCCTAGATCAATGAGATCTTGTTTAAGATGTTTAAGTTTGATGCAACTCTATGTTTTGTGACCCTTTCTTTGATGAAATTTGCAATAATCAATTTCATTATACCAAGAAGGTTTGAATTTGGCTTCATCATATTATTTTTTCTCAAGCAGCTTGATAAGGTTTGATAGGATCAGTTTGTTCAAGACTACCTCGATAGGTTCCCCTAAGGGAGTGAATTTGTGTCATGTTTGATTGGAATCATTGTTGTTAGATCTTGATTGTCCTCTTGATGGATTTTTGGTTTCATGTTTTGGTAAATTATTTAGAGAATTTTTCAATTGATTGTTTTAAACATTGTTTTGTGGATTATTAGATGGAGATTGTATGTTTTTAACAAATTTAGTATTAACTACTCCATCATTTTTGTTCGTAGCCCATATGCAAGGTTTATCATTTGAGTTTGATGCTTGATCTTTGTTATTGTATAGTTTGATGACACTTTTTGTGATGACATCTCATTATATGGTTAAACCATTTTTAATAATTTCTTCAAAGGTGTTAGGGTATGGTATAGTCAGTAGGAAGCTCATGTCGGTTTGAAGATTTGAGAGGAAGATTTCAACAAGTTATTTCTCAAGAACGATCCATTTTCACTTACTCGCTTTATGTCTCCATCATTGTAAGTAAGAAGCAAATGACTCACCTTGGTTTTGTTTTATCTTATACAAATCAAGAACCATGGTGTCTTGTTCGATGCTATATGAGAAATGGTTAATGAATTTTTTAAATAATTCATGGAAAGTTTTAACTCCGGGAGGTAGATGGGAAAAAAATTCAATAGCTACAACTCCAAGACTTCTCAAGAAGAGTCTCATTAGATAAGAGTCATTGTTAGAAAAATCCATGCAAGCTACATAAAATTCTTGCACATGTTCAATTGGGTCCCCTCTTCTTTTGTATTTTTCAAATTTTGGGATTTCAAAGTTTTTTGGAAAGGGGGTCATTGGTATGCTACAATAAAATAGATAACGGCATATGTCTTGTAATACATAGCTCTTATTGGGCTTCCCAAGTTCTATATCTGATATCCTTTGGCTAAGGTTTTGAATTTTCAATACTATGTCAGTACTTGGTGTGTTTGATTGAGAATTAGGCATGTTATAGCCTTGTTGTCTCACAATGAATGTTGAGTCATATCATGGGTTTTGTGTGGGTGTAGGGCCTTGAGGTATGCTATGCATTTCTAAAGAAGGATTGGTTCCTTGTATAATGTTATGTGTGTATAGTGGATTGAGTGTTTGATGTTGTGGTGTTGTTGAAGTATGAAATTTTGATGTTGTGGGTTTATGTTTCGTTGTTGTCGATTAGGATTTTGATGTTGTGGGTTAGGTATTTGGTGTTGTGTTTTGTGAGTCTGGTGTTGTTGGTTGTGAGTTTGAATGAATGAAGATCCATATTGATTTTTCATGAAATTAGGATATGGATTTTGGAATTGTAACCTTTGTTGGTATTGTGAATTGTATGAAGGGTCATAATATGGAAGTTTTTGTTGTGCATATTGTATTCATGTTTGATCTGGAGTTTTTTTTAACACATTATTTGATCTTGAGGAATGTTTGTTTATGTGTTGTGTTGTTAGGTAGATGGTTTTTGTGTGTGAAGAGGTAGATTGTTTTGTTGTATCGATGGATTGTTTGAATTGGGAATGGTATAGATGGGTGATGCCATGTTTTGTTGTTGTAAGGTAATATTGGTGTGTAGTTTTGTGCGAGTGTTGAGTTATTGATTTGGTGTGTGATGCATGGGTGAAGACACAATAGTGGTTTGCAATTCTAGTGAGGAAGGAAAACTCACAAAAAATGACCACATGCCAAAAATGTGATTTTGGGGGTTCATACAAACATACTGGTTTGAGTGAACCCATTCCCTAGTTTCCTACCCAAATACCAAAAAAAAATGCATCATGTGAGGTGGTTTGCTCAAAAAAGGGTTTGAGTCAACCCTAGTTCACTCGAACCCCTAGGGGTTCGTACGAACTCCCCTTATCCCTCATTCTCCCCCTCAGACACAAAAAAAACACCTAAATTTTTTCACTTTGAAGCTCGGTTTGAACATGAAAATGGTGGAGACTTCACAAACCCAACTGGAATTAGGTAGTCCTCAAAATGAGCTATCCAATGAATATAATTTTTATATGTTTTATTTTTATTATGTATTTGTTTTTTAGTTTTATTAAATATAGTTTTTTCAAAGAAAATGAAGGTCTCTACTCTACACATGTGGGAAAATAGTAGATTATCAAAACAAAATTGAAAAATATGAGTGCACTAGATATTGAAGTCCTTGATCCAACAAAATAAATTGAATTTTAATATATACAAAGAAAGTTACACATTGTATGGTCGCGCTATGTCTGAATTCTAATTGGTTTGATTTTGGAACTTGATTAAAGAAAAAATATTCAATAAAAAACTATCTAACCAAGTGGAAGCACTAGATATCAAAGTCCCAAATCTAAATTTGAAAGAATTAGAATTTTATCCTTCATGGAAAAAATATTATGCATTATACGGTGTGCGTCACTTTTTAAAAATGTTATTTTCTAAAAAAAACTAGTTTTCATAGGAGATGGAAAAATAAGTGCAATCTGATTCCAAAAAATTTGATAAAAATAAAATTAGAATCTACAGACAAAATGTGACGAGACTCTAGTTTGCATCATCTTCAAATTCCTCACATTTTAGCTGCTATAGGTGCCCGAATGTGAAGATTTAGTTAAAAATAATAATTTCAGTGTCTAGTTTGGCCAAAAATTGTAAAACACTATTGTGGGATCACTCACATAGGTCTAGGTGGAAGTTTACCCATATTTTTCATGTTGATAGTTGGTCTATACACTGCTACATTTTGTGACAAGGATGTGTCATACAAGTTTCCAGATACATTTTGTCTCCATGTATTTGTTGCAACATTATTAGTTGCAAGTGGTGTGGAGAATGGGTTTGTTGATTGTTGGGTGATGTTTTGAGCTTCCAAGGTGTTGAGATCCATTTGACTATGTTGGGAAAAAAAATCTTCTTCCACTTGAGATGGTTGTCTAAATAAATGATTGTAAACATGTTGTGTGGAAGACGACTCACTGATTGGTGCTCTTGGTTTTGAAAAGAGAGGAGGTATCTTTTGATCTATAGTTGATTTAGGTATGTGTCTAACCACTGTATCTTCATCCATATGAATGAGATTTGAATCTTTGATATCTTTGACATTAGATCCCATGGGTATTTTGGCACCATGTTGTGTAAGTCTAAGGAAATATGTGTTGGGATCTAAGTTGGTTAGTTTGTCCATTACCTTTTGTAGCTTAGGATCTATGGTGAACTCTAAGAGATCTTCTTTAGTAATTTCCCCATCACTATCATCTTCTATGAGTCCATCTTGTTGTTGAGGGGGATGGTTTATTTGTTGAGAAAACATGTGTTGATGTTGAAGATGGAAATTGCTTTATGGAAGATTGGTGTTATGTTTGTAAGAAAGGGGAACCAACCACTACAAGGCCCTAGATAACAAAAGGCCAAGAGCAGAAAGGCTGCCCTAACTTACCTCAGTTTAAATGAATGTTAGGATAGGAGGGATGAGCATGATGAGGACTATGTGTCCTTTGATCACTCTATGATTTCGGGGGTTGAAGGGAGACTAGACGAGTCACCTTTTAAGGTCAACTCTACGCCTCAGGTAGCTCTCTGTCAAAGGATAGAAGCATGGTTTTGAGATGAAAAAATGGTGCATTGGCATCTCACATGCGTGATAGCATCCATACAACTAGAAAACTAGAGAGATGAGGTTGAACTCAAAAAGAGGGACTCATAGACTAGTTTAGAAGTTGGGGGAAGTGAAGAAGAAGTTCAAGAAGAGTGAAATATAAAGACGAATATGATAAATAAAGTATGTTACCACAAGGGTGATGAAGAAAATTTTGCAGACCAACCTTCTCGCTAGCTTGCTCCAAACTCTTTAGATGCATAGTGGTAGGAAAGGTGAACACACAACTATGATGGCAAAGATAATCCAATTCGAAGCTTCTCTCAAATACTCTTACAAGAAGTCATAAACTCCATTATTTTGTAAGTGATCAGCACCCACACACCTAGGGTTCACAACTCATACCACCCACAGATATTGAAATCATTTGGATCATGTCACATTAGGACAAAACAAGGTTCAACAACCCTCTAGCACTTAGGTTTCAACAAACAACTATCACTATGGTGATTTAGACCTCACTCCCTCTTAAGGCTTGTAGCCCTTACCCGGTAGGATAGTCAGAATAAAAACCACATGGAGGACTGTCAAGAAATCAAACCCATGGATTCAAACACCCCACATGGACCCCTACAAAGTTCCAAAACCTTTCCTCTTGACTGTCAAGGCATAACTCACAATGACCTTTTCTACTGCTACTCCAAGAGGCCTAAATCACAGACCTACACCTGGGTCTTGACTATCTTGGCTCTCCCCTTCACCCCAAAGCCAAAAAACAAAATCCTATAGTTTTTCCTCACCTGCTACCATCATTCCTAATTTCCCCCCAAACAGATTTTCTAGAAACCAAGCAAAACTCACTTTTTTGCTTGTTAATTAGGCTTGCCACATAGAGATGTCAAGCCAAGAATCTCACAACACTTCCTCTAATGAGCCTGTCATTATCCAAGACATTGAGGACATAATATTATAGGAATATACCTTCCATCCCACTAGGATTTAGCAACTCTACAATGTGGGGATGGAAGAAACACCCATAATTCACTCAAAACCCTGATTTTGAGGGTTTTCAGACCACCTGGGAGTAAAATTAAGATATCTCCCTCGATACTCAACATAATCTCACCACTCCAATGCCAAATGAAATTTTATTCAATTACCTATCCAAAAATTATAGGCTTGGAGCATGAAACAACACGTACAGACCGTACCAAGTATGTGATTAGCAATTTCTTCAAGAAAACACATAAATCAACAAACTCTTTATTGAAAGCTTATTCCAAACTTCAAGAACAGCCTTGCCTCAACCAAGAGAGGAATATATTAATCCTTTCAACCTCCTCCAACTTCCTCCAACTGAAATTTGAATCATTTGGTTGTTGGAAACACAAAAAGACTTCATTTTTTACTCTTTAATGCCTAATTAAGGCAATTTAGCCAATTTTCACCAACCTACCTACAAAGATACCTCCAAATTATGTGAAAGGCATCCAAAACTCCTCAAAATGAACAAGATAACTCCCCTCAAGTTTCTAGCTACATCAACGCATCAATTTTGCTTAATTTGCCAAAATGCACTAGACTTACAAAGGAGGATGGAGACCTTGTTTGTACAAAAAGTTGGTCATCAAGACCAAAACTCCACCAAATCCCTAGGAGACCTATTACAAAGCAATGAAATAGTCCATGAGACCTTATTCCAACATTAAACAAATAAAAAAAACATAACAAATGATTATAGGTCCCTTAGACCCATGGGTGCTCCTGGACCATCTTTTCACCTACACACAAAAAAATGGGGAATGTTGGGGTTGTTTAAGGGCCTACCTCAGTCAAACCAGGTTTTGGTGTTTCTAGCTCCACAAATAGCTAGGTTTGCAACAACAAGAAATAATGATAAAGAAAGGAACTACAAGCTATGTAAACACAAAAACACTACAAACAGTACTTACTTACTCAACCAAAGGCGATAGAAGAGATTATAGGAGCTTACCACCTTCGTCCAAAGCACTCAAGGCTTGTGGAGGAGAAGAGTGAGATGGACTCAAGCCTCTTTTGTCATGGTGTCTTTCCAACACTCACACCATCGGAGTGATAAAATAGTGGATTTATACAATGGAGTGCAAAAGTCCTATTACAAAGCTTGTGAGTGCTTGAAAGAGTGGAGGAAATGTGAAGAGATGAATCCAATATCTTGCAAAACTCCCTGAATGAATGAGAGAGTGAAGAATATGAAGGAAAGGATGAAAAATGGCCATATTTGAGTCAGCCAGCCGAAGAGGGATGTTACTCTTTGACTTCCAATCAAAAATGCAATGCCTCTATAGTCTCCAAGTGTAGGAATCTACCGGGGACATAAACACATGGCGTGGACGTCTATGCATTGTACGGGCATCCCCGATAGAAATGGCCCCACCAACATAGAAAACAAGCACCAAGTGGATTCAAGTAGTGGGTTTAAGTGGAATTAAGCCTTTGCCTTAGGTTTTCTAAAGTGTTAAGGGGGTAAAAGGGAATTTGTATTAGGGGTGCAAATTCATGCTTATACATTTTGTCACCACTTTAGCGAGCACGAGTACCGATGAGTGCTTTGGTAAAGTAGAGTGGTAAGAGTAACAAGGGAAGAGATGTATACCTAAATCGATGAGGAAGCAGAGCACAGTCTGGAAAACTCGAAAGTGCAAGAAAGGACTTCATAGGTCCATGGAGATATTAAGTTGGCAAATGAAAGTGCCTCATAGGCTCATGATCTTGCAAGGGAGGTATCCTTCAAGAACTCTCACATGAAGGAAACTAAGAAAAGAGCACCTTGCAGACCTACAAGGAAGGTATCCCCCAAGAAATCTCACATGAGGGAGACTGAGAAAAGGGGACTCTGCAGAGTCAGAGATGGTGACATATTTACCCATAGATAAAACACATGAAGAAGCAGTTGCACAGGCCAATGAACAGGCAGTCACGCAGACCCTCGTTAAGTTGTAAGACTTTCAAAGGGCTCCCTCGGGAACCCTTCAAAATGAAGGAGGGTCCACTCAAGGGATGCACTATTTGAAAATTGAAGTCTAGTCGGGCTACCCCCAAGGTAGACGTAAGATGTGAAGTAGGTCTAGTTGAGTTGCCCCAGACTAGATGAGAAGAAGCGAAACCGGTCTAGTCAGGCTACCATCGAGCTAGACGTGAAGATGTGAAACTAGTCTAGCTAGGTTGCCTCTAGGCTAGATGCCATAGAACTTGTTGAAAGCTTTTGAAGGGCTCCCTTGTGAACTTGGCATGAAAACGAGGGGTCCACTCAAGGGACACACTATCCAAAAGTTATCATCTTCTTTCTCGAATCAATTCATCATCAAGGAATCCTTTCAAAAGATGTTCACTTCATCAAGGAATTTGAAAGGAAGGAGATGCTCCCTCTCGAGGGGAAGACTAAGACCGTTCTCGCTTCAGAGGATGGTTTCCAAGTCCTTTCTTTACGAACCCATGATGAAGGAAACATGTTCCATTAGGGTTTCAAGTCAAGAATACAGATCTAAAGGAGTGTGTGAAGAGTCTTCAAGAAAAGATTCATTCGACAATGAATGCATTTTCCAAATACCACGAAATGTAGAAGTAACATTGTCACACATGAAAGGGACAACTCAAGCAAAGAATATAGAAAGATGAAGAGAAAAGTAAAGGAACAAAGATCACACACAAATGGCACAAGGGGGTCTGGTTTCACGGGGTCAGATCTACCTTTATTTATAAATAGTAGGTAACCATAGTAAGAGGTGAAAGATCATCAATCCCCAACCAAATCAAGGAGAATGCATGAAAGACAAAGTAAAATAAAAAATTGGGTCAACATGGAAGGAGGCCTAAATTCTCTTGACGCTTTGCATCATCCCCAATTTACCAAAAGTCAATCACAAACATGGAAGAATAAGAATACATATAGAGGAAGGTGTACAACACAAACACCACGCCTGTATCCAAGCACCAACAGGGGTGACAAGGGTCATCTAGGCACATATAGCATGATCACGAGGGAACACATCACAACACGCACACATATCTAATCTAAAGATCAAGAAGAGGGTATCCCCCTAACATTGGTCAACTAAGAGGTCATTAGCTTCCCACTCTAGATCATCATAGGAAGGATGACAAGGCTACAATGGTGTAATGTTAATGGTAGGAGCTTACGATCCTCCCGCAATAAGGACCAAGGTAGAGGGACCTATGAGGTCTTCGTCACTCAACTCTTATGGGTCCATCGTCAATGACTTCATGAAGATCACTAACAGGGTCAAAACTTCATCCACCAAGTTAAACATGCAATTGGCATAAGTGTCATGTTTTACCTTAGCAGATGGAGGAGTTTGCACCTGAGGTTCACCATTAGGCTTACCGAGAGACTCAGGGGTGGTGACAAACTCAGGGGAGGCTGGAGCTAGTTTCATCACTAGGATAGAACAAGTCAACACGGGGCCACCTTTCAGAGGAGGTGGGCTCTTCTTACATCCCCCATTGCTGGAGGGGCCACGCTCTACCTTCTTCTTCATTGGAGGAGGTGAACTCCCCACAGACGAAGCGAGGTGGGTGGAAGGAGAAGAGGAAAGGACCGTAGTAGACATGATCGAAGTGTCAACCATATCCACTAGTTTTGGGAAAGGTGAGACATCTGAAACAAAAGTCATCAGAGGCGGGTCCATAGAAGGAGCGATAAACACTTGTACCTTTCCAGGAACATGTGCACTCAAAGTGGAAGCTGAGAGAGATCCAAAGCTAGTTAGATTAGAGACGGAAGAGGGGAGAGAGGAGGACACAATAGGAGGTGTGTTCATCTCTTCCTCCTTCTTCTATGAGAAGGCTTGCTCAGCTAGGAGAGCCTTCACTGTCACTTATGCTCACGTGCAAGACAGTTTCTATGACTCTTTGAACCAAAATCTGGAACTTGCAACAAGATAGAAGGATTCTACTCGGCCATAGGAGTGTCCTCCACAACTGTTTTCAATGGAAGGGTGGACTCTTGGATGGGAGAAGAAGGAGCGGGATTAGAAATAGTGGGAGGAATAGACTCCAACACCTAAGAGGTGGATCCTTTTTCGTTTGGAGGAACAGGAAGAGGTCGGGGTGTGAATTCTCTCTGTGAACCTTTCTTTCTGCCATACAGATAATACTAGGGTCCTGGGGACCCATTAGGGATGTCTGATATCCTAATATTGAGCCTTCACCAAGGAGGCATCATTGAACTCAGTAGGTAGAACCCAGGCTTGTTCATCCAATACTCTTCCCAAGAGAGAGGAGTGGACGATTCAGCCCAAGAGGGAGTGAGCTTCTCCTTTCCCTTTTAGGAGGAGGAGACAGTTGGCTGCTTAGTTAGAGGAAGGGTCAACATTGGTGGTCCCTTGCCTCCTTTGTGGGAGCGGACCAACTAGAGTGGGCCATAAATGATCCAATGAGTATCTCCCATGAGATACCACAAGCTGATATCTAGTATCATGTACTATGTGCATGACACCTTCATGAGAAAACTTAAGGCACTTATGAATTACGGAGGTGACCCCATTCATGAAAGCTAGCCAAGGTATACCTAGCTTCACTCTAAACAAGTCCGACTCAAGAATAACATCGAAGACCATGTCTACATTCCTAGGTCTAACTAGGATGGACAACATTATCAATCCATAGGGTTTAAGAGAAAGTCGATCATGCATACAGATGATGGATTTTATTTTTTCATATTCCTCCCTTTGTAGGGAGTTTAAGAGTAATGTCTCCTCCATTATGACATTCACTCTACTCACAAGGTTGACTAGGAATCCTATCACAATGTTGCCATTGAGGCAAGCAAGAATATATAAAGGAGAATTTTTTCTATTTGTTGAAATGTCTTGCGAGATAAATGTTACATCCGGCAAGTCGGTCGCAAGACAAGGAGAGGGAGTAATAGTGACCATGTTAACGTATGACTCAGGGCAAGAAACCGAATCTAGGGCATCGATAATCATGTTGGTAGAGTGTGGCGGGAATAGATTTGTGTATATTTGCAAGTCACTATTAGCTTTCACCACTGACTTGTTCGTATTTTGTTTACTCCCATCAAGATGGATAGTACCATCCTTAATGTGGTCCTGTATCTCATGACGCGAGTGCATACAACATTTGGTATCATGTTCGTTAACTCGATGGTATAGAAAATTAGTGTTTTCTTCATACCAGTTAGGATATGGTTCCCTAACTGGTTTAGGGGGTGGCAGGGTAAGGATCTTATCCTTCACCAACTTTTGTAAGATGGAAGAATAAGATTTTGATAGTTTCATAAAAAATTTATCGTGTCTGAGGTCATTGTTATCTACAGTGGCTAATAAATTCACAACAACTTTACCTTTCCTGGAGATCAATATGATAGATCTCCCTTCAGAATGGGAGCATGAGGAAGGACCCCCGAACTGAACCACCATCTATTGGTACTCTTGTAGAGCCACACACAGACATGTGCAAAAGAAGGATACTTCATGAGGGTGAATTTCTCTTGCCAATGTCTGTGGAAATTCCCTGTGAAGACCTTTTATACATCAAATTTGAGTAACGGATATGAGATCTGTGAGAAGAGCACTTGGTATCGCGCTATAAATTATGTAACCTTTTCATTGTCCCCTTGTTTGCACCAAACAAGGTCTGAGAAGGTCATCTTTGGTCTGATATTGGCTTGGAACTATCACAAGAACTGGTTCACAAGTTGATCGAATGTGAAGATAGAATTATTGGGCAAAGAAAAGTACCAATCCAGTGTTGTATCTTTGAGGGATCGGGGAAATAGTTTAGCAATCAATACATCATGATGGAAGAAATCTATACACCACCGTATTTTTTGAACTTTGGAATCTCCATCCCTTGCGGTAAAGGAGTGTTTAGAATCGCAGACGACAATGGGCTATGTCGAAAGAAAGGCTAAAAACTAGGTTGGGTTGAGGCCTGAGACAAGTTCGCTAGCTGATTCTACATCTTCCCCATATTCTGGAGAAGGGTATTCAAAATAGGTTCATTAGAAGATGGAGGGCCACTAGAGATGCTGCCTAAACCACCACCATGACTACCGCTAGAGCCACTACCACCGTGACTACCGTCGGAGCCACCATCGATGCCACCACCACCAGTGTGACCTCCACCAGAGCCACCATCACTTCCAAGGCGACCACCATGACTTTCACTTGAACTACCCCCACCAAGGCCACCTCCACTTCTAAAGTTTCAATCACCAAATCCTCCACCACCGGATGCGACAGGAGGGGTGAAGTGGAAACCTAAAGGGTTTTTTTTCACTTTGATAATTTTAGAGTGTTCGGAAGCGATGGGTACACTAACCGAAGGGTTTGCATTGGCCATGCATATAGATGTACAAGGCATCAACATCTCTAGCTATCTCTCAAGTTCCTTGAAGAAGTCACCTTGTGCCATGCGACTATGACTTGGAAGGGCGCATGCTTCATCTAGACTAGTGAGACTAGCTAAGAGTTCCATGCATGTCCGATCCTTTTCCACCATGTATCTTATTTCACTAATAACTTTAGGAACCCTAACCATCTTTGGGTTTCCTTCTAGGTTATTTTCTAGTGCACCTAACACTTTACCAAGGTTGATGACATATTTGGCAAGGACACAAACGGCCTCATGCTCATTTATGGATGAGGAGTTCAGTGACATAGGAGGGGTAGGGATGTGATAAGTTTCATCAATTAACCTAGGTTCACCTCCTAATACATGCTCCTACATGGATAGACCAATCGCAGAGCTCGAAAAAAGGTTGGTAGTGAAACTAGAGGAGATCTTCGTCTATTCCATTGGAAGGTGTCGCAGATTTCTTCTGACAATGTGCCCAAGGGTCATAGATTGGGTTGTGAAGCTCATAAACTTTCACAACCCACAAGGGTAAAATGACCAAGAGGTATAAGAGAAAATTTTTGGAACACCAAAAAATGGGTAAGCGTTGGTTCACATCGGGCTCACAAAAAATGTAAGAGAGGGGGACCAACCACTTCAAGGCCCCAGGTCACGAAAGGCCAAGAGCGGAAAGGATTCCCTAACTTACCTTAGTTAAAAGGAATGTTAGGAAAGGAGGGATGAGAATGATGAGGACTATGTGTCCTTCGATCACTCTGCAATTCTGGGGGTTGAAGGGAGACTAGACGAGTCTCCTTTTAAGGTCAACTTTGCATCTTAGGTAGATCTATGTCAGAGAATAGAAGTGTGATTTTGGGATGATAGCACGGTGCACTAGCATCTCACAAGCGCTCTTGCGTGCATACGACTGGAAAACCAGAGAGACGAGGTCGAACTTAAAAAGAGGAACTGACAGACTAGTTTAGAAGTTGTGAGAAGTGAAGAAGAAGATCAAGAAGAGTAAAATGTAAAGACAAATATGATAAATAAAGTATGTTACCGCAAGGGAGACGAAGATGATTTTGTAGACCAACCCTCTCGCCAGCTTTCTCCAAGCTCTTTTCACCTACACATAGAAAAAGGGGGAATGTTGGAGCTGTTTAGGGGCTTGCCTCAATCAGACCCCATTTTGGTGTTTCCACCTCCATGGACAGCCAAGTTTGCAACAATAGGAAATAATGATAAAGAAAGGAACTACAAGCTACATAAACACAAAAACACTACAAACAGTACTTGCTTACTCAACCAAAGGCGATAGAAGAGATTAGAGGAGCTTTCAACCTCCATCCAAAGCACTCAAGGCTTGTGGAGGAGAACAGTGAGAGGAACTCAAGCCTCTGATGTTGTGGTGTATGTCCTACACATGCACTATTAGAGTGATAGAGTAGTGGATTGTTGCAATGGAGTGTAAAAGTGTTGCTACAAAGCTTGTGAGTGCTTGAAAGAGTGGAGAAAATGTGAAGAGATGAATCCAATATCTTGCAAAAATCCTTGATTGAATGAGAGAGTGAAGAATATGAAGGAAAGGATGAAAAATCGCCATATTCAGGTCAACTAGTTGAAGAGGGACGTTACTCTTTGACTTCCAATTGAAAATGTAATGCCTCTATAGTCTCCAACCGCAAGAATCTGCCAGGGATGTAAGTGTGTTGTGCGAACGTTTGTGCGTCGTATGGGCATCCCCAATAGAAACGCCCCCATCGACACATAAAACATGTGCCAAGTGGATGCAAGCAATGGGTTTAAGTAGAATTAGGCCTTTGCCTTAGGTTTTCTAAAGTGTTAAGGGGGTATAAGGGAATTTTTGTTAGGGGTGCAAATTCACACTTATACAATGTTTTGATGGAGCAGCATTGTGTTGTTGGGGAAGATTGACATTTTGTTGTTGTGAAATATTGACTTTTGGTTGTTGTGAAGGATTGGCTTTGTGTTTTTGAGGAGTGGAATAAGATAGATGAACATCATTACGACTAAAACCCATGGCATGTCAACCATAGGTTTCACATTGGTGGTGATAGGTCCACTAGAGCTACTTGTATTGGTTTCCATTCTCTTTCTATGTTGAGACCTTGTAGTTGTCATAAACATTCACAATAGACCATGATGGATGAAAGGGGATGTTGTTGATTGATGTTTTGGGTTTTTATTTTCAATATGACCTTCAAAAGGGGCATGTTGGTAAACCTTTGGACAAAGAAGTTGATGTTGGTTGATGTCTATTTTTTATATTTTTGAATGATTTAGGATGAAATAATTTTTGGATACTCAACCCTAAGGAAAAAGGATGAGTAGGTTTTGGATGTTTTATATGTGATGCTAACCTATGGATTCAAATATGATGACCGAATTTGATTGATGTAGCTAGGTATCAAGGTGTTGATAAAAAAATGTGTTGATATCTCTACTTGAACTATTCTAATGAGTGTAAGTAAAGAAGGATGATAGAGTGATCTAGAAATCCTATAGGGGAGATGATTTCCACTAAATTTGACAAGACTACAAGATGATAGGTTGATAGGTTTCAATTGATATGGTATTCAAAGGAAAATTTGATATTTAACAAAGGATGATGCAAAAGGATGGTCCAAAAGGGATTGATGATGTTTAAGGTTGTTGATAATGGTCTAATACTAATTTGATTGATGTTTTTCCAAAAGGATATGATGGTAAACCCTAACCAAAGAAAGTTGAAGGATGGTATGTTTGATGTTTTGAAGGTACAAATGATTGTGTAAAGGTATAGTTATACAATGAAATAGGTTTTGAATATAGGATAGAAGATTATGAAAATGTTTGAGATCAAAATTATATAATTTTGAACAAGTTTTAGGATAGAAAAACACGATAGAGAAATAAAATGTGGTTCTTGTCTTTTCAAATGTGGTAGAGTTTTGAAAAAATATGAGCATATGTAGAAGAAAATTTGGTAGTGTGAAGAGGTGCTAATGTGCAAGAGAATGACTATCAAAAATTTAATACACTTGAAAGTAGTAGAGTTTATAAATATGGTAATATGTTGTGTAAAAGCGATAATATGTTATGAAAATGTGGAAAAATGTAAAAGTAGACATGGTAGGGTGTGAAAATGTGACCTCTATGTTAGTCAAGCATGGAAATATGTTTTGTTTCAATGTTTGATGACTTTTTTGACAATTTTGAGGCTAATATTAAAGGTCTAATGTTTGATATAATTTTGTTGAAAACAACAAGTAATAGTTCACATAGCAAAAAAAGTAGGAAAAACTAACTCCAATGGTAGTAATATATTTAGAATAATATTTCTACCATAAATCTCACTAATATTTTCATTGGTTTAGCACAAAGAAGACACACCAATCAAGTACAACCTAGCTAGTAATAATATGATTATCTACTATATGTGGGCTTACCACACCCTGAAAGGTGTTTTTAAATATGAGAAAAAGAGTGGGTAACTAGAGCATGCTAAGGTCATGGACCACCTTAACACCTCTCACCTTGCAAGGATTAAATCCCCACAAGGAACCGTGACACATAAACAAGGATCGTACATTGTAAGTAACTTCAAGATACGATCTGCTTCCCTTCCACCACAAATAGAAGATAGCCAAAACAATCTTAGGCTTCTAAAAAATAATGTCTTTTATTGACTCAATGAATAGTGGGCCTATTTATAATAACTTAAGGTTGGGAGGGGCTCTCCCACTCTCATCACCAACCAATTTCAGTGAATCGAGGATCCTACAACTTTGCTTCAAATGATGCTAGGAAAACCACTTTGAGGTAAAACTTTTGTTCTCCGTCCTTTTATATAGCATACTTCAACATGTGTTGGAGATCATCCCTAGGGTGATGAAATCACTAGGTAGGTCTCCGCTAATAAAATAAAATGGTGAAGGCTTAAGTGTACAGATATTTCTCATCACCCAGAATCACACAAGGCGCAAGGGGAAAGGACACATATACAACACGCCTTTGGTGACTCAAAAACAATGCAAGTCCAAGGTATTTATCATCACCCAAGATCACACAAAGCACAAGGTGAGAGGATACATACACTTTGATACTACCAACCATGGTAAACGATTTTGTTTTATGAGCACCAAAAGAAAATGTGAGCTAATATAGAAAAATGAAAACACAATGTTTGCTTGATAATTTCTTTGACAAGTGAGGCTACAAAAAATATGTATTAGAAGTTTGATTAATAATGTTTGACCACTCTAACCCTACAACACAAGTAATTTTAGTATTTTGCAAATGATTTTTTTTCACACCCAATGGAATGTTGCACAAACCACTTAGATAAATCATAACATAAATAGTAGACAATAAGGGTTAGGGTTAGGGTTAGCAAAATCTAAAACCAAAAAAAATAGAATGACAAAAAGAAAAAAAATTAGGAAAACCCAACACTATTATACCTCAAACGTGATAATCCTCCATAATAGACACGTCCAGTTTAATAGTCACGACCCCCCTCTGATGAAAATGCGGTAGGATGTTGTGTAGGCATAGCTTGATGTTGTAGATGAAACCTGATCATAGAGAGACGATGATAGCTCTTCTCAAGAAATGAATATCTAATATAGTGACCTTTCATTTTTTTATGGGAGAGAACATAATTACTCTACAATATGTTTGGTGCATCCTGAGGATTCTTATCTATAGGGATCTTGTTTAGTACAAAATTGATAGAGGTGCTAGATGCATGGATAGGATGCTCAGTGAGTAGTGATTGACTATTACCAATGGGAATATTGATTTCACTCTCTAAAATGAGGAAGTACATGATATCACCATTATCTTAGCTATTTTGATTATAAGGCCACTAATGCCCACTAGATGATCTTGGTGATTCTCAATCCGATGGGGGATATGCATTAAGAGTATGATGATAGATGGTACTCGATATGCATGGGGGCCATGTGTACTTACTCATTTATATCATGACATACATATGTTCTATTATCAAGAAGGGACCAATATCTCTATAGGAGTCAACTTACTTCATGTGTGGGCATGAGAGAGGATCACAGTCATGTGGCCTCTAGGTATTGATCAAAGGGATGCAAATTATCCATATTCTTATGGATATCATGATTATTTACATTACAATAAACTAGGTTGGTTGTAGTATTGGAGATCTATTATTGATGACATGACAATTTCTATGGAGACCATATTTAGACTGCAAGGCATGGGATGATGACATTTCTCATCTTTCATATTATCACCAAAACCATTGGATCATTGGGAAATTGAATATTATACTGGAGAGATATCTACTAGAGAGGGTTATCTACCAGTTTGGTGAGAGACAAACTATTCTAGCTCCATATTACCATGCATAATTTGCAAGGATCGTGAGGGAGGTAGGATTGTGGGGATCGAGAGCTTCTTTGAGGACCACCACCACAAATTTATGATAGTTGGCTCCACTTGATTAGGGATGGGTAGTAGGAACTGATGACCCATGTACTACTATAGACTATGGCACATGGTGAGGTTGATAGAGACCTCTTAGATTCACTCTTCCTCCAAGAGGGGCTACATGAGTTATTGGTGGGGGAGAGAAGGAGTAGTTGGCGGCCAAGAGGCCTGACAGAGACTAATGGTGGTTGTAGAGTAGTAGTAGGTATAGGTACAATAGCGTGATGATCACCAAGACCATGGGCATAAAACTTATTAGAGAGATAGGTAGGATGGTGGCCAGGGTGATGACCACTAGCATTAGCAGTCTCCACAAGCACCTCCCCCACCATCATATTAGGGATAGGGAGATCTCATGGCTAGACTTGATCAGGTTACTTCTAAGAGAGATCAAGCTCGAGTAGAGTGTGATCAAGCTATTATAGATAGATATTCCAAGGTAGGAGATCAATACATAGAGATAATGAATATACAAGACTCTAACACATAGATTGTGATACTTATAGCTGAACAGGACCAAGCCTGTAGGGAGAGGGATGCTACCATTTTAGAAAGACATACAAAGCAGGGGCATCATGTGCAACTAGATATTTCACAAGCCTCCTCCATCCCCATGGAAAAATATATGAGGGAGAGAGATGAGTTGAGGGATGAGAGGACCTAATATAGGACCTTGTATGAGGTTGTTCCACTTGTAGAGAGACGATTGAGCTAAGGATCTGGGAGTGCCACTATAGTAGCAAGATCTAGCAGGTCAAGAGGAGTATCTATTAGTAGATCATTGGTAAAACCCTCAAGTCCTCTTTTGTAGCCACATAGATCTCCATACCACTATGAGCATGATCAAAGATCCTCAACCCATGATGGTTAGCATGGACCACCTCCAAATGAAGACTACTAGGATTGAGAGATTTATACATTATTATTTTTTTATTATTTATAGAAATACTTGATTGTAGACACATTGTATATACATTCATTGGACCTCGATCCTCATATATATATATATATATATAAGATATTACCTTAAGGAAGAGAAAAAGAGTGGAACTTCATCAACCAACCCTTCGCATTGGTCTACTCCAAAAGTTATAAAGCTACCATGGTTGGAGGAGGTCATGAAGAGGATCATTTGACAAGTACTGTAGAGTAGGATTCCTAAAACTAGGAAGAATATCAATATATGAAAATTGATAATACCCACTAGCCAAAATGTCAAAGGTATCTTTGAAATATGTTGGAACACATTTTATATTGCACCAAAAGACCACCTATTAATGCCTGATACAAACGCCAATGATAAGTAGATCCACAAGAGGCGATTATTCCATGTTTGAATTTGAAGGGAGATATTGGTGATTAGTCTAACAATCCCCCTTAGCCTCACCCAAGGGAATTTGAACCTATGACCCAACTCTGATAATAGTTTTTGGAACACATTTTTCATTATGCCAAAAGATACAACTATTAACACTTGATACAAATGTCAAAGATAAGTGGATCCACAGGAGGTAGTTAGTCCATGTCCCGAATACGAAGGGAGATGTTGGTGATTAGTCCAACAAAATCACTATGGATACCCAATAAGAACCTATAGGTACCCTTGTCTTAACATCAAACCTACATTCCCCATAACCTCCATAATATCCTCCCTCTCCACCATCTTTTCCTTGTCCACTTTCTCATCCTAAGAGTCCTCCTTCACCACCACCAATTAACAAATGGTTCAACATTGCACCAAAGGTCAATCTTCCCCCTATTATGCACTCATCTTCCTCAAATACCAAGGTTGGATCTATCAACTCCCTTTTACCATGGTTCAAGTATATGGTGGCCAAAAGATTAAAAAAAACTCAAAGTATTAACCGATGGTTTGGTGAAATAGTAAAATTACTATACATATCTCAGCATAAAAAAAATCATATTACCTCAAGACTTATGGTTGTCCCATCGTCTAGAACATATTTCATAGATATTGTAGAGTCCCTCATATAGAAAATTTAAGAATAGATGAAATGGTATATTATAGTGTCTCCCAAGTAGACCTTGGTCTAACCATGTGTGAAAGTGACATGTGTATCCTTCAAGTGTCAACTAGGAAATTACTAGAAAGAATTGAAAAAGAGGATACCATAGAATATATTGAGGAATAGGTTTTTTTTTATTTCATATAGAAAATCCATTATTGTTGAAACTTCTAGAGAAACTCTTGATACATTACCATCAACCTCTTATAGCGCATCATTGGTGGAAGTAAGTAATGATTTATGGAGAAAATTTGTAAATATTAGACTTATGAAAAAGTGAATGAATCTTGGGTCGATAAAATCACCCTTGATGGTCCTATTTTTATCTAAGGGGTCATGAATTTTTGTGAGAAAATTGAGAGAAATAAAACAAAGATAGAGTTAGAATTACAAGTTGTAAAAAACAAGAAAACATCTAGAAAGTGGTGATTAAATACCTTTAGAAAAATGATAAAGACATATGTAAACATCTTACTCTCTTTTTTTTAATAAGGATGAAGATAATTAATTCATATCATGGTTCAAAAGAATAAAATTGAAGTTATTATTTTAAAAATAAATAATGGCAAAATTCAAAAGGTTGGTAAAGGTATGTGATCAAATAAAGTTTGACATATGTGCTTATTTATTGTCTATTGATTTTGACATACTCAAAGAAGATTGGATTGAGCTATCAGATGTTCTTTCTATCAAAAAGAGCTTCCAATACATGATTTTAATAAAACTCTTTAAGAAGGAGACTGTAGGAACTAAAACAATGAGAACATTAAGTTATATATCATCTTCATTGATATATTCTCAAAATGATATTTCAATATTTTATGGGAAGGTTGAAGAAATAAATGATGAATTTATAAATTAGAAGTTATGCTCCTTAATACTATTATACCAAAATCTAGATTAACAGCTCTCTAGTATTAAAGCAATTCAAAATTTATGTAGTCAAATCTTCTCCACATCAAGTAAAATCTCCATAATCTAAAGCCTTAAAGGAACACAGTCTTGAAAGGAGTACACCACCTCCTTAAAAAGGATGAATATTCATTTTATTTTTTGTTCTCACATTAATTTATTTATTGTTTAAATTCATTTATTATGACTTAATAAATAAAACTTTATATTAAACTCAAATTAGAAAAAGATAAATTTACTCTATTTTTGTTGTCATAATCTCAAAGTTGGTTGTAAGTTGGTAATGAGAGAGAGCCTATATATACAAGGCTAACTTGTAACTAAAGTAATTTTTTAATAGCCCTAAGAAAGTACATGATTTCTTATGTTAGGAAGTATTTCTTCATTTAAACCTTGGTTGTAATCTTTACTTTAGAACTATTTATTCTAGGAAGAAAATATTTATGTTTACCCCTCTCCATTAAAAACCATTCACAATTTTCTTGGGAAAATACAGATATTTAACCTCATATTAGCATATTCATTCTTTCTCACTTTTATTTCATTTTAAATTTTTTTATATATCTTTCCTAATTTGTAGTTGAATGCATTCCCAGAACAATACAAAACCTATTTATTGATGCCTAAATTTGCTAGGCAAACAACCTTATGGGAAACTTAGTTAATGGGGACAAATTGTGCGAAAATGAGTAACATTCAAACTTTTAAAGAAGTCAGCTCCTTTTATAATTGGGGTTTAGAATGGGAAAAGGAAGGAGATATAAAAAATAAAGTTTAATCCCTAAGGCGATGCACCAAGATTTAATTATATAAGCATGGGAAACCTTCCTTTCAGATGAGGTTTGAGGGCCCGTTCAACAATCTGCATGTCCGAGAATAACAAAAGACAAACATGAAAATCCTAAGCATTTAATCAAATGACATAATATAACTTACACATACATCTACTGAACAAGAAGAGTATGAGACACGATCCGAATAGTAAATTTCTATTAAAATTATAAAATTTGTGTAGATAAACTACTTAGTGCAACAATTAGCACAATATAATGTCTTATATGTAACTAATAAATAGAGAGGCCAAACAATTGGAATAGTTTATGTCTCAAAACAATACAAAGGCTTAGATATTTTCAATATCTTTTTCTATAATTTTTGAACCCCTTCTCCAAGAGCAAGAGCAATATATATAGATCATCCACCACCAAAGAGTCAGTAATTGAAATGAATCCCCAGTACAAGCAATGATATCCATTGCCATGATTTCCCAAATCCCTTGTAACAAAAAGATGCGGTCCCTAGCAAATGATGACTATGGTCCCAAAAAGGAATCAACAAAACTATCCAAGTGACATGTGTCACTCACCCATAGAGTTGGTTAGGATGCGTGGAGAAGAGAGAGGGCTTCATACTCATTTGTTCCTCTCCGTCAATTAAAATCCCTATGGAGAAGACACGTGCAGAAGTTTGCATTCAAACGCTAGTTGTGGGGACTACCAAAAGGTTGCTCGTAGAAAGATGCAACGTGGCATGGAGGCAGAGGTCAAAGGAGAAACAAAGGAGAGAGGGATCCCAAAGGCCCACACATTTGACACATGGTGAAGAGATGGGGCTCAACAGAGAAGAAAGGGAAGAAGCCCCTTCAAGGAGCGCGCAATAGACACGTGGAGCAAGCAGGCGAGGGCACTACAAATGGGGTTGGGGATGTTTAAACATATAATTTGTGGATCAGGGCTATGAAAAAACAACAACACCAACCTAAAGGGAGATCTAAGGATTTTTAATCCATAGCTTTTGGCGACTAGGGCATTTTTCTTGCAAAATGGGAACCCAAAATTTTTGGTTCAAAGACCAGAGCCTTATCCATTGGGTAACAAAGTTAGAGCTTTGAGAGTGTGGTTTGTAGAGGTAGCCAATCAGCCTTGGAAGGCATCGATGTGGCATGTAGATTCTCTTGCACCTCATGGAGATTGATAGCTTCTTTGATGGGAAGCTCCATAGATATCCCCATCCCGAACTCAAGCTGAAAGAGAAGACACATGATCTAATAGGTGGCACCTTACATGTCCATCGTAGTGGGAGGTTGACTGAAATATTGAAAGGCAGATAAATCCCATTTCCTTTCCTTGATCTTGACTGCAATTTGTTCCACTGTGGCCATTGAATCATTAGAGAGAAAAGGTGGGGGTAGGCCCATTTAAGTCAACTGGAAAAATTGCATCCACATTTTTTCATAGTCCAACTCAGTGTTTCCTGAAAATTGCTAGCCTAGAGGATGGCCACATGACAACGAATGAATTCCCTCACTTTCTTTGTAGGTGACCTCTAATCTTCAATCCCTGAATTCACTGAGTTTGTGCCTACCACTATGTATAACTTGTCTTGAGCAACCTCTCTACCTCGGCACCTTTTCCACAATGAACTATGGAACCTGCTCCATCATTCCATGCACCTCCCTTCTTAAACCTATTGTATCAGCCATGAATTGGAGTGTCAGTTGAAGAGTCAAATAGCATGCCTTGACTCTCTCCCAATAGGAGACATATAATCTTTTGGCTATCAAAAGGAGATACGACTGATGAGTAAGGGGTTGGGGAGGATCTTTCAAAAGACCAATCTCCATTTCCTTTGACCCAACATCTTATTTCAACTCTTCAATCTTTTTTCTTACTACAAAGAGCTATTATGGTAGAGTTTCCAACTCAGCATCCTTTATTTGCAATAACTCCTCAGCCTAACCTTGGGTTGTAGATTATTTTCCAGAGAGAGTTTTAGTTCCTGGATCTCCTTTTCAAACTGAGCATGCTTGCATTGGAGCTCCTCATATTTTTGTTAGATTTCCCACTCCATTTGAATCAAGCGGCCTTGGAGATCCTGGTTTTTCTATTGTATTTCAATAACAAAGTTGGGATCCTGGGACTGGAACCTTGTGAGTTCCTCCTGAATTTTGGCCTTTTTCGCCTGCACCAAGTGTTGAGATAAGCATGCAATTTTGGCATCCCTCACCTTCTCCTTTTTCTATAGGATCTTCATTCTTTCCTTGATATTCTTGAGCTCCTCCTCCCACTTCTTTAGTTGGCGACTATGCTTCAAAACGTTGGTAGTCACCACTCACTGAGTCTCCTCCATCAACTCAACCTTGTCTTGCGGTCGGGTTGTGTGCAGATCGATCTCCATAGCATGGATGGTATAATCCTAAGGTTGCATCTCCCACTGCGATTTGATGGTGTTTAGAGTCATCATTACAAATCTAAACGACCTTACACTTCATTAAAAAAGGTATGCACATGTGGCTCAGCTAGCTTTGTTGCATATTTTTATTTTATTTTATGGGCTCTCAGAGCCCATGTTGCCTTAGTCTTGTTGCCTTGATCAGTGAATTGTTTTGGTGACCTTATCAGTTCACCAGCAAAGGGCGCACCAAGAGGAAGAGAAAAAGGGAATGAAATCATTGCAGTCTCGAAGGATGTTTTCTTTGGCAAGGAGACTGTCAATGGGGAGAATGGGGGAATGCTATGCCAGAGTCTAGATTGGGAAGTGGTGGTATGACTCATAGGGAGTGGTGGCGGAAGCGAAGATGCAGAGGATGCCATGTGCTGCTCAGTTTGAATCAGAGTCAACATGGTGGGAGAAAAAGGATTTGCAATAGCGGGTTGAGATTGGGCTTTGACAAAAGGTGGAATAGAATGTGCAGGAGTAAAAGTTGTTTGTCTAACTTGGGAGAATTGGCAGAAGCCTCCCACAGAAGTAGAAGAAGTAAAGGAAAGGCCAAAACTCAAGGTGATGGGAGACGCAGAGGTTTCAGGGGAAGCAAAATATTGTGAAGCAAGAAGAGAGAGAGAGTAAGATATGTGAGTTGTCATGAACACTGATCCTTGGCTCGATGCAAGTACTTGTGAGTCTTCGTTGGGAGTTGCATTTATGTGTGGCCTCTTCTTGGGTGGAGAATTATCCACCACTATAACTTCCTAAGACTATTGGGCTACACTGAGTCTCTTTGTATCCCATGTATATTGTAGCAAGGCCTCTGAATGAGACACAATCACTTGTGTGCTCAGTTGAGCTTTGTTGGGTCGTTCCTTTGCTTTTCCAGTCCTTTGCATTTAGGTCTTCATCGAATATTTTATTTTCATTGTCGTAGTTGCCTCCTCTCAGTCTACATCCTCATCTCTGCTTTCATCAGTATCATCATGCACTCGATTCTAGACATCATCAAATTTGTCATCCTTGTCTATCTCCTCGAAAAGGGAATCGAAGCACTAGGTCTCCTGACAATAAATCCAGAATTAAGCAATATTTTCCTCACTCCACTATCACTGCTTGACCAATTAATTATGAAGGGTAACCCTAATTTTACATTTGTCACTAGGCTTGGCCAAATGAAAATAGAAATATATCCATGGCGGTCTCTTATTGTCAATGGAAACAAAGGCCAGGTCCACAAATAGATCATCCCAGTCTCCTGACCGTGGATTTTGTCGAGCCTCCCAATAAGGTCGAGACTTGTGAGTCACTTTAGCATTCAACTCCGCCAAGTCATTATCGAGATTATAATTCCATTTGTCACAGATTAATACTAGCCCCAGATGATCTAGCTTCACCTCTAGCAAACCATTTTTCTACATCTTTAACATTATTACCAGACCAAAGCTCAAAGGGCATCTGAAAAAACCCTTATGCTTCTTTCCTCCATAAAAGCTAGCATCAATAATCACTAGCTTCCTAAATACCTCAAGGGCCAATACCCTGTTTGCGATGCATACCGAGAGCTGGAATGGTTCCTCAGTAAAACCATGCAACCTAAAAAATGAGAAATCCTCTTCAAGGAACCAATCGCAAGGAGGGGAGAAATATTGTATCCACTCTATTTTCTCAGTGGAAAGACGATAACCCTCACCCTCCTTACTAAAATCTCACAAAATCAGAATCAAGAAAAACTTGGAGAATGCATAGTAATCATAAGTCATGGAAAGGAGGGGAGTCCACATAGAAATCAGCCTTCTTACCCCACTTTCATCAAACATAACCAAACCCATACGATTTCTAAAGAAATCAAGGTTCTAGTGCAAAAACATGTGGCAAGTAGAGAAGAAAACCTAAACTTACATTGTATCTTGTATTCTTTGAATTGGTTCAACATCTCATGAACAATGACCTCAATGAAGTCATACCAGAAGAGAGAGTGCTATCTTCTCAACTAAAAACCTAGACCTATTTGAAACTCTTGAACATATGATTGATGTCCATGTCGCAAGAAAAATCCATCATAGAGAAGGTCTCCTACAAGTTTGAGTTGAAAGCATTGTGTCCAATCAGAATATGTGGCGGCTTTACTGCATCTTTTTTGGGTCTTTTTGTTTCTTGGTTATAAAAGTCTCGAGCATATTTTTTGGTCCTCTAGAGCTCTTCTGCATTCTCTATAGTAAATTCCTCCATTCTCTCTACCCTGGAGCTCCTTTCGATAGGGATGCATAGTATATTCCTAATAGCATCCATGCTAATCACAACCCTTAGTTGTCGGCCTACAATGGAGCCGGTATCTAGGTTGAAATGTTGAGTGCACTCATGAACTAGTTTCGGGTAGCGGTGTACCAAAGGGACCATATATTGTGGGAGACTGTAGAACCATAAATTTTGCACAAAAGACTCCTGGATACTAGTCTTTTTCATCCTCTCGGAGGCTACTTCGCTAAGATTCTTAGCGTTAGTTTTGAGGATAGGGTCATGAATGTTATCCCATTCCTCCATTATCAAGGTCTTGTCCCTATGATTAGTCTTCTTTTTTGTGGCATACATGTGTGAGGCCACTTTGGCTTTCTAGGGAATCTTAGCGAGGTGTAAGAGATGACATCAAAAATATTGGCCATTGGAACTACTAACATGGTGTCAATCAAGCTTTGGACTGCCTCTATTTGTGCTTCCGTTTGAGGATTCTAGGCCATTTCAGGACTCTGTGCTATTTGAAAAAAAATTAGACACTTTTGCAACCACTTAGCCTCTTATGCGATTTATGCTTGAATTTTTTTTTGCAGCAAACAGTATCTTCAATTCTCTTTGTAGTTCTCTTCTTTTGCATGTAATATTATCCTTTCTAAAACATAAGATGGAAGTAATGATTATTTTAGCAATTGATTCAACATGTACCGCCTACTCATCCATTCATACGAAATGAATTCTCACTCTCTTGAAAAGACATTAATTGATAATGATGATTAGCCATTATGTCCTATGGTGCCATCCCTTGGGAAATTGAGCTGGAAATAAAAGAGATATGAAATTTTTCGCATGCTTTTGCACTTAATAACCTTAGCCAAATGAATCAACTAAAAGGCATAATAATTACACAAAAAGATTTGAGCTCATCCTTGGAAGCTAAGAAACAATTACAGTTGGACACTTCGTACTTGATCATGTGGACCATTACTTGTGCTTGTCACCAGTTTAAGCTAATTAATTACTTCTTCTTAACTCATGGGTATGTGTAGGATCATGATGGGCCAAAAAGTGGCAATATGATGGGTATGTGGCTGACGAATTTTTTTTTACCCAAAATTGATGAAACGAAAAGGGTTTTTAAAGGAGATTCTCAGCTTTCCACCAATATAAATTATTCTTTACTTTGAATTTAACTCATAATTATTATTCATTTTCTATTTGAATTACAAATAAAGTTCGGATTGATAGGTTGATTGAAAAACATCTATAACTTTCAAACGGTGTCGCATTTTTTGAATCCAAAACATGCATCACATTCTATGCTTCACATACTATAGGATTAAAAAAAAATGAATTTCATGAAGTTTTTACCAAGTTAAGGTGGTCAAACATAAGAGTTTTTTATATTTTTTAAAAGTTGTAATAAAAAAATCATAATTAATTATTTACTTGAAAAAAAATTAAAAAAAAATATGCATCACATCAAGACATGAGTCCTCTACTTATATCTAAAATCCTATAAAAAATTATTATCATTTTAGTGTGGTTAGGGTGGTCAGACAAACATCTACTTCTTATTTTTTCCTTGAAATTTAAGTACTACTGCATTGAAATTTCAAATTTTCACCAAATAGATTTCCTTTTTTAAAAATAAACCTAGTATTTTAGAAACTAAATTCAATTTGCTACAGATTCTATTCTTACATATTTTTGAAATAATATAGACAACCTATTCAAATTTTTACATCAAGTTGCCTAACTCTGACTTTTCTAAAAAAATTGCCACTTAAGGGCCTATTTTTTCCATGATGATCCTGCACATACCCTAACACGCAAAAAACCTTTGGGTGTCAATTCCAAGTAACCTTGATCATCCTCATGCTTATCATATGTAGAAAACATAGCTTGGTGAGAACTTCAATCTTGCAACTCTAGTGGGGTTTTCGAGTTCGCTCTTGATCGTCATCATGTTTACCGCACGCATTGTACCTGGCTAGGTTTGTAAATAGACTTAAAGATACCAACATAATTTATACTGGTGATTGGGCTTTCCGATAAAGGAAATGGATACTCCTATAATTCTTACTAGCAATAAGTCTCAAGTAGCTTTTCTAGGTGAGATTTCTAGCAGACGTCTAAAGTGAATGACCAAGAACAAGCATTCTCTAGCAATAATTGCAATAAAATGGGTACTGGGTAGGGATTGCATAGAGTATGAGGATAAGTATCAAGTTAACACTAAAGTTTGGTCTCATTTTGTTGCATCTCTACTTGGTATTTAGAAACTAAAGTGGATGATATTATGACTCGTCAAGGAGATCTTCCCAAAGCACTACCTTTGAGGCCTTGGGAAAGTCGTGACGAATGCGGTGTATGACCTTGGTCTCCCCAGAGCAAGTGATCTCTTCTGACACATTGAAAAGGACGCAGTGGTGCCTTGAGTGTCGTTCTTGAGCAGATTTCACATATGATGATTGGAGAACACCGCCAAAAGGTATCTCATACTTATGACTTCCTAATGAGATGCTATAATGTAGTGCTCTTATACAATGTGGAGGGGTAAACTAACTTTAGAAAGCTTGTGTTTCCTCCTCCAATTGTCATTGCTACCATGGATGCTCTTGCTATTGTTGTTATTGTTGTTCCTGATGCTATTCTTGGCGTTGCTCCTGATGGCCCTGCTACTGCTGATGTTGATGTTGCCCCAGTCGAAGAATGAACTCCCTTCTCCATTTTGTATATATGCCTCAAAAGGCGTTTAATACATATACTCGAAAAGTATGGCCAAAGAGCCATTTTGAATTGTAATATCTCAAAGCATATATATTTATTGTATAATGAATATAAAGATCTTTTTATCAATTTTTTGTGTCTTTTTCTTTCTTTGCTTCTTGCATCATGGGTTTCATACCAAATCTCAAGCCAAAAAAAACACACGAAAAGGGTAATTACATATTTACATATTTACACAAATAAAATTATTAACGAAGCTAATTGAACAATTTGAGGTGAATTATGTTGACTAGAATTCCCAACTTTTCCTTTTCCATATTTTCTAATTCAAATATGTTATGTTGCTTGTATTGAATAATATGAAAATTTCCTTCCCACAGACTATCAAATTTCCCATGTTGGAAAAACTTTGTGGCTCTCTCATTGAATTTTAGGACTAAGTCTTCACATTTAAGACTCTGGTCAAAGGTATTTTTTCAAACCACCTCTTAACTACTTGTTGGTGATTGTTCATAGCCATCAAATCTTTTCCTCTTTTATATTGCACCTCCAATAGCTCAGCCAATTGGAGGTCCATGGCTCTGTTTTGTTCCACCTCCAGAGACTTAAGCAGCTATAGTATAGGAATTTTCGTAGATATAGGCAGTAGCACTTCCTTATCGTATACCAGCTCATATGGAGAAATCCTCAAGACTTGCTTGGGGATTATTTGGTCTACCTAGAGCACTGCTTTAAGGTTCTGATGCTACTCTTTTTGATGCTCTAACCTAATTCTTTTAATGAGTCTGACTAAATTTTTATTAGTCAACTCAGCTAGACCATTTCCCTATAGGTAATAGTTTGAAGATATCTTTAGGAATATGCCATGCTCAAGTGCGAATTGACATACCTTTGAACCTATAAATTCCTTCATATTTCTAAAGATAATGGTCTTTGGCAGGTCGAACCTCGTTACTAGTTCCTAGAGGAAATTCACAATTTTCGCCTTTGTCACATTCTTCAAGGGCATGGCCTCAATCCATCTAGTGAAATAATCTATGGTTGTGAGGATCCACTTATGTCCTGCACTAGAGGTGGGATTAATCATCTCGATGAAATCTAGTCCCCATCGTGCGAAGGGTTCTTCAACCACTATCGGATTCAGAGGCATTATTGAGTTCTTCCTCCTCCCTATGAAGAATTGGCATTCTTTGCATCGTTTAACTAGAGAGTGTGATTCGTTAAAAATTGTAGGCCAAAAATACTTGGCACACATAATTTTGATGGCGGTGGTCTTTGCAGAGAAATGTCCACCCATCAGACTATTGTGAAATACATCTAGGATTTTCTTCTCCTGCTCTAAGGTGATGCACTGTAGAAGAACACCATTGAGGTTCCTTTTGAAAATGGTCCCCTCAATGAGCGCATATTCATTGTTCTGTAATCTATAGAATCTTTTCTTCTAAGATGGGAGGCCCACTAGATATTTCCCAATCTACATGAATCTCATTCTATCTACTATCCAGTAGCCTTCAGATTCAATTTCATTATTTAGGACAAGCTCGGGTCATTCCTCCTCAGCTATCACTTCTTCATCATGCTCTAGATACTCGCACAATCCTCTTCCCCACAAAATCTTGGTAGGAATGAACTCAATGTCATATTCCAAGATCTTAGTTATCCAATTGGCCCTTTTTTCTATGATTTCTCCTTCCATAATGTACTTGCACACACTAGAATGCACGACATATACCACCACCATGTTGCAAGTTATGAGATGTCGGAACTTCTTGAGCCCCTTAACAATGGAAAACGCTTTCCTTTCAATGAAGTTATAGTCTGTTTCATAGTCTTTTAAGGTCCAGGAGTGGAAGGCTATCGAATGTTCTCCCTTTCCTTCATCATCCTTTTGTGTCAGAATAGTAGCAATACTAGATTTGCTACTAAACACATACATTATGAAGTGCTAAATGATAGGTTTGGCTTTACTAGAAAAGGGGCTGAAGAAATAGCCTCCTTAACCTTTCCAAAGGCTTCTCTGGCCTCTTTACTCCATTTGAATAATTGATCCCCTTTTAGCATTAGAGTGATAGGTCTAATTAACCCTACAAAATCAAAAATTAATTTGTGTACAAAATTTACCTTTCCCAAGAAGGACTGAACTCCCTTTTTGTTCATTGGAAGGGGAAGTTCCTTGATTTCCTTCACCTGATCATGATCAATAGCAACACCATCTTTGGACACTACATATCCCAATAATTTATCTTGAGGTATTCCAAAGATACATTTTTTTAGGTTCAGGGAAATCTCAAACTCCTATCATTTCTCAAAAACAATTTCAAGATGATCAAAATGATCATCCTTTGACTTAGAGAACACGATAAGATCATACAAGTAGATTTAAATGATCTTATTGATCAATTCTCTGAAGGAAATATCCATTGCTCACTGGAAGGTAGCTCCTACATTTGAGAGGTCGAAGGGCACATTTTCATAGGAAAACATTCCCCACTTGGAAGTGAACATTGTTTTGTGTTGGTCCTCCTCTTTGACCCAAATCTAGTTGTAACTGGAGAAATCATCCAACAAAGACAACATTTTTTACCTAACTACTATTTGCAAGATAGACTCCATGGAAGGCAGGGGGTAGTGGTCCTTTAGGGAAGCTTTGTTCAACTCCTAGAAATCAACACATAGGCATATCTCCATTCTTCTTTCGGAAAGGAACCAGGTTGGACACCCATGTGTTGTGCCTAATTGAGAAGACGATATGGGTGTGAATAAGCTTTTTCAATTCTTGTGCCATTAATGCCTTAATATTTGGATTCATTGGCCTTTACTTTTGGCAAACAGGTTTTGCACCTTCCGTCAGCTCTATAGTATGTTGGATAATTTTGGGATTATATCCCCTAAGTTCATAATATGAGGGTATGTGCAGGATCATGATGGGCCAAAAAGTGGCAATATGTAAGTGATATGATGGTCCATGTGGTTGACGACTTTTTTTTTATCCAAAATTGATGAAACAAAAAAAGTTTTTAAAGGAGATTCTTGGCTTTCCACCAAAATAAATTATGCTTTACATTGAATTTAATAATTATTATTATTCATTTTCTATTTAAACTATGACTAAAGTACTGATTGATAGGCTGATTGAAAAACATCTAAAGCCTTCAAACTGTATCATATTTTTTGAATCTGAAACATGTGTCACATTCTATGCTTTGCATACTATCGGATTAAAAAAAAATGAGGTTCATGAAGTTTTGACCAAGTTAAGGTGGTCATACATACGAGTTTTAATATTTTTTAAAATTTGTTATAAAAAATTCATAATTAATTATTTACTTGGAAAAAAATTACAAAAAAAATGCATCACATCGGGACATGAGTCCTCTACTTATATCTAAAATCTTATAAAAAAATATTATCATTTTATTGTGGTTAGGGTCGTTAGACAAACACCTACTTCTTATTTTTTCCCTGAATTTTAAGTACTACTCCATTGAAATTTCAAATTTTCACCAAATAGATCTTTAAAAAAATAAAATAAACCTAGTATTTTAGAAACTACATTAAATTTTCTACAAATTCTATTCTTACATATTTTTGAAATTGTTAGAGTAATTGGATATTTACTTTATTAATTAAACAATATTTTTTTAATTACTTAAAGTTCTTTTTTACCTCTTTTTCACTTAAGCTAACATTAGGTGCATAATAATTAATTACTTTATTAATTATTATTGTGCAAGCCTAGGGTTTTCCTTTTTAGGGTTTTCATCTATATATGGTTGAAAACTATCTTTTGTATCATTATTCATTTTACATTTTGGGTGAATACATTGCTCCACATTCTTGAGCATTTGTTTTGTTGCTTCTCTTTGTTTTTCCTTGTAACAGGTTATTTGCTTGCAGAGATCTTTGGGCTCCAATGAAGTTGTATTTTATCAACTTCTACATGGTATCAGAGCTTCAGATCTACAGCTGGTTGTTCTTGTTTTGAAGATTTTTGGAGCTACAAGGGTTTGTTGCAAGCCGTTTTTTATTGGAGCCGTCATCATTTTTGCTTCAAAAATTTAGTTTTCACTCATTTGTAGGAAAAACAATTTATGGGTTTTATAGCCAACGTCGAAATCTGAACTGGGTATCTTTCAGATTTTGTATATTTTGCACAGATCTAGAAAAAATCGCTGTTGAAAAAATGGTCCACGTCATTTTTCTCCTAGCTTAAAGTTAAAAAAAAAATCATTTTCTTATATTCTGCTTGTTGGATCAAGAAACGATTTCTGGGTTTTGTTTCTAGCATCAAAATATTTATGGGTTTTCATTTTTGTCTACAAACATGGAGTAGATTTTTCAGAAATCAAGTTAGAAATAAACGTTTCCTGCAAGCTAAATTCAGTTTTTGAAAAATTCATAACTTTTGGCCACGGTGTCCATTTTGTGCAATCGAATAGGCGTTGGAAAGGTGTTATAGTGCTTTTTCTAGATCTGCAGTCTATTTTATCAGAATATTTATCAGGTATTTTTTATTCATCTTTGTGTGTTTTTACACTTTGTTCAATTACTTAGTCATTCTGGCTCCTTCATGGGTTTTGTTTGCGTGGAATGAGTTATATTAATTTGATCTAAATGTTGTAAGGTTAGATTTCTCAATTTTTTTTCATTTGAAGAGTTATCATGGGTTTTTCTACTCACCCTTCAGTTGTAATTCTGGAACGGGGTAATTATGAGTCATGGGCAAAGGGTATACTTACATATTGTAGGTGGCTTAATATTTTGCCTTATTTGTATGATCTCATACCTGAACCAGCAACTTTAGAGGGAAAATTAGCATGGGATATCATTAGAAATCACATAGTAGGACTTATATTGTCTAGTGTTGATCATGACACTGTGTTGGCTATATCGGACATTGATTGTCCTCACCCACTTTGGACATGTCTTTGGGAGATCTATGGAGACCCAATTCTCTCTCCATTCCCAAAAGATCCTGCTTCAAATTGTCTCTTACCCATTGCTTGGAAAAAGAATACACATTTTGATCATGATACTTTAGAGGAGTTTGAGTATCTAGACACCCTTACATGTTTCGATGGATCAGAGGTTTGTCTCATAGTTCCTAGTCTTCCGACTAAGACTTCATCAGCATCTCTTGTTGTTCTTGATTTAGTACAGCAGGGAACCATACATCTTCCAGACATAGCTACTTTGGACTTTTATGTTGCAGACATATCTTTCTTGTTTGTGGAGTCCTATATTACAGATTTGGAGGATTATTTTGAGGACATTCATCTCCTCTACCTTGACAGTCGGGTTATCACTGTTCACCCACCATTATCCGTGCATTTAGAGGTTGCATTTTAGTATTCTCCACATTAGTTTGGATTTGGCATTATTTGTTTTCGTTCAGAGAGTGAGACTCTTCAGCATCCTATCATGGCACACATCTTGAGACAGATTGGCTCATCATTCTTCACAGGGTTTCTTCGGCATCATCCTTTGGATCTGTTTCTTTCCAAGGGGAGGAATATTATTTACCGCTTCAGGATCTCCTTTTGGATTCTACATCAGGCATCTACCATTGTGACAGGAGTTTCTTCATTGTGGGGGCGCCTTCTTCTCTCTTTCTATCTCTCCTATGGAGACCATTGTACATGTACTTATATGATAGAAGTTGTCTATAGGGGGTATCATGTTATCCACCTCCTATCATTATTTCATTAGTGCATTGCATTCCTTCTTTGCATTCTATTTTGGGGAGGAGTTTTGTTCCCACTGGGTTTTCTGCTTTACCCCATTTTATTTAGTTTGCATTGATTTTGTACATGGGTACCTGATCTAGCCTTGTTGTCGGGACCCATTGCTTTTGTTTTCAGTAGCTTCTTCTAGGTTTTAGCTTCTCCCTAAGTCTAGCTTAAGGGGGGGTGTTAGAGTAATTGGATATTTACTTTATTAATTAAACAATATTTTTTTAATTACTTACAGTTCTTTTTTACCTCTTTTTCACTTAAGCTAACATTAGGTGCATAATAATTAATTACTTTATTAATTATTATTGTGCAAGCCTAGGGTTTTCCTTTTTAGGGTTTTTATCTATATATGGTTGAAAACTATCTTTTGTATCATTATTCATTTTACATTTTGGGTGAATACATTGCTCCACATTCTTGAGCATTTCCTTTGTTGCTTCTCTTTGCTTCTCCTTGTAACAGGTTATTTGCTTGTAGAGATTTTTGGGTTTTTGTGAAGTTGTATTTTCTCAACTCCAACAGAAATAATATAGATAACTTATTCAAATTTTTACGTCAAGTTGCCGAACTCTGATTTTTTGATTTTTTATCACCACTTAAAGACCTATTTTTTCCATGATGATCCTGCACATACCCATGACAAGGATACTACTCCCTCATATATTTCACAAAAATGTATGATTCATTCTTTATCATGTTATGGGACATCCTTCTCGACCTTAAGCTTCCTTCCATCTTTGACCTAAAGATCTACAATAATCATTTTTTTCCACTACAAACTTGCTCTTGTCATTCCTTGCATCGTCACAATCGAATAGGTTTGCGAGAGTGACAAGTCCTTTTGGAAGCTTGTTGGACCTGAGCTGGATAATTTTCCATTCATAGGCCTCTACAATTTTTGGTTAGAGTTGGTCAGCAAACTCTCCTGAATGTTGAATGAATGAGGCGATGTGTTCATCACTTTCGAACACCTACCAACTCTGGTCATTATCTGGGATTGCAAGTCAAACAATTACTCATATATAGTGTATGTTCTCAATCAACTCGGAAGCAGGGTCAAATTGGGATCCAATTATCACCAAGTGATTTGCAACTGCATTCTAATCTCTGGGCATCGCTTGAATATTAAAGGCTTCAAAACTTTCAATCAAGTCCCATACCCTACATGTCTATAAGATCTCATGTAGACATTCTTCATTGTGGAGACTCCCTGGACTTGATTTACTGTTAACTCAGAGTCTTTGAACACCATTATTTATTTAATACCCATCCACTTCGCGAGGCTTAGACCTTGCACTAGGCCTTCATATTCAACTTCATTCTTTGAAAAAGAAAATTGAAAGCGAAAAGACCTAAGTGTCTTTTCATTGGATGGGGATGTCAAACATATCCAGGTTCTTACACCAACTTTGCATATTTCTCCATCAAAATTCAACGTCCATAGGTCTAAGGCTTGACCGCCCTCTAGTTTCTTCATGACCCTCAGAATCACTTGATCCTCATCATATATCACATAGGTTCCCAACCCGTTGTAATGATAATTGTCGAAGGGATCATTGTCCATGAATTCACTTAAGAGGACCTCCTCCTGATTAGTTCAGTCTCTGATAACCTTCTCATTTTCTAGTAACTCAATACAATGTATCTCGTCCTTGGTGATAGAAGTATGAGTAGCCTCAAATTTTATCATGGCTTCATCTACTACATGTTTTGAATGTAAGGGTTTAGATACTATCTTCATCTTAGCTCCATGCTTGGTCCTGAGGATCAAGTGTGACCAATCCAAGGAAATATATCCACTTATCTTCAAACTGAACTCTTAGGATAAGCAATGACTGAACATGGGAGGAACATCAACGATCACGGTATCTTGTGGAACAATGATGCTAGGGAAGGAGAATAGATTCAAGGGGAGGTTCTTGATGAAACCTACAGTTTCAACCTTATTCCCATCAAGCTGTATAACCCCTCTATTTAAAGGTTCATAGCTAAGTACTAAGGCTTCAACTATTTGCTTGGGAATGAATGTGGTGCTAGTACCAGAATCAATCATATAATTGTGCAACAATTTCTTACCCACAATGAGGGTCAAGAAGAAGGGTTTCAGTTTAGGCTTACCTTTACTTTTAGTAGAGACTTCTTCTCCATTGTTTTTGAGGACTTTTGCCTGAGATGTCGAATCAATGGTCTTTCCTTCAGAGAGTTGCTCTATCAGATCTATGGTCCCATCTTCTAGTAGGGCCTTCTACAACAATGATTTCTACTCTGGAATAGCTAAGATATCCCAAAGAGATACATTAGCAGAGGCTTTCTTCAATTATTCCACCACATTGAAAGACAACATATTCAAAGACTTATGTTCCTTAGATCTTGTTATATCAATCTCCTTACGGGGCTAAGATTGTTGTGCAATAGTGAAGGTACTAGGAGCTTAGTCGGGAACACTTTTGGGTTATGGAGTGATTGTTTTTCCTATGAATCTCTTCTTTGAGTGAGTGCTATAATCTGATTGCACTTGCGGGGCCTTTGGCATGGATGCCTCATTTTTAAACACCGCCTCTTCGACTTCCATCCATGAGAAGAGTGTGTGGTTGGGATCTATACCTGTTTCTTGCTCTAGGGAGATCCCTTGCATCTATGCAATGAGTACCACATTTTCCATTTGTGGAGAGGCATATGCATAACCTCCTGAACTTGATGCAATGCCTTGACTACGTTATTCTACCACTTTTTTTTGTAGGTTGCCACGTGGACAATTTTGGGGCATATGTGTTTCATTGTAGGGGAAGCACTAGGGGTTAATATCATTAGCGAGATTGTTTTGCCTCACTACCAAATTTCTATTTGAACTTGGTAAGACATTACGTAGTGGATTAGGCACCGACACCATCTGATTACTTGTTTGAGCCCATGGGCTCGTGCATGAACCTCCTTGGAATTGGTTCTGATGGTAGGAAGGTCTTTTGCCTTGGTAATTTTGGTAAGGTGACTTTGGAGGCATGTATTGTTGTCACTTGATGGTAGTTATTTTATTTGATATGTTTCGCAACAACTCCTTAACATCACTCATCTCATCCCTCAAAGAGTTAGATCTAGAAGCAGTGTTATATGGTGCACTCGGATATGCATACATAGATTAAGAAGGAGAAGACGCATTGGTTGAAGCTATCTCTAGGGGAGAGCTGATAAGTCTACAAATATAGGTATCCTAGGGCAAGGTGGTAACTTTCTGGAATCAATCAAATTATTCTCTACTATAACAGTAATGCTATATGCATCTGATAAAGTGTTCCCACCAAGAGATTGGATCATCATTGAGATGTCAACGTTGATAGATTTCAGGTAGAACATGAATGCCAAATCAAGAGGTAGGTAGATCATGGTCTGGATCATTTTCTAATTCGTATGGAACCTAGCATTGAAGTCGGTCATGGCCTTTTGAGGGGCCCACTTGATGGTCACTAGTTGCTGGAATAGTAAGGACCGATTTCCATTGTTTGAAAACCACTCATAAAAAGGATCTCTGAGTTGGTCCCAAGTACCAATGGTATTAGCTACCAGAGTGTGGTACCAATATAGTGCCTTTCCTTTGAAAGAGGTTGCAAGTAGCCTCAATGCTACATTTTTTTTAGTTACACCCTATACTGGACACATGTCCACCACATCTTGTAGATGTTCGGATGGTGTCTTTGAGCATTCCTTGTTGAATTTTGGTACAAATTTCAAAGAAGAGGTTGGGATAGGGGCCCAAATGGCTAGTTCTACTAGTGCTATGAGATGGTTTCTAATATCCCATGCCACATAATTTTTTTCAATGATTGACAACATGGCTGGTGGAGGGACCAGGACATTTACTGGACAGGTTCTTTTTCGTACTATTACCAATGGTGGCACTACCAGGCCAGGGTTATTCACGATTTGGGATATAGTAATAGGTCTATGTCTCATACACTCACTTAAGATTTAGATACATTAAAACAAGTCCCACCAAGCGTGCCAGTAAAATAATTGTTAACGCCTAAACTTGCTAGGCAAACAACCTTATGAGAAACTCAGTTAATGGGGGACCAATTGCACTAAACTGAGTAACCTCCAGGTTTTTGGAGAAGCTGAATCCTTCTATAATTGGGGTTTAGAATGGGAAAAGGAAGCAGATATTAAAAATAAATTTTAATCCCTAAGGTGATGTGCCAATATTTAGTTATATAGGCATGAGAAACCTTCCTTTCAGATGAGGTTTGAGGGCCCGCTCAGCAATCTGCATGTCCAAAAATAACAGAGATTAGAGATGAAAATCCTAAGTAGTTAATCAAATGAATTAATATAACTTTCACATACATCTACTAAACAAGAAGAGTTTGATACATGATCCAAATAGTAAATTTATATTGAAATTATAAAAGTTGTGCAGATAAACTACTTAGTGTAACAAGTAGCATAGTATAATGTCCAATATGAAACTAAGAAACAAAGAGGCTAAATAATTGGAATAGTCTATGTCTTAATAAAATAATCATAAAATAATACAAAGGCTTAGAACTTTTTAGTCTCTTTTTCTATAATTTTCGAACCCCTTCTCCAAGAGCAAGAGCAGTATATATAGATCATCCACCGCAAGAGAGCTAGTAACTAAAAATATTCCTAGGTACAAGAAATGATATCCATCGCCATGATTTCCCAAAGTCATTGTAACATAAAGATTTTGATACATAGCATGTATCACCTTTGAACAAGATGTGCTCCCTAGCAAATGGCAATTGTGGTCCCAAGGAAGAAGCAGTGAAACTCTCCAGGTGACACATGTCACTCACCCATAGATTTGGTTAGGACATGTGGTGAATAGACAAGGATTTATACTTGTTTGTTCCTCTCCTTCGATTAAAATCCCTATGGAGAAAACACATGGAGAAGTTTGTATTCGAACACTAGCTATGGGGACCATCAAAAGGTTTCCCATGAAAAGATGCAATATGGCATGTAGGCAAAGCTCAGAGGAGAAACAAAGCAGAGAGGGCTCCCAAAGGCCAACACTTCTAACACGTGGCAAAGAGACGGGGCTCGATAGAGAAGCAAGGGAAGAAGCCCTCTCAAGGAGTGCACAGTAGACACATGGAGCAAGTAGGTGAGGGCGCTACAAATAGGTTCGAGGATGTTTAAACATATAAGGCATGGGCCAGGGTTATGCAAAAATAACAACACCAACCAGAAGGGATCTCTAAGGATTTTTTATCCACACTATCATATAAGGGATTTTTCCCTCTCAAATATAAGTGAAAATAATTAGTTCCATAATGATTTATCGAACTATTATAAGTAGTTATTTTTGGATTTTGTGGTTGTGTTTCTGATATTTGGTTGTCATTGATGTCAACACTATTATCATTTTAATTTGCTTAAGGCTGTATATGTTGAGGAGATGAGAAAATTGTTAAAAATATAGTGTAGACAGCCAGTGGAGCTGAGAAGGTCAGAATGTTGGAAAGCTCTGTGTATTGAAGATCTGAAGGTGTGCCTCAAAGGGTTTGTTGTTGAACCTTTCTAACTTATGTTGTCTGAAATTTTCAGAGGTGCACATAAATTTTTGTGGAAGTTATGAAGATTTGTGTGCCTACAGTTATTCTGTTTCTATAGATGGTTTTCCTAGTTGAAGCAGATGAAATTCTAGCAATCTCATGTGTTGCACATGTATCTATGATGTTCATGGATGATTCTAGATTGTACTCTATCCTTTTTGTACGTCCGCAATCATTGAAGTGTTTGTGATCGAAGATTTTTCTGATATGTTCCCAAGTGTTCATGTTCTTGGTCAACATTGTGGTGTTAGCATGTTGTGGATCCATGAAGATTAATATTTCATTTTTTGGCATGTTTGGAGATTTTTTTTTGTGTCCTCACTATGTTGTGACTGACTTGTGTTGATACACATTGTAATTTACTTTATTTGTGGTTGACTGAATAGTGGTTGTAAATCTGTGTAGCGGATATATATGAGATTTTTTTTCTCATTTAGAGGTAGTGCTCAAGTGTACAAGTAATGTACAAGTGCGAATAAAGGTCAAATCATTCAGAGTAGAGTGTGAAGAGTTTGAGCAGAAGGGTGGAAGAGTTTTGTGTGTCTAAATTGGAACTATAATCAGTCTTTTGTAGAAGCTATTTTCTTAGTTCATGTTCATCAGATGGATTTAATTTGATTATTGTATGTAATGCAGTGAGCCTTCCCTTTGAGCAGTGTTCTCTAGGTAGTGTGCTTGAATGCAAGTGCATTCCCCTTTTTATTCTCCATTATACTTCTAATAGGGTATAATCCTGTAAACTAACATCCACCTTGGTTTTTCCCCTAACAGGGTTTCCACGTATAAAATCTTGGTGTTCATGTGTCTCTGATATGTTGTTCTTATGCTTGCATTGTTAATTATCAGATCTATGATATAAAGATTGGTTAATGTTGCATAAGTTAGTTTTTGGTAACAACTGATTCACCTCCCCTCTCAGTTGTTTATCCTTGTTTTTCCAACAATTGGTATCAGAGCTAGTTCCTCTGAAGGAAGCTTAACATCTTGAGGAGATCTGAGATGGCATCATTTAATAAGGATAGTCCTAGATTCGATGGTACAAACTACTCTCTATGGAAAGTCAGGATGGAATGTCATTTAAGGTGCATTGGTGAACCTTTCTGGTAGATGACATAAATTGCATATAATATTCCTCAGAATGGTCCCTCCTCTAAAGATGAGATCAAGCAAGCATAAATTAATACCAGATCAGTAGAAACACTGGTGAGTGCTTTGACAAATTTAGAAATGACAAATGTGATGGGATTGAAGACTGCATACCAGATTTGGAAAAAGCTAGAAACATTGTATGAAGGAGATGCACTAATGAAAAGTGCTAATCTACAAAGTCTAAAAGGAAAATGGGAGAGCTTGAAGATGAGTGAAGATGAGAACATCACTTCCTTCTTGCATAAGATAAATGAATTGGTGATGGATATTAGATGTGCCGGTGGAACTATGAATGATGATGAAATTGTGACCAAGATACTTAGATCTATGCCCCCTTCCTACAATACAAGAGCTCATGCTATTGATGAACTTATAATAGTGACAAATATTACAAAAGACATGTTGATTGGAAAAATTGCTGCATTTGAATTAAGTGAATTTCGTGAGTTTGTTCCTAAGACTGAGTCTGCTTTCAAGGCTACTGTATCTAGGAAAAAGAGATATGATTCAGGAGAGAGTTCTTGTGGACATCAAAATCTGCAAATGTTAGTTTTTTATCATACATCTTCATGATCAAACAAACATAACAAATTCAACATCCTCATGAAATATTGCACCTAGTTTAAACATGCTAAATAAGATATTGAAACAATAATGAAAACTAAATAAAGCACATAAAACATGAATGCAAATCTATTTCTTGGTGGATTGGTGCTCCTTGAATGTGTGAAAGATCCCTTTCCCAATCCTTGATAAGCCAAATGAGATGATATACAATGAGATGCTAAGTGAACTCAAGTTGCTTATAGTGATAGTGCTCAAATTGTAGATTGTAGATTGTCAAAATGAGAGAAAATGCATTGCATTTATAGGAGAAGTTGAGAGAGGGGAAGACAATATTTGGCAATGTGGGACTAAATCCCATCCAATAGGAGAGAGCCACTTGTCATAATGGGATTGGCCCATGCTTGTGCAAGTTTTGGCCAATGTGCCCATTCAAATTTGAAAATGGCCATAAATGCATGTGGTTGAGAGTTTTTTGGGGGGAATTGTGTTTGTCCAAAAAAGTCAAACATGAGAGTCAATGAGGGCATATTCCTTGGGAATATGCCCTTGTGAGGGAAAATAGGTGTTTTAATAAATCAAATAAGTGATTTATTGTGCAAGTGGATGAATCTAGAGGATTCATGTAATTAGGATTAAACTAATCATGATTTGATTAATCTAACATAAGTTTAGGTGATATGACATTTGATTTAAATTTTTGTATTTCTTTTAAATCAAATGTGAGGAAATGAATATTGATCATTTAATTAAATATTGGTGATTTAATTAAATTAATAGACCTTAGGAGATTATTTAGGTAACCTGATTTATTATAATTGCTGGGTGAAATATGACTAATCAATTATGTTAATTGATAGTGTTAAATTTGCATGTCTACATTTTTCCCCTCTTTGAAGCAATGTACTTGTTGCATTGGCTCAAAGAATGATGCCGCTGACATCGAAATTAAAAAAATTATGATTTTTTCAGATGTTCCAGCGAAAAGAAATACATTAGTACATTGCCCCCTCGAGAGATCGAGCGAAAATATTGAGGTGGATCTCGCGACAAAGAGGTTCAAAATGAATGTATGGATGGTCAGACAATATGATCTATATGATAATGATGATGGAAATGAAATGTTTGGAAGATGCTTAGAATAACAAATTTATATTATCCTAAACAACTTAAATGATTATAAAAATGAGATGTAATGGATGCAGGATGGATGGTGTTGTGCTATGATGATATGAAATGATTATGAAAGATGCAAGATGGATGCAGGATGGATGCCTTGTTAGCGCGAAAGAGGATAGAAGAATGAGAGGGATCAACCCTTGAATCCAAGAAAAATGCAGAAGTCCAACAAGACAACTTTATTAGAAATGATGATGAATGATCATGATGTATTGCTTATCTAGGGATGGGAGAGATAAAGAGCATAACTTTCCTTATGTTTGATAACACACATAGGTGGGATGCATCAAGGTATTAAGAACCAGGATGGCGTTGCGCCTAGTGTGATGGACTTTGACTCATCAAACAGATAGGAGTACTCTTGTTCACACTTGACAAACATAACCTTATTCAGAATGCATTTCAGATATTCCAGACATCTCAGGCCAAAACATAAAAAGGCAAGCCTTCTTATGTGGTCAACAAAATACCTAAAACATCCTTCCTACAAACAAAACAAAGTATGCATGACGAAGTTATTTTACAAGAATATCCAACAAGCACAATAGATAAAAAGATAATGATCATTGCCCCATTCCTTTCTCTCTAAACTTGTTTTGTTTAGGCATCATCGAGAGGTCCTAGGAATGAGCGTAAAATAAGATAAGTCAAAAAGACCAGATAAAGTAAACAAACAAGCTAATGTTCTTCATACCGCTAGCCAAGACTAACTACTGTTGGGTACCTGATGCTTCTGTGCATCATAGGAAAGCTTCATCCTAGGACATGTTGTGATCAGGGTTTTGATGGGACTGATTTGGGTGATAAGCTATTGATATTTCGAGTTGACCAACTTGCTTGCTTACTGATCTAGACTTGAGACTTTGACGATTAAGCGTTCACTTTGGAACCTGCTAAACTTTTTTTTGACTGACTCACCAAAGGGTGAAAGTGATGATTGTTTTATTATGAGTGATGACAATCACGGGTGAAAGCGAGATGAAATGGATGCACCATTTTGGGTTTTCAGATATTTTGAGGCTATTTTTGGTATTTTCACATTTTTCAATGTTTTTGGTATTTTAAAGATTTATGAATGTTTTTGAATTTTGTGTCTCGGGGGCCGATCAAGGATGGCCTTGCCTATGTTCAAGCTCAGAGACGACGTAGTTCGACAAGGTGAAAAACTGACAAGACTAAATAATGAATTTTTGAAGATTTTCTGATATTTTGACATGTTTTTGGATTTTTGAATGATTTGGATGTTTTTTATTTTTTATTTTTTTGATGTTTTTGAGTTTTTTGATGAAATTTTTGAATATTTTTGGATTTTTTGAGTTTTCAAATATTTTTGAGTTTTTTGATGAATTTTTTAATGTTTTGGTTTTTCTAATGATTTTGACAGTTTGGATGTGGATATGTGATGATATCAGTGCTTTGTTTTGGAATTTTGTTGAAAACCAAGCTTAATGTTGATCGATTGGATTGATGGATTGATAGTTTGACTAAGTGTGTTAAGTCAAACAAAAGTGATAATGCACTTGTAAAATCTAGGAAGTTGTGTTATCCTAGAGTAAACTCGTACAAAAAGGATAATTTGGCTAGGTGTGTTAAGCCAAACGAGGTGATTATGGATTTGATAATTTGGCTAAGTGTGTTAAGTCAAATAAGATGATAATGGACTTGTAAACCCAAGGAAGTTGTGTTATCCTAGAGTAAACTCATGCATAAAATGATAGTTTGACTAAGTGTGTTAAGTCAAATAAGGTGATGATTGATTGGATTCGATTGATCAAGATTGATGAAGCTTGATTTGGAACAAAATTGTTTTGATGCTTTGATGTGACATTGAAGTACACATTAGATGCGGCTGATATGAATTGTTCAAATTGATGTTTGATGAAAGATAAAGCTTGATAAGGAATGTCTTCCTGTCAAAATATGCCATGGGCTAGTGACTTGGATTCGTGTTCACAAATGCTTTGACCAGTTTGATTTCACGTTTTCCAATGTTTGAATCACCACATAAACTCAAGGATATATATCAAGATTTATTCCCGAAGCAAGATGTAAATATTTGCCCCTAGTGTCTAGCAATGTTTGAATGGCCATGTGTAGATTCCTGGATGAATAGATATGGATTATCTTGCGATAAGATAAGGGTGTTCAAATTAAGGATTCTCATTCGGATAATGCTTCAAGGTTCAGATAATGTTGGGTAGGATGGGATCAATGAAAATGACCCATGTCAAGATGTTTTCCATAAGAAAGTGTAAAGCATGTACCAAAATTGGTCAAGATCAAGATAAGGTAGATAGATGGCAATGGGTTGGATAATCGATTCATGGATGAATGGATGATATGGCCGAAATATTGGCTTTATTATGGATGTGATAAGATGCTTTCTCCTGAACTGGCGCACATAGATGCTCGATTCTACACATGACGCCTATTTGCCAGGTTTTCATCATGGTACCTATCCAAAGCGCCACCAAAGTGGTTTTCGCTAGAGAACGATTTAGCTCTTTACTATTTTCAATCCTTTTTTTAATTTTTTTTGGATTTTTATATTTTTTGATTTTTTTGTATTTTCTGAGAGATTTTAAGCTGATGTTGAACCACCTGGTGGTGCTGATGTTGATGCTTCTGTCATAACATGACATCGGTATCCTGGTTGAAGAAGCTTCCTTGCCAAGATATGTGCACTTGAATGCAACTTTTGAGATTTATGATCTGCTTTGTTGATACTGGAGTTAACTTTGTCTTTGTGCACACATCGCGATAAAGTGTCTTTTGAATCCTTATGATGAAGGGTCACTGCCAATACATGGTCAATGTGATAATTAGATATCATGCATGGAGGCATGGATGAAGTGTGTTTAGGAGTAAAATATGGATTGGCTGATAGTTTGGAACCTTTGAGTCTCCAAACTTGGGAAGATGAGCAATGATGGGTGGATATGGAAGTGTGCGTGGAATTAGGACCAACAGCTCGGTATACTTTGTACGTTGCTTGAGAAGCCTACTTTTTCCTTTGCGGACATCTTCGATGGATACTTTTCCCTTTTTGATTTTTCCCCATAGTTTCTTTGGCTAATGGAGTTTGATAGGGATAGTATTTCTTTGTATTCTTTGGTATCCATATGTATTTGATTTTTCCTTCATGCTTTGGTACTTCTTTTTCTTTGATATCATTTTTCATTCTTTGATTCAAGTTTTTCTTTTGATGTTGGTCCCAATTCGTGGATGGGGTGATAGGTGGATGAAGATTCATGACATGGCAGGTTGTGGTATTGGCATTGGTTTTATCATAAGGATCCTTCATGCTCCCTATGTTGACATTTTCTCGAGATGAAGTTTCCCCCAGTTTTATAGAGGTATTACTGATTTGTTTATATCCCTTCATTGTTGAATAACCAAGGCCTTGATGCTTAGGATTGCCAACAATCTACACTGGTTCTAGGATACCATGTTCTTGTAGGCCTAATCCTCTACCTTGATAATTCATCTGTAAAAACATTTTGTTTGCAATAGGATATGATTTACCTTGGAAACAAGGTGCTAATCCTTCCCTGCTCTGTTGTGGATCTTCAAAAGTGACAACTTCTTTATTGATGAGGTAGATTGCCCCAAGAAAAGTGAGTGATCCAACTTTATAAGTGATAGGATCCTCCCTATGTGGGATGAATGACTTATTGATATCTTTGGCTTCATCTTGTGAGATATTAGGTTGTAATGCTTCTTCAAGAAGTGTTGATGATTCATTGTCCACATAAAATTCTTCCTCATGATTTACTTCACAGGATATTGTTTCTAATTTACGATTTCTTCTAATATGTCTTGATATGATGTCTCTGATTCACAACTTCTGTAGAAGCCTTCTTCATGATCTTTTTCTGCTAGGTCTTTAGATTTTTCTATATCTTGATCATGTGTACAAATGTTAAGAGTGGGAGACTCTTGTTCCTTGGTAATGATGTCAAGAGTATGAGACTCTTGTTTTGAATGAAGATCATCTACGTGTCCATCCAAAGAAAGCATCTCATGGGTAGATAGACGAGTGTTCGCTATATGGATACGATCATCATTTGCGGCATCTTGTATAGATAGGACAGTGCCCATTAGATCATTGTAGTATCTTAGAGATATGAATTCTCGATCTTGAGTGATTTCATAATTGCTTTTGACATGCTTTGGCTCAAGTTCTTGACATGGGTCGATTTCAAAGGATGGATTGCTTATAGTGGGTTCTTGGACATCGTTCTTAGGCATGGAAAGTGGCTCAATATTCTCTTGAGCTTTGAGTGGATTTGGATCACATGTTGAGCCAAGGATTCCTTCAATATCTGTAACCATGAGGTCAAAGGATGTCAATATGTCTTGGGAAGGAACATTGCTAGACCTTGGTGGTAGATTTTGATCATGCTTTGGAATACATTCTTGAGATATGTCCTCTAACTCATAAGGAGATGTAGAGACCTTTTCGATATGATCATTGGTCGATGGATCTTGGTTTATGTCGATAGGATCAAATAATTGTAACACATCTTGAAATAGATCACTAAAAAGTGGATCTTGATGAATGTTGAGTTGATCACTAGATGTGGTAGAAGCATCTTCAAGATTTTGAACATTGTTTTCAACAATTGTGGAAGAGAGATTACCAATGTCTTGAACCATAGGATCAAGTGATGTTGACGTTTCTTGAATTTGATCATTGTTGGGTATTTTTGGTGGATTTTGCTCATGATTGAAAAGTAGCACTTGGTGTATGTTGATTTGATTGTTGGTAGAGGTGGAAACATCTTCAAGGTGCTTATTGATAGATTGATCTTGATTTTTGATTTCAACAATTGTGGTGGGAATCTGTTGCAAGCTTTTTTGAGCGAGTAATGCCTATGTTTATTGTTCAGCCAACAACGCTTGTTGTTGGTCATGCTATTGTTCCAACAAAGGTTGTTGTTGGTTTTGCTACTACAATTGGTAGTCTTGCAAGACTTGTTGATACGCTTATTGTTGTGCTTTCAATTGAGCTTGGTATTCTGCTTGTGCTTGTGTTTGCTGAGCTTCGAATTGCACTCATGCTTGAGCATGTGCTTGTTGGATTGCTTGTGCCATTTGAGCGGCATGTGCGGCTTGCACAGCTTGTGCGGCTTGTTGGTTTTGGAGCACCTTTTTGCGGGAAGCTTCTTGAGCGGCTTGCAACATGATGGAGAATGAATTGGTCATGTTGTGTTTTGGCAGTGGTGGTGGAATGGGAATAGTGTTGATTGTTGGGATTGCTTGGATGGTTGCCACCTACTGTTGCGATACCGATGGCAAAATGGGATGATTTGGTATGATGTTTTGATTTAGCATTATAGATTGACTTTGAACATTTTTGTGGTTGAGAATCGTATTGCCTTGATTTAGGTAACTTTGATTTTGCATGGTGTTACCTTGACTTGAATCAACATATGGAGTTGCCAATATATTGCTAGGATTTTGAACAACATTAGGGGGATTTGCAAGCATATCTATCCCAAAGTTCACCAAGTGTGGACTAGAAATGTTCATTTTCAACAAACTTGTATTTGGCCTATATGAATTTGGTGGGATAATGTTGTTTGGAATAAGACTCATGCATTGAGTGTTTGGTTGATAGATTTGCAAATTTGGACTTGGATTTAAATCTATCATTGGAAAAGGTGTTCCAAACTTTAGATTGGGCATACTCACATTCGTATCATTGAAGTTTGGAGGAGATAATGATGCCATGTTTGAATGTGAGTTTCGATAATCAAGTGGTATTGCAAGACTTGAATAGCTTGGTTGAATTGGATTACTCATGATGAATGGATCAAGTTTATATTCCATGTCCCTCTTGTGTTGAGATCGAGTTTGAACCATAAAATGAAGATCAATTTTCAAGAATGTAAGAGATGAACCTCTAATTCTTTAGATCGGTCTAAACCTTAGGTTCAAAGAAGCGAAGAACTAGGATAATTGAAGGATCAAAGTGATGATGAGGATGAGATAAAAAAAAGATGAGTGATACATTTGAATGGAACTCTTAAAGAAACTTTGAAGGAAATGCTAAACTTTTTAGGACTTTGATTGATCGTGATCAGATTGATAGTTTGACTGAATGTGTTAAGTCAAACAAAATGTGATAAATGCACTTGTAAACCCTAGGAATTTGTGTTATCCTAGAGTGGACTTGTACATAAGAGGACGGTTTGACTAAGTGTGTTAAGTCAAACGAGGTGATGATTTGATAATTTGGCTAAGTGTATTAAGCCAAACAAGATGAACTCATAAACCCTAGGAAGTTGTGTTATCCTAGAGAAAACTCGTGTATAATATGATGGTTTGACTAGGTGTGTTAAGTCAAACAAAGTGGTTTTGATTTCGCCTAAAATTTTAGCATAAAATATGTTTACAAAGCTTCCAAGAGTTGTTGGTGAGGTGATTTTTTTAACTGATTTTGATGGTTGAGAGATGGATTAAAGTGATTCAATTTGATCCTAGACTTGACCTAGAATAACACTTCTTCTTACAAGACCTCGGTGTTGAAGGACATGCTATACTTCCTATGGGAGGAAAGCAAACCTTTCAAAAAGTTTGGGATTCTATTGATAGTAGAACGCATACAACTCAGGGTTGTTCCTTGAAGCTTTCTTGTAAAAGTTGTAAACCAATCATTTTAGAAAAAACATGTGTAATCCAATTTTTCTTTTTAATCTTATGGAACAGGAATAGACAACGAAAAGGAAGGAGGAGGGATTTTTGTTTGCATGAAGAACTCAAAGCATTGAAGCATTGGAAACAACCCATGAAGAGTCTTGGAGTTAAAAAAGATTGAAGCCTTAAAACTTGAAGTTAACAAAGCATTTTTAAATGCTTGGAGCGTCCATTTTCTACTCTCATTTTCTGTTTTAAACCAACTCACATTTCTTTTTGGTCTTAAAATCAATCACTAATTTGATCTGTTCAAAGTTGGTTTAACTCATGGTGTTGTGAGGTTCGGTGACAACACTTCTGGTGTGATTCATGGCAGAGGTACTATTTCTTTTGGTGGTAAGCATAATACTGATAATGTTCTTTATGTAGAAGGCCTAAAGCATAATTCATTGAGTGTTGGACAAATGGTAGACAAAGGCTATAATTTGCAATTCAAGAATGGTAAGTGTAGAATAACTTGAAGTTTAGGAGATATGATTGCTTTAAGAACAAAGACAAAAGGTAATATCTTTCATTTAAGTACATTTCTAGTCAAAGTTGTTTGATTGCTCAAATTGATGTAAGCTGGTTATGGCAGAGGAGGTTATGTCATGTGAACTTTGATAACATTGTTAAGATAAGCTCTACTCAAGAAGTTAGAGATTTACCTAAGTTAATGAAGCCTACTAACACTATGTGAAAGGAATATCAGATGGGAAAGCAAACAATAAATTCCTTTCGAAGCAAATAATACATCTCTAATGGAGTACTGGATTTGATACATACTTATCTATGTGGTCCTTCCAGAATCAGAAGTCTACAAGGTGAAAGGTATTTTATGTTACTCATTGATGATTATTCTAGAATGATATGGGTCACTTTCTTGAGAGAAAAACATGAAGCATTATAAAAATTCAAAAGTTTTAAAGCTATGGCAGAGAATGAGACAGGTCGAAAGATCAAATGTCTAAGGTCAGACAGAGGTGTTGAATTTACTTCAAGGGAATTCAATTCTTTTTGTGAAGAGCATGGAATTCAAAGGCAACTATTTGCTCCTCGAACCCCTCAACAGAGATTGGAGTTGTTGAAAGAAAGAACATAACCATTCTAGATACTGCTAGAACCATGATGCTAGAAGAAAATGTTCTTCATTTCTACTAGAGAGAAGTTGTAAGTATTGTTGTGTACACCATTAATAGGGTGAATTTCAACAGTAATTCTAGTAAGACACCTTTTGAGCTATGGTTTGGTAATAAGCCTACTATCAAAATACTTCAAAAACATTGGAAGCAAATGCTCCATCAAGAGAGATGATGGTATAGGTAAGTTTGATGCTAGAAGTGATGAAGGAATCTTCCTAGGATATTCTACTAAGAGAAAAGCTTACCGGTGCTTTAATAAAAGGGTGAAGAAATGGTTGAAAGTGAAAATATTAAGGTTGATGAAGATATTGGTAAATCATTCAGATCTAGTGATTATGTTTTAGATGATCAACATGGTGATATTAACAATGATGCTCAAACACATAATCAACTTCAAATTGTTTCAGTGAACCAAGGAAATCAAGAAGCAGAAGCAAGCAAAAGTGGAGAAGAAAGGACACAAGAACAAGAGGTATGAGAGAACTTCAAAACTCCCAAGTATGTAAGAAGAAATCATTCTAATAGTCAGATCATAGGAGACAAAAGCAAGGGTGTGAAAACCAGAAGAATATTGTCTAATCTCTAAAGTTGAACCTAGAAATATAAGTGAAGAATGCAAAGATGAATATTGGATGGAAGCCATGAAAGAAGAACTAGTGCAGATATAGAAGAATAATACATGGGATCTTGTTCATAGACCTCAAAACAAAAATATGATTGGAACCAAGTTGGTGTTCTAGAATAAGCTGAATGAACAAGGTGATGTGGTAAAAAACAAAGCAAGATTGGTCTGCAAAGGTTATTCATAGATGGAAGGTATTGATTTTGAAGAAACTTTTTCTCATGTTGCTAGAATTGAGGCTGTTAGATTATTTCTTGCTCATGATACTTTCAAGAACAACAAAGTTTATCAGATGGATGTAAAGTTAGCTTTTTTGAATGATGAACTAGAAGAAGAAGTCTATGGGTATGTGCAGGATCATCATGGAAAAAATAGGCCCTTAAGTGGCAATAAAAATTCAAAAAAATTAGAGTTAGGCAACTTGACGTAAAAATTTGAATAAGTTATCTATACTATTTCAAAAATATGTAAAAATAGAATCTATGGAAAATTGAATGTAGATTCTAAACTACTAGGTTAATTTTTGTAAAAAAAAAATCTATTTGGGGTATGTGCAGGATCATCATGGAAAAAACAAGCCCTTAAGTGGCAATAAAAAGACAAAATCAGAGTTAGACAACTTGACGTAAAAATTTTAATAAGTTATTTATATTATTTCAAAAAAATGTAAAAATAGAATCTGTAGAAAATTGAATGTAGTTTCTAAACTACTAGACCTTTATTTTTTTTAAAAAAAATCTATTTGGTGAAAATTTGAAATTTCAATGCAGTAGTATTTAAATTTCAAGGCAAAAATAAGTAGGTGTCTGTCTGACCACCCTAACCACAATAAAATTATAATAAATTTTTATAAGATTTTAGATATAAGTAGAGGACTCATGTCCCGATGTGATGCAAAAAAATTTATAATTGTTTTCCAAGTAAATAATTAATTATGATTTTTTTATTACAACTTTTAAAAAATATTAAATCTCGTCTATCTAACCACCTTAACTTGGTCAGAAATTCCTGAAATTCATTTTTTTCTTTTTTAATCCTATAGTATGCAAAGCATAGAATGTGACACATGTTTCAGATTCAAAATATGTGATACCATTTGAAATTTATAGATGTTTTTCAATAACCCTATCAATCAGGACTTTATTCGTAATTCTAATAAAAAATGAATAATAATTATTTATTAAATTCAAAGTAAAGCATAATTTATATTGGTGGAAAGCTGAGAATCTCCTCTAAAAACCCCTTTCGTTTCATCAATTTTGGGTAAGAAAAAAGTTGTCAGCCACATGGACCATCATATGGCTTACATATTGCCACTTTTTGGCCCATCATGATCCTGCACATACCCTTTGGTGAAAAATTGAAATTTCAATGCAGTAGTACTTAAATTTTAGGGAAAAAATAAGAAGTAGGTGTCTATTTGACCACCCTAACCATAATAAAATGATAATATTTTTTTACAAGATTTTAGATATAATTAGAAGACTCATATCCAGATGTGAGGCATATTTTTTTGTAATTTTTTTCAAGTAAATAATTAATTATGAATTTTTTATTACAACTTTTAAAAAATATAAAAACTCGTATGTCTGACCACCTTAACTTGGTCAAAACTTCATGAAATTCTTTTTTCTTTTTTTTTAATCCTATAGTATGCCAAGCATAGAATGTGACACATGTTTTGGATTCAAAAAATGTGATACCATTTGAAAGTTATAGATTTTTTTCTATCAGGTAATCAATTAGGAATTTAGTCATAATTCTAATAGAAAATGAATAATAATAATTTATTAGATTCAAAATAAAGTATAATCTATATTGGTAGAAAACTGAGAAGCTCCTTTACAAACCCTTTTCGTTTCATCAATTTTGGCTAAAATAAAAGTCATCAGCCACATAGGAAAAGTCTGGAAAACAAGGTAAGTTGTTAAACATGTTTTTCATGTTGACTTCTTAGGATTGGCAGGTCTTAACCAAATTCCAAAGCAAGCCCGAATCTAATCCCTAGGCATTAAATTTTGTTTCATCAAATCGGATATCTGATATGTTTTAGATATGATTTTTTTTTAAAATATACAATTTTTAATATATGATTTCAAAAATGCAATAAAGTTTATAATTTAATATATAATATTAAATATAGTTTATAATGTAATATATAATATACAATTTATCATAATATCTTACCGAATCATGTATAATATTTCAATATTATTTCAATATTTTAGTTAATCTATAAATATTTAAATATATATATTACTAATATATATAAAATATTTAAATATTATCTCTTTCCCTCTCTCTCTCCACCTCTATCTTTCCCAAGTCTCTCACTCTCTCTCTCTCTCTCTCTCTCTCTCTCTCTCTCTCTCCCTCTCCCTCTCTCAATCTACCACTCTCCCACTCTCTACCATTAACCCTTAGGTCTATGTGGGCACAAATCGGATATCCGATTTGTGAAACTCCGATGTGTAGAGCTAGAATCTTATTGTTGCAAAATATTTTAAAATGTTTTCTATATCAGATATCCGATTGTATCGGATATCGAATTTCTGGACCATAGAAAAACCCCATGTGGGCCATTTTTGTGAATTCCAACGGACCCTACATTCTATTTGTAGCACTGTGCAAGCAACAAATGCGCGGTTCCAGATAGGCTGAGACAAAGATCAACTTTTTGGAGCATCTTGTACTCAAATTTATCATAAGGAATGATTTTTTAGCATCTTTTATGAGGTATAATGGGGGGAAGCAGTCGTCAGAAGCAAAAACGTAAGAGAAATCTTACAAAAGAATAAATTGAAGAATATAGACAAAGAGACAGAGAAGTTCATAGGAAGAAAAGACAAGGTATATTAAATACTGGTGAACCTAAGCCCTATGGTCTTTCAAGTGAAGAGGAAATTGAATATGTTCAAGGTGAACATGCAGAACATGATATTGAAATTGGGAATGAAAATGTTCAAATTGATATTGAAAATGTTCAAGGTGAAAATGTTGGAATTGAAGATGTTGAACATGATATTCAAATTGGGAATGAAAATATTGAAATTGATAATGAAAATTTTCAAGGTGAAAATGTTGGAATTGAAGATGTTGAACATGATATTGAAATTGGGAATGAAATTATTCAAATTGATATTGAAAATGTTCAAGGTTAAAATGTTGGAAATGAAGATGTTGAACATAATATTAAAGCAAGTGTAAATTATGTTTCACCAGATTACATGAGAAATGAAGAACCTTGTGTGGAAGAAAGACATATTCCAAATTCAAGACCTTCAAGGACCCCTAAATGGTTAGTTGAAATCGATGATAACATTATAAATAATTTTAAAGGCAAGAGGTCAACACGAATTGTTCGGTTGTGGGCTAGAAGACTTTTCAACCAATATTTTAGCAATAAGATATTGACCGAGCAATGCCAAATTTTTGTACAATTGCTAAAGATGCAAAAGATGAGACCTTTGCTAGCCAAATTGAAGATTCATGTGAACAAGAAGACTGAAAAAAATTCTATTATTGTCAAAAATCTTTTTAATTCTCTCAAGTCTATTGGAAAAAATAACAAGGAAAAAGATAAAAGAGTTGCTCGAAGAGTCATTACAACTGCCCTAGTAAGCCATCAATTGAAAAAGGCTCGCTTTATGAGACAAACTTGTATTGATTTTGACATAAATCGTTAAACTTTGAATAGAGCACTTGCAAGAAGAGAAAGAATAGATGATCCTCTTCAAAATGATACATGGGCTTTTGTCGGGAGGCTTACACATGTTGATAAGAAGCTAACCCATAATGTAAAGCAGTTAATTCAACAATTTTGGCATGATAAATCTAGAGTATCACCCAAAGCAAAGGATGTTTTAAAGTTAAGAATTGGAAATCGAGACCATACACTGCATCCTAAACATTTCTTGGAATCAAGCCAAACAATGTTGTTCAACAAATTTATTGAAACACATCCAAATATGGAAATCTCACAAAGGAATTTTGAAGGTTTGAAGCCATTTTATTGTGTGCCTCTTAAGATTTTTAATACTTGTTGTTGCAAATACCATGTGGAGTTTTCAATGTACCATGAACTATTATGCTATATCCGTTCTACTTTGCATACTAATGAAATGTTGCAAGAGTGTGGTGCAATGCTTCTTTTGAAATCATCAAGGGACTTGCTAGATCTATTTTTATGTTCTAGAGATGATGGTTCCTTTTTCTATAGAAATGATTGTTTAAATGCGAAGTGCTCACAATGTGGTGGCTTGTCAAATTTTTTTCAATGTTTTCATGAGGGTTCCGAACATGAATTTGGAAAGAATCTTGTTGAGAAAAAGAGATATGAGATAGTCAAATATACTTTGCAGAGTGGAGGTGAAGGTTCTAGATGCGAGTTGGTTACAAAAGAATGCAGTGTTGCTGATTTTATTTCAGATTTTAAGGACAATATTTTCTACAAGTATGCAAGGCATCGTCATAGGTCTCAGTGGTTGGATCAACAATTCAAGATATGTAAGAACTCTTTTCTGATTGTCACTATTATATCAGTGGTTGATTTTGCATAAAACTACACATTGCAACCACAAAACGAGGTGAAATCTTAGTATTACAATTCCATTCAGATTGTTATTTTTGTCCACATAATGTTTAGACATGCACCTAATAGTACAGAGGAGGATCGAAAGATAATCAGAGAGTATCATTTTTATATGAGTGGTGATAGATCTCACTCATTCGAGTATGTCCAACAATGTTTCAATTTTTTTGAGTTCTTGCAGAAGCATGATATAGCACTAGGCCGACATCTCATTTGGTCAGATAACTGCACAGGTCAATTCAAGAATGTTCATATGTTTTATTGGTTGAGTAGAATGTATGTAGAGAGGGGTGTACCTAATATTTGGAGTTTTTTTGAAGTTGGGCATGGGAAAGGGGAGCATGATGGAGTAGGTGCATGTGTAAAGAGAGCTCTAGTTAAGGAGCAATTGAAGATTAGAGGAGAAAAATTCAGTGATGTACATTCTATTGTTGATTGGTGTAGTTCAGCATTGTCACTAGGAGGGACACTTGATTCAACAGTGCATAAATTCTTTTGGTTGGTTGAGGAGGGTATAGTGGGAGGTAGATTGGATTGTCATACAATCAAAGATTCTTCAAAGATGCATTCGTTTTGAAGATCAGATGCAAGCACATGGACCATTTGGACATGACAGTTGGCTTGTTTTTGTCAAAGTTGTATTCAGTGCGAGTGGGATCAATGCAAGTCAAGGGAGTGGGTGGATACATGGGTTCCACAGGATCTAACTCCTTTATCTCAAACTATATCCATGACAAATGACACAATGAAAATTTCACTTGATTACGACCAGATTTCAGATCTACTACAGCCAGGACATGTTTTGCAGTTGTTGCACTGTAGAGGAATGAAGAGAGATCAGAATATTGGTTGTGTGGGTAAAGCACAAACTAACACAATCGATGGATGATGATGATGGGTTCGTGCATCCTACAAGTTCAGTTGTGGTTGCAGGAACTTGGTTGTGAACATACATGATTAGAAAGAATGGCATACCTACATTTGAAGACTACGAGAAACACAAAACCATTCTCATGGATTCACACCCTGTTATAGCAAGAAATGTTAAGTTGTTGAAGCATCATGCCAAACCAAAGACAAAACAACTATGGACACTTAGTAATGTTGATCATGAAGCAATATGGGATACTCTTAAGCAAAGAGATGACCCTTCAGGCACACTTGAATAGCATATTCAAGAATGGAAGGTATAATGCTTAGGTTCATTATGCTTAAGTTCATTAGTGTTATTTATTTAATACTGATATTTTGTATACTATTGCAATGCATGTGTCTTTAATAGTGATTTTTTTTTGGGATATTTTTGGAACGATTGATCATGGACCTGCTGCAACAATAGCCAGCTTTGATCCTTTTAGAGAGGTATGCAATAGATTACAATAAAATAGATTGGTTATTCAAAGAGTCTTTTATAGTTTTCATTACCATTTCATCATCAATTAGGTCATTTAGAATAATATAGATTGGTTATTCTAAGCATCTTTTATAGTTTGCATTACCAATTCATCATCGGTTGGGTTGTTTAGATTAATATAGATTTGTTAGTCTAAGCATCTTTTTTGTTGTGACAATATAGATTTATCATTTGACAACTTTTGTGATATTCCTGGCATGATTGATCATGGACTTGCTGCAACAATAGGCAACTCTGATCCTTTCGAAGAGGTATGCGACAGATTAATATAGATTAATATAGATTGGTTATTCTAAGCATCTTTTCTATTGTATGTAGTTTAACTGCTACCTTGATGGTTTGTACAAGTGTTTGTCACTCCAGAACGTCAACATACTACTCTTGTGGAAGACTATGCCCTGAATGCCTCCAATAGGAAAATTTTGTAAAATTTGAATTTTGAAATGTGAAACAATGTAACAAGGTCATAACTGTGTATAGGCATAATCTATATCCAGTGATATTTTTTAAAATATGGGTCAAATGTTTGGCATTGTATAAAGGGTATGTTTAAAATGTAAAGAGATATTTGTACTTAATCGAGCTACAACCAGAGTTTTTCATCTTGGTTATTTCCTATTGGTATGCTCATTTGAACCAGGTTTTGTAATATCTCCTATTTATATATAATAAATTACAGTGGCTTGCCACTTTTTCCAAAAACAAAAATGTAAAAAGTTCATGTGAATTTCATTTCCCATGTAATTGATTCTTTGATCTAGAAAAGTGGAAACAAGGTATTTGGGTGTGCATGATGTTCAAGTTTATTGGGTAAGAGTTTTTTGATGCAAGAGCTAGGTGGCTTTAAACAACACAATTACAATTAAAGATTATTTAAACTCCAATTTGATCGTCAAAACCAAAATTGGGTGCAACTTCACTCCCCAAACCTTGCCACACCTTATAAACTCATCAAACACATCTATTAGGACTTGCAGAAGCTTGATCAAACCTTAAATATTTATGTTCCCATATTTCATTGACATTAGCATGTTGTAACCACCATTTTCACCTAGTTTCACTCATTTTTGCCATGCATGGCAACTCACCAGCTCAACTATAGACCTTTCTAGCTCTTTAAACCCACATATTCACCTTATACAGTCCTAATAACATCTACCATGGCCATACCATCAAGCTACAAACCGTACAATATATGGTATGACCTTTTAGCACTTTGAACTCTTAAGGGAAATCGCCGGTCCAATGTAGCTCAGAGTGATTTGGGGTATTTGGGTGCAAAAGAGGACCATCCCTAGCGTAAACGTATCCATCCGGACGTGTTGGAATAGTCCATTTGGTCGTATGAGTTGGCGAATGAATGTTGCACCACTTTGCAACTTTACACTGCTTGCATTTGGCAACTTTTCCCTCAACTAAAAACTCATCACCATGGGAAAACGCCTCCAAGATAGCAAAAACCAAGAGAGGTTATTGTATATGGTCCCAACATGATCCCATAGCCTCAGATGAAGATTTTGTAAGCATCACGGTTTCGGAGTAACAATTCATCAAATATTGCTGCCTTTTAGCACTTTGGACTCTTAAGGGAAATCGTCGGTCCAATGTAGTTCGGAGTGATTCAGCATATTTGGGTGCAAAGGAGGACCATACCTAGCATAAACGTACCCATTCAGACGTTTTGGAATAGCTAATTTGGTTGTACGAGTTGGAGAATGAAAGTTTCACCACTTTGCAACTTTACACTACTTGCATCTGGCAACTTTTCCCTTAATTGAAAACTCATCACCACGGGAAAACGCCTCCGAGATAGCAAAAACCAAGATAGGTTATTGTAGATGGTCCCAACACAATCCTATAGCCTTAGATAGAGAGTCTATAAGCATCACATTTTTGGAGTAATAGTCCATCAAAGATTGCTTCCTTTTAGCACTTTGGACTCTTAAGGGAAATCGCCGGTCCAATGTAGCTCAAAGTGATTTGGTGTATTTGGGTGCAAAAGAGGACCATACCTAGCGTAAACATACCCATCCAAAAATGTTGGAATAGTATGTTTGGTTGTACGAGTTGCAGAATGAAAGTTGCACCACTTTGCAACTTTACACTACTTGCATCTGGCAACTTTTCCCTCAACTGAAAAACTCATCACCATGGGAAAAAGCCTCTGAGATAGCAAAAACTGAGAGAGGTTATTGTAGATGGTCCTAACACAATCCCATAGTCTTAGACAAAGATTATGTAAGCATCACGGTTTTGGAGTAACAGTCCATCAAAGATTGTTTCCTTTTAGCACTTTGGACTCTTAAGGGAAATTGTTGGTCCAATGTACCTCAGAGTGATTTGGCATATTTCGGTGCAAAGAAGGACCATACCTAGCATAAACGTAGCCATCTGGATGTGTTGTAACAGTCTATTTGGTCGTACAAGTTGGAGAATGTAAGTTGCACCACTTTATAACTTTACACTGCTTGCATCTGGCAACTTTTCCCTCAACTGAAAACTCATCACCATGGGAAAACACCTCCGAGATAGAAAATACCGAGAGAGGTTATTGTAGATGGTCCCAACATGATCCCATAGCCTCAAAAATAGAGTTTGTAAGCATCACGGTTTAGAGTAATAGTCCGTCAAAAAAAATTTGCATTTTAGCACTTTGGACTCTTAAGGGAAATCGTTGGTCCCATGTAGCTCGGAATGATTTGGCATATTTGGGTACAAAAGAGGACCATACCTAGTGTAAACGTACCCATCTGGATGTGTTGGAATAGTCTATTTGGTCATACGAGTTGGAGAATGAAAGTTGCATCACTTTGCAACTTTACACTATTTGCATTTGACAACTTTTCCCTCAACTAAAAACTCATCACCATGGAAAAATGCCTCTGAGATAGAAAAAACCGAGAGAGGTTATTGTAGATGGTCCCAACACAATTCCATAGCCTTAGATGGAGAGTCTGTAAGCATCATAGTTTTTGAGTAACAATCTGTTGTACTCAATGCCACAAAAGACTGCTTCCTGCTAGACTAGGATATCATTGCAGACCTCAACCTGAAACAACATCAATTAGCAACACACCATCTTCTTTAGATTTAGTAGGCTCCCTCTGAATCTCAAGCACTTGCATCAACCTCCTGACTTCATCATCCAAGATTTTCCTACAACGCTTGCCTTAGAGAAATGGTTACCAGCGCACACCTCTGTAGAGATTTAGGGTTGTCCTCTTCAGATCACTCTATTCTGAATAGTTTTGCAGAGCTACCAATGTTAAATCCAGGTTGACCAACTTTGAGAAAATCTGATCTCAGCTGCTGAAGAGGTACTTCAAGAATTTAGCATTTGGCCTTACAACACTACAACCCTTACTTATTCCCAACGAGTCATAGAACTCCCTCTTAAGGTTAATTCTTCCTCTTCAAAGAGATGTCTTCAGCCATTCACTCAGACTCATAGTTACAAGAAGTGTCTCCATTCTTCAACCTATAGGATGCATCAAGCTCTTCTTGAAAGCAATCTCTTACGCTTCTTGATTTATCCAACCATGCAATAATTATCTCATAGAATTCAAAATCTCGAATAATAGATAATTAATTCATCAATCATGACATGCCTTTCTTCCAATTTCTCGGAGGAGCTAATCTCAGCATAACAAAAGATAATCTTCACACATTAGCATGATACAACTTGCAATGAATAATTCTTAATTCTAAAGAATCTTATCCCAGTGATCACTATTTATTGGTCACACATAATCCAAGTAAATAATGTCAGATTTGCACAGCTCAACAAGCTAAATTTTAGCCTAGAAGGATAATTACAATCAAAACAAAGAATACTTATCTCTTAAATATTCTGAAGGGTGGAAGTACGAAACGTTGCTCTTGTGCTCAGATTAGTACATGACCTTCATGTCTTGAACATAGGTCCATGACTAGAGTAGTAATTCACTAGAATCATTTTGGGGAGAGATCTCAATCACATCTGCAAATCAAGCATGTTGATTAGGCCTAGTACGACAATCCTTCGCATAGTGATCAAACTTGTCACATCTAAGGCATTGAACATAAGAGCGATCCCACTTCTTCTTGAATGTAGGAGCACCATCTGACCCTTTATCTCTATTCCTCTTGAAGCATCTTTTCTTTCATCCTTTTCCTTCATTCTTCGAGGATTGAGTGGAAAGAACATGAATGTCCTCATTTGTAGGGCTTCGTCTAATACCTCTCGCAACCAACCTTGACTCCACTTGAATACAATTAGCCCTCAACTGATCAAACTTAGGAAGTTTTGATCTCGTGTTGATTCCTTGAATGTAAGATTCCCAAGATGAAGGAAGACCATTAAGTGCCAACATGGTCAAATCCTTGTCATCAACAATATGACCAATGGTAGAGAGTTGATCTCTCAATTCAGAAATATTCATGATGTAGGTGATGACAAATTCTCCTTCCGCCATCTTAACATGATGAAGTTATTGCTTCAAGGCTAGAGCATGACTTGTGTTGTTGATCTCATACATCTCCTCCAAAGTCTTAAGCATTTCTCTCATTGTCTTCAACTTAGAGATGATAGAAACAATATGGTCCTTCATGGAATCAACTAAAATCTTCTTTGCCTTGATATCTGTCTTCCTCCATTGAACTTTCTCTTCCTCATCCATAGTTTTAGAAACTTTGCTCTCCACACTCAACCAATTCGTTTTCCTCCAAAGTGAACATAATTTTGAATCTCCATGAAGTGAAGTTTGATGCTCCTTCGATTCCATCCTTAATTTTAAGACCATTCACCATCCTGACTAAGATAGAGATAGACAAAAAAAAAAGGGAATAGAGGTATCGCTGCAATAACAAATCTGATCACGATCTTTTTCAAACCCGCTTTGGTACCATGTTAGTGTTTTAATGATCAGATAATACAACTGAAAGCACTCAAAATATGCAACACATAAGACAATAAACACAACAAGATACCCTGGGAAAACCCTCTTCTTGAGGGAGAAAAACCCAACAAATATGTCTCTTATATAATGAAGGAATAAGAGTAGAAATCTGCTTATAACTCAAACCCAGCTCATGGCTGAATTTGATACAATGAATAATAGCACCTCTCCTAGATGCAAAGATACAATTGAATATGCTTCTCCTTGAAATCAGCCTATTGCTGCAAGATGAAGCGTTGTTGCTCAAGTGCGAACTTATGCTTGGAATGCGAATTATGCTGAATGAACTTGATTGAGGAAATGAACAAACATCACCTTGTATTTATACAAAATAAGGTGACTCTTCAAGGAGGTCAGTCTCTCTTGAAAATAATAAATTACAAAATAATATCAAGGAAGGTCAGCCTCATCCATTTAAATCAAATGAGTATAAATTAAATAGCCATAGGCTATCATTTAATTTATTACAACTTAATGTGATCGCTGGAAGAAGAAGCTCGATGCTGCTAATAACATCAACAGTAGGAACACGTTTTTAGGGGTGATAAAGGGATTAGAGTGGTCTAAGAAGGCTTCCTTGTTAAGAAACATAGATTTGTATGCCTTTTGAGTAAGGCTAGAGAGTGATTTTTTGAGAAGTTGAATGAAAATAGGTTGGAACTTGTTGGAAACTATTGGAACAGGTGTATTTAATGGTGTTTAAGAGGTCTGAGTGATTAAGAGTAACCCAAGAAGAGTAAAAGTGTGAAACCCTAGTTGGAAGGGGCAAAAACAAGGGAAAATTGGTGATTTTTCAAAGAAAGTGTAAGCCAAATTATGGGGCAGCATAATACAATGATGTTTTAAGTAAGAAAACAAAATTAAGAGGGAATGAAGTGGTTTTAGGATTGAGTGAGGTCAGAGCATACAAGTTCCAATAAGCCCTACCAACAAGACAGTAAACTGTTTGATAAAAATCTTTGGTAGACATGTATGAAAAATGTGGTAGCATAGACAAGGCAGTGGACTATTCAAAAAAAAAATTCAAAGAAATGTGGTCTCATAGAATTCCATTACAAGCAAATGCAATTGACAACTGCTCATAGTTTTTAGTTATGCAATGTGAAGTAATTGCATAACTGCTTAGGTTGACTTTGTAAAAACTATATTGTAATTGAAATTTTTTCATCTATATACATCTAGTTGTTAGTTATGCAATGTGAAGTAATGATTTGAGTTTGAAAGATGTGTAATGCAATGTAATCAGCGATATAAATATAAAATACATAATATAACCATTCTTTTTTATGCTATTGTACATTGATATTTAACCATTGCTCAAGATAAAAATTTCAAAGAGTTTAATCATGCACATGAGGAACAAATTAAATTTTGATTGTCAACTTCTATATATCAAATTATCCAATAATCAAGTGTATGTCCATATACAAAAATGGCATCGACGCCAACTCAAATAAAGTTTTACAAAATGTGGCATATCCCATCTCAATATGTATTCAAAATTTACATGCCAAAATGTCTATCTCATCCTAAACTACTCGTGGATCATCAAAATGGAGCCTCTTTGAAGCACTCATTGGCTCTGAAGGTAGCTGCACAAGAAAAATTCAAACCACAATTGAGATTAGTTATACTATATAATTTAAAATTGAATAATTAACATCAAAATCAATATACATTGAATTTTAATTGAACTCTAAAATTGAAATCTTGATTACCTAAAATATACGTCTCTTCAAAGGGTCAAGGAGTCCTAGAATATACCAAACCAACTTTTGAAATTCCAATCTATATATGTGAACAAAAACATAAAATTGATCCAAGTTAGCATACGATTATTGGTAATAGGAACATATTTACCAAACACAAAATAAAATAAACACATACCTCTTTAGGTTGATCTTTTTCTTTATCTCCTTTAGGTGTTTCGACACCTCCTTGAGGTGTTCTAATACCTACGCCTTTAGGAAGTGTGTCACTTGTCAACAACTCTGTATAGCTCATAATTGTCTGTACATAAAAATGATAAGTAAATATGAAACTACCAATCTATGTCGATGTATGTATAATCAATATAAGATCTTAAAATTTTTAATTCAATCCAATTTGAATTCAATTAACTTCCCCTTATCTAAATTTGTGCCTCCATAGTCTAAGTGAGGCTACACCTCATTCGCACTAGGTATTTCCTAAGAGAGGAAAATAAGATAAACATATAAGTTATTATATAATTTCATTAATGACAATTCAAATGACAAGCAAGTATATAATAAAAAATTTAATCGAGTGAGTGCGAAAATATATGATGTGTGTGTGTGTCCAAGCCAAATGAAATGGCCCTAAGGGTTCTATTAGTCACCCATGTGAGCTCCTCCTCAGATATCAACTCTTAAATAGACCATGTAAATAAATATTAGTACTTGATACTATCTCTTATTAATATTCATTTTTTAAAAATTGCAAGTTATGAATTTACAACTTAAATCTTACATGTGTCACTATTCCAACATCCCCCTCTCTAGTAGGAGAGGACTCTATAGGGTGCGCTCCACTCCCTTGCGACTTATCTATAATGTCCACATCATGGAGATCATAATCAGAAGTGTCCAAGGGATGCTCAGCGGGTTGTACAAGAGTACCCAAGCATATCTGGTGGCACATAGTGCAAGTATGTGGCACATAAATATGTGGACCTGAGGAGGATGATGCAGCAACACTCAAGCCTTTGCCAACATCACCAAAATGTGGCTAAGCTATTGTAGAAGCATGTGAAACCAAATGAACACTCAAAGAGTGAATAGTCTGAATAGTCTGTGTGGCTACATCCTGGATAATCTCTGGATGATATACTGGAGGTGGCAGAGGAAGGGGAGGAAGGGGAGGAAGGGGAACATTTGGGTGCAGGACTACTCTAACTGTCCCTGGTCTATCCTGGGGCATACCTCCACCGATGCCCTGGAAGCGTTTAATGTCAAAGTAATTGACATGATGCCCTAACAAAAACTTAACATATAATTTTTTAATAAAGTAAAATGGTATATTAGAATTTTTGTTTGGTGTTTTATCAAAAACCATACACCAACGATCCCAAAATTTATCAACAATGTCCCTATTCGTGCACCATTTTATAGAAAGTTTTGTTTTATTAACATTCACTGGCAAACCGGTGTGGGGGTTAAGGAATAAAGAGGCTATTTGGGCTTTGGTATTTGGAGATCTTTCACATCATCGTAAGACAATCCACATGCATAATATTCCCTCATGTCTTCTCGCCATAAATGAAAGGCATTAGTTGGGTGGAGAGGGTTTCTATATTTTTAATTATTTCCTTCAATGTGTTTGTCATATCTCTCAATCGAGGGATTGTCTTATAAACTTCACAAATGCCCCTCAATTGCCCCAATTTTTCACCAATTAAGTCTTCAATTGGTGGTTGCAGAGGTGGTGGAGCGTTTGGCTACAGAGGTAGTGGAGCATTTGGCATTTGTGCATTTTCATTCTCAGCCATAATACCTGATTAAAGTTAAAAACTAATTAATCTGATTAAAATTACACAATATAAATGAAATTATTATAAAAAAACCCTAGATTTTAATACAAATCCAAAACAAACCCTACTTTTTCACAAAAATCCATAACAAACTCTAGTTTTTGATAAAAATACATCAATAACACTAGTTCATAATCAAAATCCATTTTAAAACATTAATTTTTAATAAAAATTCATTGTAAACTCTAGTTGTTAATAAAAATCAATAAAAAGCCCTACTTTTGAAAAAAATATCATAAAAACTACTTAAAATTATAAGAATCTAATTGAAAAATTGATTAAAACATTAAAAAAACCAAAAAGTTACCTTCCAAATTGGATTTCTCATGAAAATGGATATCGGATTTTTCTTCTCCCTGTGCGCTCACGTCCAAATTGTGTGAGATGACTTTTAATATTACGGTTGTTTAATTTATATAGGCTTTTCAAATCAGATATCTGATTTGGATCAGATATCCAATTTGCAAAAGTAGTTTTGGGCATTGCTTTGGAGTAATGTACTGACACCCGAACCTAAAAAAAGTCAACTCAGCATTTCCACATTTTTGAGTCGATCCAAAACATAATTTTTTTTCCCATTGCCACTTTTTGGCCCATCACGATCCTGCACATACCCCTATGTTGAACAACTAGATGGATTTCAGTTGACTGATGAAAAAGATATTGTATGTCGATTGAAGAAAGCCTTTTATGGACTAAAGCAAGCCCCTAGAGCTTGCTATGCTAGATTGGATAAATACTTGTTGAAGCATGGATTCAATAAAGGTACTACTCACAACAATTTATATTTCAAACTGGATCAGAGCAAAGAACTAATCATTGAATTCTTTGTTGATGATATCATTTTTGAAGGTGATGATGATTTGTGTATGTAGTTTGTTGATGAAATGAAAAGTGAATTTGAAATTTCAATGATAGGAGAACTAAAATTCTTTTTAGGATTGCAAAGTACTCAATTGGATGATGGAATCTTTGTATCTCAATCTAAGTATGTGAAAGAGTTACTGAATTTTTTTGGCATGGAAGATTCAAAGCCACTTGGTACACCTATGGTGACCGGATGCAAACTTACACAAAAATATGATACTCCTAAAGCAAATCAAACAAGATACGGGTCAATGATTGGTGGATTACTCTACTTGACTCAGACAAGGCCAGACATAATGAATGTTGTGTGCATGGTTACTAGATTTCAAGTTTATCCTAAAGATTCCCATGTGTCTATTGTGAAAAGAATATTCAAATATCTAAAAGGGATAGTTGATCTTGGTCTTTGGTATCCAAAGAATGATGATCTTACTTTAAGTGCTTTTACTGATGTTGATTGGGCAAGAGATGTAGATGACATGAAAAGTACCAGTGGTGGTGCATTCTTCTTAGGTAAGAAGTTGGTATCTTGGTTAAGTAAAAAAGCAAAACTCAGTTTCATTATCTACTATTGAGGCAAAGTACATTGTAATTGCAAACAGTTGTACCCAAGTACTATGGATGAAGCAAATGTTGAGAGATGTCAGAATTGAGTATGAAGAACCCATTGCTATATTCTGTGACAACTCAAGCGCCATTAACATTTCTAAGAATCCAGTATTGCATTCAAAGATAAAGCATATATCCATCAAGTATCACTTCTTGAGAGACAAAGTAAGTGACAAAGAAGTCAGACTGGAGTACATACCTACCAAAGAGAAAATTGCAGATATCTTTACAAAGTCGTTGCCTAAGGATACTTTTGAGTACCTCAAATGCAAGTTAGGGGAGATTTCCCCTCCTGATCAGAACTAAGATGCAGGTATTTGCATCAGTCTATGAATTCATTGCCATATCATATTCTGGATTGATGTTGTGGTGACTGCTACTCTAGGGGAGTAGTCAGATGTTTCAAATTTGAGATCTGTAGACATGCAAAAATAACAATCATAACATTCATTTCTTCTATTAATCAATTAAAACAATTTATTGATTAATTTCCTAAGGTTCATTAAATAAATCAAATTATTTAATCCTTATGTTCTTCTCATTTGATTTAATAAATCAAACTGATTTAATTAAATGTCAAATCCCTAAAATCCCCTAAGTTAATTAATCTAAATTAATTAACTTCTAATCATAATTACCATTCTCTAGCTTTTGACTCGACTAGAGTCAAATCCAAACTCTCAACTAACCCACCCACTTGCACCAATAAATCATTTATTTGATTTATTATTTCCTCTAATTACATTCAAAATGGAATCAAAATGGAATATTCTTCCAATTTGAATCTTCCCCCCAAAAGGGACTTGTCCCTTCCAACAAGGTTTAAAATGCTATTTGCACAAGTCAAACTTGGCATTTAATGCACCTTTCATCCCCCCTAAACATGTCATTTCATCCAAATTTGAATTTCAAATTGGCACATTGGCCAAGACTTGCACATTCCTCACCCTCTCACAGCTTGACAAGTGTCATCTTGTCATTGGCCCATGAATGATCCCACATTCATCAATTTGGCCTCTCCTCTCTTCAAGTTCACCTATAAGTTGAAGGCTTCTCTCCTTCAAACACACGACACATTCTCATTGCAAGGTTACTCTCTTCATTTGAGAATCAATCTTGCTCTTCATCATCTACAATCTACAATCTACACACACATTTGAAAGCATCTACATGATAGGCAACTTGAGCTCATAGCAACTCATTGTCTATCTCACTAAGCTTAATCAAGGATTGGGAAAGGGCTCTTTCACATATTCAAAGAGCACCAATCCAATATGGGATAGATATATTTCATGTTTTAAATGCTTTGCTTATCTTTGTTATTTGGTTGCATTTGAATCATGGAGTATTATTTCATAGGGACATAAATTTTTGTTGATGTTGTTTTGTCATTCTACTAACAATTTGCAGATTTTCATGTCCACAAGATCAGAGCATGTGTAACTTTTCCATTGATGTCAAAGGGGGAGAGAAGCAATGTGAAAAAGTGGGAAAGAAGAGAAATGAAGGAAACAAGAAAAACTTCACAATCTCAGGGGGAGATTGTTGAAGAAAAAGTTAGTTGGATTGATGGTATTATTTTTCACATCATGTGTTTCCATCAATGCCAAAGGGAGATATTGTTGGATGTTGTGGTTGTGTTGCTGATATGTGGTTGTCATTGATGTCAACACTATTATCATTTTAATCTGCTTAAGGCTGTATATGTCGAGGAGATTGAGAAAATTGTTAAAAATATATTTCAGGTAGCTAGTGGAGCTGAGAAGGTTAGAATGTTGGAAAGCTCTATGTATTGAATATCTGAAGGTTCGCTTCAAAGGGTTTGTTGTTGAACATTTCTAGTATGTTGTCTAAAAGTTTCAAAGGTGCACATAAATTTTTGTGGAAGTTATGAAGATCTGTGTGCCTATAGTTATTCAGTTTATGTAGATGGTGTTCCTAGTTGAAGCAGATGAAATTCTGGTAATCTCATGTGTTGTGCATGTATCTATGATGTTCATAGATGATTCTAGATTGTTCTCTATCCTTTTTGTACATCCGTAGTGATTGAAGTGTTCATGATCAAATATTTTTCCGATATGTGCCCGAGTGTTCATGTTCTTGGCCGACATTGTGGTGTTAGCATGTTGCGGATCCATGAAGATTAATATTTCATTGTTTGATGTGTTTGGAGATGTTTGTTTGGGTCCTCACTATGTTTTGACTGACTTGTGTTGATATTCATTGTAATTTATTCGTGTATCAAGGCCGATAGTTGTAATTTATTCTTTATTTGTGACCGATTGAATAGTGGTTGTAAATCAGTGTAGCAGATATATATAAGATTTTTTTTCTCATTTAGAGGTAGTGCTCAAGTTTACAAGTAATGTACAAGTGAAAATAAAGGTCAGATCATTCAGAGTAGAGTGTGGAAGAGTTTGAGCAGAAGGGTGGAAGATTTTTGTGTGCCTAAATTGGAACTATAATCAGGGTTTTGCAGAAGCTATTTTCTCAATTCATGTTCATCAAATGGATTTTATTTGATTATTGTATGTAAGGCAGTGATCCTTCCCTTTGAGCAGTGTGCTCTAGGCAGTGTGCCTAAATGCAAGTGCATTCCCCTTTTTATTCTCCCTTATACTTATAATAGGGTATAATCTTTTTCCCCTAACAGGTTTTCCACGTATAAAATCTTGGTGGTCATGTGTCTCTGATATGTTGTTCTTATGATTGCACTGTTAATTATCATATTTATGATATAAAGATTGGTTAATGTTGCATAAGTTATTTTTTGGCAACAACGAATTCACCCCCCCTCTCAGTTGTCTATCCTTGTTTTTCCAATAATTATTACTATCCATTATTTGAGTAAATATTTAATATCAATAAATTTATTTACTGAAAGGAAGAATACATGTAGTTAATGTTTGGTAAGATCAAAGAACCTACCCTACCTTAGGAGTATCATTAGGTGTACCAATTATTCCCACATTAGAAATCTCAAGTGTGTTAACATACCTATCACTGCTAGTTCTAAATTGGTATAGACTATATTTTAAATAACTCCCTTTAGTGACCATTTCCAGATCCTCCTAGACCATCCCTAGTTGGAAGTGATGAAAGCTATCCCTTTTTTTTTCTAATAGTACATTACACTTCCCTTCCTTTTCCAATTTTTATCATTCACCATACCCTTTATTATTCCATCTTGGACCTCACCTACATTACCATTGATTATTTCACTCACCACTCCCCTATCCTAAAATACAATCACATCAAACCAACCTCAACTAGGATCCAAAAATCATGCCCCATCCAAGCCTAAACCTAAACCTCCAAGCCCACCCCTCTCCTAATTCCCCTCATCTACCCTTACCTCTACTAATTTCCCTTTCCTATCCTCACCACTCCCATCTAGAACCCCATCCCCATAATATCTCCCAACCACTATACCAGAACCCAACCCCTATTATTTTATACCCAAAAAGTCCTCCTCTCCCTTCAAGATGGTGATTGCCTTTCAAAATGTACTTTGCATCTTTGAGTGTCCATGTTTATTAAAAATATAGAGGAATTTAGGCTTATCATTCCTTTTGCATCTAGCTTAAAAACTTATTTCTCTCATGAGATTCTTTCTACCTAATTAATAAATTTGATTTCCTTTCTTAATTTGGTTCCTCCTATTCTCAAACATCTATAAAACTCCTAATTTTATTCATTCTTTTTTCTATTAGAGTTCCTTCTTCTCCCTGAATTATATTTATGTTTTCACTAACATCCCTTAATTCACTCATAAAAATCATCAGGTCATCTCATTCCACTTGTACATCATTTTCTAGTTGGTTACTGGGATGAGGAGGGCTTGATGGATGATTGATATGTATGTTATATGTATTCCAATTTAGCTTGAATGACCATTATTACTCTTTAAGGACTTAAAGATAAGATGAACACCATATTGTTCCTTTCTTCTATTTGTTCTTCCTTATTTTTACTATGTGTCTATTTGTTCCCTACTTAATTTTGGAGATGATGTGTAAATTTTTTGACCTCTCTTTTCACAAACCATGTTGATCCAATTGGACAAGTTATTATTGCTACTTTCTATTGCCATACCCTTTACTCCTTTAAGACCATTGTTTTATATGATTGAGAGATCATGACAAGTGTTAGTATGCATTCTATTATAAGATAAAAATAAATACACATTCATTCCAAAATGTATAAATCCCTACATTTATTTGTTGTCATGGTTCTCTCCCATTTCCATGACATCTTTTGATACACCATTCTTCTATAGAAACATCTCCTTTTCTCACCTTTATTCTCTAGCCTAGAAAGTGTAGTTCTTAGTCTTTGGGGGCATCCTTCATCTCTTTTATGATCCTTAATATATGTTTCATCCTCTCTTCCACACATTCATGTAATTCAAATAAGGAACTTAGTAAACTATTACACCTTTTTGGAATCTAAGAACATTTCTTCCCTTTTCCTATTTTTCTTAATTTCTTTAAGTTACCCATAGCTTTCATATTCTTTTTACTTGTATAATCATTGATTGTACTTCTCTTACCCATCACAATTGGCCCCGGGTTATATTTTATATTATTTTATTAACATAATCATTGCTTTCCCTTCTCTTATCCCTCAACACTTCCTCTCACTTGCACCCTCCCTTTTATTTATACATTGAGGACAAGTAATGACCTTTTTCACCTTCATCTATCTTTTGTTTAAAGCATATTTTTTGTATTGCACATTCTTCTTCCACATGTTTTCTTGTGTACTCTTTTATCATGCATATTTAAATCTTCATTTCTACCTTTCAATGCAATTCTATTCTCAACATGAATCTCCCTCTTTTCTCCTTAAAATGATTGTTTCTCTCCTCTTACATAATTATTTGAAGGTGGCATATTCTCTATACTATTATCTTTATCATCATAATCTTCCCTATAATCTATATCATTTTTATCTTGGCCCTTGAGCCACCTTTTTTTAATAATCACCTAGCCATAGAGTGATGCTAGCTTAAGTGATTCACTTTCTTTATGATTCCGAGAAAAAGTATAGTAGCCTAAGAATCATTCATCTCTCTCCTCTAGGTGCATCCCCCCTCTTGGACACACTTCTTTTATCTCTATATGGATATCCCTTATCCTTGCCTATAGAGAACTTATTTCTATATGCATGTTTTTAATTGCAATTTCGATCATTTATAATACATATATACATGATATTATATCATGATTAATGATTTTCTAAAACTTATTTTCTAGGCAATATTTCCCTAGAACATCTATTTTGTAGGTAATATAACACTTAACTTTGCATAATATAATTTTCTAATGCCTTATTTTGTTAAAATCAAGCTAAAACAAAAACCATCAAATCAATACAAATGTAACATACATCCATTTTATGTATCTAAATAATTTACATTTATACTTGAGTTATCTATACGAATTTTTAATTTATGTAATTTAGTGTAGCTTTTGTACACAATGACACATGCCTACAAAAGTAGGTGAAAAATTTAGTGTCAGAAATTGCATACTTGTTATAACTTCTACACTATAGGTTGCACCACTTTATTTTCCACTCCATAACATGTCTTCACTCATGATTAACACATTTCATTATCCTTGCACCTAATAAAAAAGTTTCTAATTTTAATAAACCTTATATTCTATAAAAGTTAAGTTCTTCTAAGCATCTTCCATCATTCTCTAGCATTTCAATCATATTTTCTAAAATATAACTCTAGGACTCTAGCATGACCACACTAACATCATTGTGATAGCACCCCAAATAAGAAAAAACAAGACCCAAAAAGAGTTGTGATAACATTTCAACAACTCTCAAATGATCCATTGGATGTGATTTAATGTCACATATTTCCAACATGATTTCCCATTGGATCCTTTATTCACACCAATTCCTCTCTAATCCCCTTCATATACTTCCAATTATTTTACCTCTCTTTAAAAATAAGAAGCTAAGTAGTCTCAAGAGATTACAACAATAAAAAAATAGTTATTCTTCATTTTTTACATACTACATTTTTAAACAAACCTAATAGATGATAATTTAATTAGGTTTTAAGTGTGTTGATAAGATAAGGATCATTTTAATTGTGATCATTTATGCAAATAGGTGCAAATTAAGATTTTCTAAAATGAACTCTATGTTAGAAATCTTGAATAAGATTACTAATCAGGAACACCTACAAAAACAACGATGAATCTTCCACAAGAGGATATGCAAGAGCTTGCTTGATATTAAGACCTCTCAAAAATGATGAGGAAAAGGGATGATCCAAATGATATAAAAACCCTCCTTATATAGGAAAGGGTGAGAAACAAGATGCAGTAAGATGTTGCCATGTGTCTTGATCTAACAACATGTGACAACAAGGAAACCCTAAAAAGATTAAATGCACCCATAGGTTAAAATAACCTAAGTTAACTTATGCTAGTGTAGTAAACAAATATTTACACTAACACCCCCCCATAAGTGCAACTTAGGGAGGAAAAGAAAATGCAATGATTATGCATGATTATGATGATGGGTCCCGGCTGATGGCCATATTAGGTACCCATGTACATAGGATGAAAAAAGCAACTAATCTCCCACAAAAAAAGGAGAAAAGGGGAAAACCCAGTGGGAAGAAAACCCCTCTCCGAAAAAAGGAGATGAAATGCAAAAAGGTGATGATTGGAGGACTCAACATCATCCCTCCAAGGACAACAATCATCACATGAATACAAAAAAAATTAGGAGACTAGATATCCCCCCCATAACAGAGAGTGGTCCCCTCAAGGATGTCTTCAAAACCTGTGGAGAAATGAGAAGCCAAGTCAGCAAGACTGGTTGTGAACCCATCTGGATGCCACAAGTCGGAAGAGATGGATGAGCCCTGCTCTGCTGAAACAAATCTCAATGGAGAGGAGGTGGTAGATGATGCCGAAAAAAGAGCCAAATCAATCCAACCACCACAACCCTGGCGAGGGGGAGGAGAACTGCTTCCTACCCTGGAATCTGGAGATGCTAGAAAGGATGGAGTCCGATCCCAAAACTTGGTGAACTTATGCACTCGAGAGTGATGATCAACCTCACCATAGGCAATGAGAGTATCAAACTGATCCCTGATGATAGCTAGATCAGATGTGAACTCAATCTTAAGACCCTCCTGAGCAAGCTAATAAACAGAAAGTAGATTATGAGCCATTTGTGGAATATAAACAACATCAGCAATAGACTTCCCATCCAAAGTAACATCAAAAATTGCAGCAACATGAACCATGTCTGCATTGGCAGTGAACATGCTGTCAAACTCTGGAGGACACATAGTCTCCCAAAGAATGTGATTCGTGGAATAGGTGATGTGCCTTGAAGCTCCTGAGTCGATGACCCAACCTTCCTGTCTATTAACTAGAGTAGTGATCAAAGCATGCCCCTTGCCTGGTTTCTTAGTTGAGACAATTGTAGCAGTACCTGAAGATGATTCTTCATGTGGAGGAGAGGGGGATGAGAGGACAGAAGAAGAGGGAAGAGTGATTTTATGATGCTTGAGAAGCTCTCTCAGTTCATGAATCTCCTTCTTAAAACAAGTCTCCTCGTGATGACCAAGCCCATTACAAAAGTTGCATTTGGGCCTCTCCTTCTGAGGCTTATCTGCCTTGTGTTGTGATGATTCAAATCCTGTCTTGGATTTTTCCTTATTCTTTCCCTTCCCTTTGGATGGTGCTACAATGAGAGCATGAGTCTTTGAAGATGAATCAACTTGGTTGAGTTTAGATTGCTCCCTAGTCAACTGCTCATAGAAGGTCTCAAATGAAGGCATAACAAAACTATTTCCAAGTCCATCCATTGTAGAATAAAAAGAAGTGGAAAAGTAAGAAAAAGAACCTTTTAATTTAGACAAGATCATGAAGATGCATTCTTTGTCGGTTTTGTCCTTATCACACCCTGCAAGCTGAGTCCTCAAGGACTTGAATTTCTCCAAGTAATCATCAATAGAGGGAAAAGTATCAACTGAGAGTGAAGCAATCTTTGACTCTAATTGAAGTGCCTGAATATCACTTATTGAACCAAACAATGTTTTGAGCTTATCCCAAATTGCCTTCGGAGTATCACACCCCTCGATGTGGAAAAATAGTGGATTGGAGATATGAAGAGCAATCAGTCCCATAGCCTCCTCACTCTTGATCCGATGCTAAAAATTCTCATATTCCCTAGTCAGATTAGGTTGGTTCACATCCAATGTAGACCAGAGACCTTTAGACCAGAGGAGACGCTGCATACCAATTTTCCATGTGCGGTAATTGTGAGGAGTCAGAAGCTCAAAACCTGATTCAGCCATTAGCGAGAAGAAAAGACACAAGACAAAATATCTCTGAAAAAGAATGCTGGAAAATCTAATGAAAGTGTTGAAATGCTGGAAAAACACAGTAATACCCTGCTGATGGCAGAAATTTTGACAAACTGAAAATGTATCACCTCCAAAACCCTAAATGAGAGTTTTCACTTCAACTGGATGGTATATCTAATAGAAGTAGAAAAACAAAAAATAGAGTGTACCATTGAAAGGTTGATGTTGAGACCTTTCCAATGGTATATTGTTTTTCTTTTTTTGATATTCTGGTGAAAAGTTATGAAGAAATGAAAATCTGCCTTGAATGTGTAAATTGCAGGCTAACGATGGGCAATAAATAGGCCCCCTTGGCTTAGCACCCGGTGGTAGATATGACCGGTGCTGTGATTTAGCCGGTGGCGGTGAGTCGGTGGTGATAGAGCCGACGGTCTGCGCTCGGTCGGCGGTGATAGAGCCGGCGGTGAGTGCTCGGCGGTCGGCGGGACAGTCGGCGGATGGGACAGTAGTCGACGGCTGATGTGACGGCTGCGATGGGAAAAGAACTTTTCCCCCCTTTTTTTTGAAATTTAAATTATATATTTTTTTTTTACAATTTTTTTGAAAAAAAACAAAAAAAAGCCAAAGGAAATTTACAGAATATATAATTTTTTTATTCTGCACGATCGTACCCTATACCTGGCGAGCCGTACAGCCTACTGGGTAAAAAAATTTTTGCCTCACGAATAGTAGACGTCAAATATGGGCATGTTATATGTCGATCTTCGTCTCTTGGACTCTCTGGATCTGATGGCGTGGTCGATTTGAGGTGAAAAAGCTCTTGCAGGTCTACAATCTCCAAATCTTGCAAAACTTTAGGTCTTCATAACTTTGGCATAAAATGTCATATTTTGGCGAAACAAAAGTCGATTCTGACTTTTTCGATAGCCCTGGACTCGGATATGAGCTCATATTTCCTCCAACATGCACCGAAAGTGACCTTCCAGAGAAAACCTAATATAGAGACAACCTCAGAGAAGATCTTACAGTCATAACTCAATCCTCAGATTTGGGAAGAGTTTTGCAGGAATGGCTCTGATACCATGTTAGAAATCTTGAATAAGATTACTAATCAGGAACACCTACAAAAACAACGATGAATCTTCCACAAGAGGATATGCAAGAGCTTGCTTGATATTAAGACCTCTCAAAAATGATGAGGAAAAGGGATGATCCAAATGATATAAAAACCCTCCTTATATAGGAAAGGGTGAGAAACAAGATGCAGTAAGATGTTGCCATGTGTCTTGATCTAACAACATGTGACAACAAGGAAACCCTAGAAAGATTAAATGCACCCATAGGTTAAAATAACCTAAGTTAACTTATGCTAGTGTAGTAAACAAATATTTACACTAACACTCTAACCATCCCAACAATAATTGCCAATCATAGGAGCTAAGACCAGTAACATAACAACAAACACAATGGAAACAAGTGACAAATTAAAAAAAAAAAAACACAAACTAGAATAAGGAAGATGATGGAAAATGATATGAAACATATGCAGCTCTATAACTTAGAATAACCATTAGATCTATAATTGGGACCTCCCAAGGACTTGCTAAATCAAATTTTACTAGATTTTGAGTTTAAAACCTTTGTGTAAGAGGTTGTAGCCTAGTCTTATATGTTAAAAAGCTATTGAAACTTTTTAGGGATGCTTGGAAATAGTCTAGTAAGAAAATATTTGTATGGTAACTAGTTATGGAGATGCATATAAAGTGGATTAAAATAGTAAAATAGGTGAATGTTTTACCAAAATATATTGCAAATGAGAGATATGTACCTATTATTGTAAAATGTGCACACTAGAAACAGGTAGTACAAGTTGTCAATGATCTAAAATCCAAATTTCAACTAAAATAGAGCCAAGATAAAGATTGTTGAGAACCCCAATGACCTAGTAGTTGGCATGGTCTTACCCTAATGATCTATAGTAAAACTTGGTCTAGTTGGTCATCATAGTCCAATGTCTCTAAGTGCTTCCAAATTTTACATAACACTTATTCTTTAGGTTCCTAACATATTTTTCTAGCACACTTTAGGATTCTTCATAGATTCTCTTGTATTTCACCTACAAGCCAAAAATATATAAATGAGACCTGGGCAGGTGCATGGAAATGGGTAGCAATTTCGTGGACACCCTCCAATTTTTTTTTTGAAAATCCATAACGCGAGCGCATTTTATGTCGAGCCTGAGGCTCGGTAACTACAAACCGATAACACGAGCGCATTATGGATTGTTAAAAGAAAAAAAAGAAATGCAAATCTATCATTAGCATTTCGACTATTTTTTTTTTGCAGCCACGGCCAAAACCCCCACAATTTTGCGCTCGCATTCTAGGAGGAGCAATTCAACAAATTTCTTCACAAAAAATTGATATTTCTTCCCAACGATGGCGCCACGATGACGAGGAGCTGTGAGAGGTAAGGATTCTATGGTTTTTGTTTTTAATTAGTTATTTTTAGGTTGAATTTGATATATATTTGTTTGAATTTTTAGGAGATGCAAATCAACCTGCAAACCCTCAAAATCCTGAACAGGAAGACCAACCAAATCCTCAAGATCAAAATAAGCCACAACATCAACCTCCTCCACCATTCACTCAACCCCCTCCTAGCACTCAACAAAATTTAATGAGTGAAATTAAGAACAACAAAAAGTAAATTGAGGATTTGATTAGTAGGTTGAGTGATCCAAATGGTTCAATCGTAGAAAGAATGACCCTAGCAAATTCATTGAAAGATATGTTAAAAAATGTAGATTCAAATAGCAAACAAATAATTGGATGGCAAGATAGGAGGTAGGCGGCTAGGGATTATTATGCAAATAAACTATCATATAAGGACGTAAAGGATTTAAAAATTACAAAAGGTGATTTGTGCTCATTATTCACTGACCCACGCACAAATCAAAATCTTACCCTCAATGCGAAGAGGTTTCCTATCCATTAGTGCCACCACCAATAGATTAGGGACCAGTTTTATGATAGGTGGTACATGGTCTTCGATTACCCACCATGCAACAATTGTGATGTCCCACAATATTTCCTTGGGAAACTATACAGTGAGTTCATATTGAACAAGATCCCAAATTATTTTGATATAAGGGATTTCCAGGGGAGAGGTGGGGGGTCAACTCAGGATAGACCTAGAGCATAGCCAGATCCTATGCAACAAGGTAGACGAGCTCTTGCTAGGCCACCTTGTGAGCACGTTGTTATGCCTTCTGTCGTGAAGGAAAGTGCTGATGTAGAGACATTGTAGGTGATCAACACTTTGACCCAGAGTGTCATCCATCATACTAGCCCTATTCTATAGTGCCATCCAGGGGAATCTTCAAGTGGTGGCCTTCGAACACATGTGTGTCAATCTTGCGGGGCTACTTGTTCATATGACCCCACCGACACTGAAGAGAATGGTATGCAAGATCCATCTATAGCTATGGAGATAGAGAGGGCAGCTGACATTTTGCATCAGGCATATGGCATTGATAGTCAGGTAAAATTTAGTGCATGTTCATTGAATTTAATTTATTAAATTTTGATTTTGAAATGCAAAATTAACTAAAAATGTTTTATGATTTTAATAAAATTGCAGGGTCACAGTGTTGAGACTAGATACACCGGCCCCCCACCAACTTATTTCTATAGTACACCTATCTCTAGGGTATGTAACTAGTAAACAATTATAAATTTATTGCATGTTAATAGCATTGTTTTACGAATGGTAATTTAATATGCGATTTTGGATGTTGAATAGACTAATATTGGAGGTTTTGATGGAACACTTCCCAGTGGCAGTGGATTTACTCAAACCTACATGAAGGTGATAGAATAAAGAGTTTAACTAATGAATCAAGTACTTAATATATTTGTGTAGTTTATATGCACATCGTTGATTACGTTGAACAATTTGTTGTTTTATTTTCATTTGTTGCAAAATGATACACCTCTGAATGTGACGGGGGCAATGGATATTGGTGTGACATCTGCTATACAATCCTCAATGGCTTTGACAGGAGAGGTATGAGGCAAATTAGTAAATTTCAATTTACATTTGTTGTTATAGATGTTAGTTAGTGAAAAATTAAACCATTATTGATTCAGGTAGTTTAATTTCTATTTGTATGGTTTATACAGGGCTTGAGCATGCCTAAGCATGGGCGTGAGAATATTTACCTCATGGAGAGAGATCATGAGATGGCAGTAAGTGATTATTTTTTCAAATATATCATTTTCTATAATGTAATTTATATATATTCATGTCTTTACTTCTTATTGTAACAGTTAAAAGTTCACAATGAACTAAACCCTAGGAGGAGCAGTAGGAGCACTCCTCGAGCGCAGCAAAAATGAGTGACAGACCTATTGCCATCTGATCGAAAAGGAAAGGGAAAGGTTTTATTTCCAAGGCATTGAGAGCAATGACTTTTGATTCTAGAGCCCTTTGTTGTATGCCTACATGGTAGTTTTGTACATATTTTTTATTGGACATATTTGACATTGTATGCCTATATGGCATTCTCGTAAGCCTATATGGCTATTTTGTACATATATTTCATACTTATATCAACATATATTGATGTATGCCTACATGGCTATTTGGTTAATACAAATATCTTTTATCGATGCCTATCCATATTTGCATTCTAAATTGATGGTTCAATAGATACGAGCTATGTGTATTCAAGTGTATACTTTACAACTTACGTGTATACTTTGTGACTTACGCACATTCAAATGTATACTTTTTGGCTTACGTGTTTTCATGTGTATACCTTGTATTTGTGCATATACTTTGTTTTAATTTGTGTATACTATGTATTCATGTGTATACTTTTTGAGGCTTACGTGTTTTTGAATACTTGTACTTCCCTTATTGAGATGTACATGCTTGACTTATTCATGTGTATAATTATTAATTGGTTAGCCCTGGCATTGATCTATGTCATCCTCAATGCATGATCCTTGAGATGGAGTAAGAACACCCTCAAGGTCCAAAGGAGTTTCACATGCATTCTTCATAGGCTTGTTTTGGTAGTCAAACCAAAAACCTCTTGCATCATTGAAATGAAAAAAATTATCCTTTATAGCAGGTCTGAAGCCATTATCATTCTCTGTTCGTTCTTCATGTATCCACTCCCCATTAATGGTTGCCTCGTGACCTTCATGAAACCAAGCACTTATCTCATTTTTGATAGAAGAAATGTATGAAGATTTATCTTCCTCCTTATGAACCATTCATTATCATGAGAGATGGGTTCTTGTGAACCACTACTCATGAATCAAGGGTCAATGAGTTTGACTTTTAAAACTACACGATTGAATCCTGATAGCAATATCACAATATTTATATATCTAAATGTGTTATTTCCTTCAACTAAAATTTGTGCTTATACTTATGTGATTGATGTATTTTTGTGTATGGGATCATAATAATTTCTATTTGATAATGTTATTGTTTCTTTAAGTTTTATTTATTAAAGGGTGCATGAAACAAGTTTTAAATCCTTAAAAATCTTTGAATTTCTTAGGTTTTTCTATTTGTCAAGTCTGGGCTTTGAGCCCGAGTCCAAGTCAAAAACTGGCTTGTCAAGTCCGAGGCGAGTCCAAGTCTTGTAACACTGGCGTGAACACATCGAGGAATAATGTATATGCCGATGAAGAGAGAACCCATCCTTGTTTCTAAACAAACCACAGTATAGATATGGTTGGTCGAGATAAAACATCACTCTTTTGGATAGTTTGAACCATAATCTTTCATGGCTACAAACACACCTTCATTATGTGTGTTCTTGATCCTACTAAAGAAATGGTGGAACATGTTGTAGATCAAATCTTGCAACCCTAAGTCCACAAGAAGGTTACTTGTCCTGATTTCTGTAAATGTCTTTAAGATGTTCATCCTTTTTGAGTAATGCGAACTATTATTGTCATCTAGATCTTTTAAACTGTCTGCAATCATGTGTAGTACTGTAAAAGCTAGAGCTATATCTAATACTACAAATGACTGCTCAATAAAGCATAAATATTCTTCTATTCTTTTCAATGTGACCATAATGGCATTCTTGTAAGATAAACTACTAAGCTTACTACCTGATTCATAAAGTAATCTTGCCAACCACTATCGACGGTTGCCATGCTTCCAATGGAAAGTCAATTTGTTGCAATATCCAAAGGCTGGTAGGTTCATTCACTCTAATACCACTATAATGACTCAAGCTCTAGATCAATAGATTTTTGATTTATTTCTTATTGGATTGACAAATGTTGTCATCCAATATTATTAAGATAGATAACGGAGTCCCCAAATTATAAATGAAATAAATTCTTAATATGAAATCTAATTCAAATATTAATTTGATAATGGAAATTTGATAAATAAATATAATAGTTGTTTCTAATTAATCAATTAAAATCATGTGCTAGCTTTGAATATGAATCTTCCTATCATTGATATATAGGCCTTGCGAATTGGGATGCCTTTCCTGATCGATACTTTGTACTCATGCATCTTACTTTGAGTCCTTTCCGGATTATATGCTTGAAACGTATACTCCCATATTATAATTTTTTGCTCATATAGACCAATCCCACACTAGGTAATTCAATAATAAAAATAGGTCTGCAAATTGATTACCCTGATCTTCCCTTCTTATTCTCTTTTACACTCTAAAATTACACAATTGAATCTTGATAGCAATATCACAGTTTGACTCATTGTAGAAAATACCTCCTACTTATCAATTGATGAGCTAAAGGGGCTCTATAATGAATGTTTCATAAGGCACAAAATTTGCTGAAGGTTTTGCAAATGGGGTTGCAAGCTAAGTGGGTTTAACCTTGGGGAAAAAGCTCTGTGGTTAAGCGCTTGAGCTGGAGTAGTATTAGGATGGGTGACCTCTCGGGAAGGCCTAGTGCCTCACCTCTATGAGCATCACCTAGATGCAATGAGTGCTAAGTGGGCCATTCATTATCATGAGAGATGGGTTCTTGTGAACTCGGCCCTCTTTCAATCCATGTCATCCTTGGGACCATATAGGAAGCTGGAGGTCATACCAAGTATGGGATCAACAAGTTTGTATAAAAAATCTAAAAAATAGAGAACAGTGTGAATAATTCTTATTAGATCTTTTCCAAAATTTCATCAACAACCTCCATTCGAGCCTCTCAAGGCTTTACATAGTGTTTTATAGCCTTCTCTAACTGATCCATGCCCTCAACTAACTAAAACCCAACTTTCAAAACAAGTAACCGTTACATTTCAAATTTGTTGCTTTAAGCAACTTACAAATTTGCAACTTTAGACTCCTCCAACCTAAGGGATTGATCCGGTGGAACATAGCTCAGAGCGATTCCATGTGTTTCGGTGCAAAAGAGGACCATGCATAGAGTAAACATAGCTATTCAGACATGTTGGAAAAGTCTACTTGGTCACACAAGTTGCAGAACAAAAGTTGCACCACTTTGCAACTTTGCACTGCTTGCATTTGATGCTTTTTCCATCAAGTGAAAATCTACCACCACGGGAAAACCACTCCGAGATAGCCAAAACCGAGAGAGGTTTTTGTAGAGGGTTCCAACATGATCCTATAGGATCAGATGATAAGTTTCTAAGCATCACGATATCCGAGTAATAGCATGCTGAAGTTTGCAGCCATTTTGCACTTTGGACCCTTAAGGGATCGATCTGGTGGAACATAGCTTAGAGCGATTCCACGTTTTTCAGTGTGAAATAGGACTATGCCTAGTGTAAAAATACCTATTCAGATATGTTGGAATAGTCCGCTTGGTCACACAAGTTGTATAACGAAAGTTGCACCATTTTGCAACTTTGCACTACTTGCATTTGATGCTTTTTCCATCAAGTGAAAATTTGCCGCCACGAGAAAACCACTTTGAGATAGCAAAAACCAGGAGAGGTTTTTGTAGAGGGGCCCAACACGATCTTTTAGGATTAGATGAGAATTTTCTAAGCATCACGGTATCCGAGTAATAGCATGCTGAAGTTTGCAGCCATTTTGCACTTTGGACCCCTAAGGGATCGATTCGGTGGAACGTAGCTCGAAGTGATTCCGCATGTTTCAGTGCGAAACAAGACCATGCCTAGCATAAACATACCTATTTGGATGTGTTGGAGCAGTTAGTTTGGTCACACAAGTTGCAGAGTGAAAGTTGCACCAATTTGCAACTTTGCACAATTTGAATTTGACACTTTTTCCATCAAGTGAAAATCCATCACCATGGGAAAACCAATCCGAGATAGAAAAAACCAAGAGAGGTTTTTGTAAAGGGGCCCAATGGGATCCTGTAGGATTAGATGAGAATTTTCTAATAATTACGGTATCCGAGTAATAGCATGCTAAAGTTTGCAGCCATTTTGCACTTTGGACCCCTAAGGGATCGATTCGATGGAACGTAGCTCGAAGTGATTCCGCATGTTTCAGTGCGAAACAAGACCATGCCTAGCATAAACATACCTATTTGGATGTGTTGGAGCAGTTAGTTTGGTCACACAAGTTGCAGAGTGAAAGTTGCACCACTTTGCAACTTTGCACAGCTTGAATTTGACACTTTTTCCATCAAGTGAAAATCCACCGCCACAGGAAAACCACTCCGAGATAGAAAAAATCGGGAGAGGTTTTTGTAGAGGGGCCCAACGGGATCTTATAGGATTAGATGAGAAGTTTCTAATAATTACGGTATTTGAGTAATAGCATGCTGAAGTTTGCAACCATTTTGCACTTTGGACCCCTAAGGGATCGGTTTAGTGGAACGTAGCTCGAAGTGATTCCGTGTGTTTCAGTGCAAAACAAGACCATGCCTAGCATAAACATACCTATTTGGATGCATTGGAGTAGTTAGTTTTGTCACACGAGTTGCAGAGCGAAAGTTGCACCACTTTGCAACTTTGCACAACTTGAATTTGACACTTTTTCCATCAAGTGAAAATCCGCCACCAAGGGAAAACCACTCCGAGATAGCCAAAATCGAGAGAGGTTTTTCTAGAGGGGCCCAACGCAATCTTGTAGGATTAGATGAGAATTTTCTAAGTGTCACGGTGTCCAAGTAATAGCATGCTGAAGCTTGCAGCCATTTTGCACTTTGGACCCTTAAGGAATCGATCTGATGGAACATAGCTCAGAGTGATTCCATGTGTTTCGGTGTGAAAGAGGACCATGACTAGCGTAAACGTACCTATTCAAATGTGTTTGAATAGTCCACTTGGTCACACAAGTTGCAAAATGAAAGTTGCACTGCTTGCATTTGATGCTTTTTCCATCAAGTGAAAATCCGTCGCCATGGGAAAACCACTCTAAGATAACAAAAATCAAGAGAGGTTTTTGTAGAGGGGCCCAACGTGATCCTGTAGGATCAAACAAGAATTTTCTAAGCATCATGGTATCTAAGTAATAGCATGCTGAAGTTTGCAGCCATTTTGCACTTTGGACCCTTAAGGGGTCGATCCAGTGGAACGTAGCTCGGAGCGATTCCACGTGTTTCGGTGCAAAAAAAGACCATGCCTAGCATAAAAATACCTATTCGGACATGTTGGAGCAGTTAGTTTGGTCACATGAGTTGCAGAGCAAAAGTTGCACCACTTCTCAACTTTGCACAACTTGAATTTGACATTTTTTCCATCAAGTGAAAATTCGCCGCCACGGGAAAAGCACTCTGAGATAAGCAAAACCGCGAGAGGTTTTTCTAGAGAGGCCCAACGCGGTCTTGTAGGATTAGACAAGAAGTTTCTAAGTGTCATGATATCCAAGTATTAGCATGTTGAATTTTGCAGCCATTTTGCACTTTGGACCCTTAAGGGATCGATTCGGTGGAACGTACCTCGGACCAATTCCGTGTGTTTCAGTGCGAAACAAGACCATGCCTAGCATAAACATACCTATTCAGACATGTTGGAGCAGTTATTTTGGTCACATGAGTTGCAGAGCGAAAGTTGCACCACTTTGCAACTTTGTACAGCTTGAATTTGACACTTTTTCCATCAAGTGAAAATCCGCCACCATGGGAAAACCACTCCGAGATAAGCAAAACCGAGAGAGGTTTTTCTAGAGGGGCCTAACATGATCTTGTAGGATCAGAAAATAAATTTATAAGTGAAAGGGAATAATTTTTATGGGGTTTATGTTGCTGCCATTGTATATTTTGATGGAAAAGGGCATGAAAAATGAGGTTTCACCCTAGGATTTGATAAAATATTGCATAAAATAAGGGTTTTGGTTTGGCATGGTGGAGTGAGTTTGTCTTGAGAAAAATTTAGGATCTGAGGGTTTGGATACATGATAATTTCTACCCCAACAATGCATTATGTAAGTAAATCTTATTACAATGCCTCAGAGTTTGTCATTATGTAAGTAAATCTTATTACAATTGCGGATCTGAAAGTTTGTCATTATGTAAGTAAATCTTATTACAATGCCCCAAGCACTTCGTTCTCACAGATCTTTTACAATGTCACTCATATATTTGAGATTCTCTTTAAATGTCTACATCATAGGTGCTCATTATGAGGTTAACTTCAATTGAGTAACTTGACATTCCCTCGCTAAGCTTCACACGCTCTTTTATAATGGCTTGAAATCAAAATTGAGATTTGTCAAGGTCATCAAAATAAGGATGTTGCATTGATTTTTTGGCTGAGATTCTCTTTGATGGCTCTTAAATCAACATTTTCTACAACAAGAGATCAATCAATTTTTAGTAGTTTACTTACAAATACACAAAGTAAAAGAGAAAAAGAAAGAGCATCCAAAATGGAAATGAAATAAAAATAGATGGAAGGCACTTACAGATAGGCATGCAGGTTTCACAACTTAGTCACTCTTGGTCATACATCTTCACTGGGAATTCCAACATACCTATTGCACACAACACCTCTCATGAATAGAGTAAGTTGAAATTTCAGATGCTCTTATAATGTCTACATCATAGTTGTTCATGATAAGGTTAACTTCAAATGAATAACTTGAAATTCCCTCACCAAGCTTTGCACAAACTTTTCTAATGGCTTAAAATCTTGATTGAGATTTGTCAAGATCATCAAAATAAGGATGTTGCATTTCTTTTTTGGCCGAAATTCTCTTGGATGGCTCATATATTTGCATTTTTTGCAAGGGGACACTAATCATTGTAAAAGAAGATGATAGCATTGGTATCAAACAAATCAATGTGCATACAAGTATAAATTAATAAGAACCAATGTGCATATACTTACAAATTAATCCAACGAACCATCCGGGTCTACTCTACTCTTTATTGTGTCAAGTATAGCCTCATGGTCAGACTCACGGACCTTCCACAAGGTCTTGTTCAAAGGTCTACCCCTATATTTGGTCAAATGAACATTGGATGCCACAACAAGGTTCGAGTAATGAATAATCTTACGATGCATGTCAAAGTCCTGAAATAGCCAATGTTTAACACTTGAATGTGAGTACCTTCTAAGCCATGTTCCAATAACCACAACTGAGCCTATAGGGTATTTGATGTTTTCTCCATCTATAACTGGGGCCTCCAATTTCATTTTGGCCTCAACGCAATGACCCAAGTAATAGTCTGTTCCCTCTTCACTGTCTTCATTTGCAATAACTGCATAAACATGCCTTGCATTGATATGTCCAGAAAATCTCCTCAAATTTTTCAACATTACAAATACAGTACAAATTAAGATAACATTATGTAATTTCAACAACTAAGCAAGTAGATATATCACTTGGTTGAACTAGATCTGACGTGGTCAAAGTTGATCGATGATTCCATCTATGTCAGTTCCAATGCTGTCGGAGGGCGATATGTGTGAAGTGGGCTAAGATAAATTGTGAACCATTTGTCAACCCACTCCCCTGACTCACAATCATTACAGGCTTGCATTGTACATGAAGAACAAAAGCATGCCATCTTTCGTGTATCGATACTCCATGAACCTGCATTTGAGCTAAGGAAAGAGTGTACCTCACTCGATTCTATTAGTGTACAGTAGTCTTCATATGGTGCAATGTTAGTATCATCCATCAACCAAAAAAATCTATGAATTGAAGACGTACCTTCATTACTTGGACCCATCAAAGCATTACACCACTTGATGATTGATTTTTCATCTGTCAACTTTGCACTGTCTTTATACTTTAACTCTTCTCGTGCTAATGCTCTTTTCACGCATGCTCCTGGATCATCATGCTCCCCCTTTCCATGTCCGGCCTCACAAAAGTTCCACATATGTTGAACACCTGTAATGACATGCATCCTGCACAACCAGTAGAACATGTGCGAGTTCTTGAACTGTGCTGCACAGTTATTAGACCATACTATATGTCGATCGTATTCTATGCCCCTCTGAGCCGAACCACTGTAGAACATTTGGAAGAAACCTTGCATGAACTCTGGAGAATGTGTGTGATCATCACTAATGTAAAAGTGGTACTCCCTCAATACCTTCCTTTGATCATATGTACTATCAGATGCATGAATGGATGCTATGTGCATAAATATCGAAACTTGTGTGGAGTTGTAATACTGTGACTACACCTCATGTTGTGGCTGTAGAGTGTAGTTCTCCACAAAGTCAACCATGGATACTATGCTTCCAACTAGAAATGTGTCCTTGCATAGCTTGAATTGTGTGTCCAACCATCGGGCTCTATGGGTATGCATTGCATACTTGGACAGTATATTGTCACGAAATGTGGTCATAAATTGGTACACTGGAATCTTCTCAATAACCAAATCACACATTTTTGCTTGAGACCCATCTTTTATAGCATATGTCACTTTTTTATACTTCCCAAACTCTACTAGTTTTTGTCCCACCTCATCTGTGCTTTCCATATGTTGACATATTGGCATACGCTAGAAGCCACCGCAATGCTCACATGAACCATCCAAGCATGTTGTCCTATAGAATATCTGGCCATCCTCTATTTCACATAATTTTTTTGATAAGAACTCTCTTGAAGATTTTGGTGGGGCTTGTATGCCACAATCCTGCAAAATATCATTAGTATGCAAATCTAAACATATAGAACGATAAACATCATAATGGTTAGAAAATTCAATATGTAGTCTACAACAACAAGTAGTGCATGTGTGATTTATCTTGACATAAAAAGGTTCAAGCATTTCAAAAAATCTTTGAGAAATACTAATTTGAGGATAATCATTTTCAATTTTTTGAAAAAATTGGGTTTGAGTCATATCCAAAAAATGCTTTGGATGTGGCTCACGATTCTGACTACCAATTCTCCTTCTTACCACATCCCTTTGATTCAGAGATGGCCTTGGGTTATTCTTCCAATACTCTTCAATTAGTGTTTTCAAGGCTTCAACAACTTCTTTATCTTTTCGTGACAGTCTCCCTGAGAATTCCCATAATTCATTTGAATCATTGCCCTCAATTCTTTGCCACCTTTGAATGGCTCTTGATAAAGTTTTTCTACTAATTCCCATTTGTTCACTAGTCTTTTTAATTAGATGAGCTCTCTTTGTTTGATAGCTTACCAAAGTCAATGTAATGACATGTCGGGTGACATTACTATCCTTTGAGCGTGAGGTCTTACCTACATTCTCATAAGCATCCATTAGATTCTTCACAATAATGTCTTCACTTGATGCATTCGATGTTCTCAACCCAAGAGTCTTCATGATGCTCCTGTACTTTACACCCCGCATCATTTCAACAAATAGTTGACATCTTGCAGTCTCATTTAACCTTTCAAAGAATCATTCCCAAATCTTATCAGCATATCTTCTACAAGTGCGTGTTGAAATCTTACCTTCCATGTGTTGCAAAATCTCATCATCAATATTAATCAAATACTTTGGCTTTCTATGCAAAATTCTAGGTGGTGTTCTCCTAGGTACATATATCTCAACATTAGGAATTTCATCAATATTTAATTGAGGTGGGCTAGATTGCGTACCTTCGATCGAGGGTGGAGAAGAAGACATACCTTGAGGTTCACATGGGGATGATGGCATACCTTCTTCGTCAATTCTGAGTGATGATGTACTCTCAACTTGAGATGTGTAGGATGGTGTCCAACAATATTCACTTGTGGTACATGGTGTCCCTCCATATTCACTTGCAGTAGATGGTGTCCATTCATATTCACTTATGCTAGATGGTGTCCCTCCATATTCTCTTGTTCTTGATGGTGTCCCTTCATATTCACTTGTCGTTGAGGGTGTGTCTCCAACTACGGTATCTGAATCTGTCTTACGATGATGCTTTCGCATTTGTGCATGTTGTGCTACCAATTCTCATTCTCTTTTTGATGGTTGAGGTTCCTCTACAATCGACTTGTTTTCATCAATCATTTCCAATTTATTCTTTTCACGATATGCCATGCCCCGAACTCTCTCATTTTCTTTGAAGGTCTCATTCTCTTTGTTTTTTAGTTTCCTCTTTGTCTTTTTCTTCGGCATGGCGGATAATTTTATATGTACCATGGTAATGAGACGAATATTAGCTCCTAAAAAATGTATCCATTCAAGTTAATTGAAAAATATATGTCATTGAAGGCTTCATTTAAATAATACTTACAATCATCATGTACAAAAGTTAACCTAGCATAGACAAATGTGTACAAACTATGGAAGCATAGACAAAGTTTTTATATGCTTTCAAAGGTGTTTGTTTGTTATTTATATGCGTTGGGGGGAGTTTTTTGTCATTGAAAAAGGTTTAAACAACCTCCATTGGCTCGAAGGGAGGAGTATTGTTCATTTTGAAATCCATTTTTATGATAAAAAAACGTTGTTTTCAATAAATTCACTGGTTTTTTTGCACATTCCTGCACTTGTACGGATCTGTACAGCCTCCCCTTGATACAAAACTAATAGAATATTGTAGGAACATGTCCTAAATCTCTAATGCATCAGTTCTGAGGGCTTAACAGTACGTTTGAAGGGAGCAATTGACAATTTTCTGAAACTGCTCATTTCAAGCCAGTCAAGGATTTGAGTAGGATTTAATTATGAAATGGCCATCCCACCTACTATTATGACTTTTTTCTCAGTGGGATGGCATGTACATTGTTAGAGTAGGGTCTTTTATTGTTTAACATGCCTTGGAATGAAACTAATGACAATAGGATGGGGTTCTTAGGCTGAAACAAGCACTTTTCCATGAGAATTTGAGGAACCAAGGAGTGATTTTGAAAAAATGTTGAAGGAGTGGTCTATGTAATGAACTTTTGACCTTGTGCAGGGTATTTTGAAGATGTTTGATTATTTAGAATGGTCTGGGAAGGCCTGAGTATGGGAGTTTCTATAAACCCTCCCTCTTTGCATTGAAAAATGGGGGTTTTTGTATTGGAAGCCTAGTTGAGTGGGTAAGGTCCTAAGACCTAGAACATATCTTGTTTTGAGACCTAATTAAAGACTTTTTTTGGGTTTGGAAGTCTGGTATGAGGATCTAAGGGTAGTTCCTTTGTAAAATTGGCATACTTGGAGGCCTAAAATAGTGAAAAGGTCAGCGTTCTTAAAGTTGTCCCAAAGGAGTCATGTGATGTGTTAAGATATGTCTTGCAACTCTAAAATGTGTGCTAGAATCATTCTTTTATTTTCCTGGTGTTTTGGAAAGTTTTGGAGTTAAGGGCCCAAAACTGGTTTTATACTACTACTAGATTCCAAGGGTGAAAAGTGGGAAATAGTGTTTCTGTTTGTTGTCCAACTTGGAGGAGTGTTGGGATTGGTCCATTAGGCCTTTTTAATCTTGTTAGATTCCTCTTGAAGAAAAGTTGACATCTTGAATGGTTTTGGGTCCTCTAACTCTACATAAAAAATGAGTATCATAGTCTGAAGTGTGTGCATGGTTTGGGAGATACATGTGACAATTTGCAGATGTTTGTCTACTAGTAATGTGGACAGTGAACAAAGGAACGAAGTTTGAGTGTAAGGGAAGACTTTTGAAACGTTTCATTTTTGTTGTACTAACTTCAACAAATATTTCTTAAGCAAATAATGGTTTGGTTGTGCCTTAAGAATTATAGTTTGTGTTTGTAAACAATGGTGCCATTATGGAAGATTTAAGACAAGTTGTTAATGACATAATCATTGGTTGATGTTTTTAGGAATCTAGTTGATTGTAATGAGTTATTTTCAAGATTTTCAAGGTGTTTTGAAGGTCCTTAAGGAATTGGGAACTCTTAATGCTAATTTGAGTATATGAATCAAATGTGTTGTGAAGGGAAATATAGTTGAATAAGTGTGTCAAGAAAGGTGTTGAATAAGGATGTCTGGATAAAGGTTGGTAGTTACCTTCCACATGTTTTTTTGTTATTTTTCCATGTAAGTTGCATCATTGAGCTCTTGAATTAGTGTGTCATGAAAAAATTGAATGGTTCTGAGTTTCTAATAAACTTTATGCTATGTTACAATGACAATGTAAGGTTATAATGACAAACAAAAATGAAAGCAAGCCATAATAGAATGAAAGAAAATGTGTAAAGACTTCACATACCTAAAAAAACAGACTTTCAAATGGAGGAGTTCAACCCAATTATGTAGCCTTAGCTTCTTCTTTCTTCAAACTCCACAACAATTTGACTTGTTCAAAAGCTTGTTCCCCTCTAAACTTCAATTGTATATCAGTTTTCAATGGAATTCAAACTTCAATTGATATTATATGTCTTTCAACATGGAAACTCTGCTATTTCATGCAAAGGTGGTAGAAAGATCATGGAAAAGGTGATGGAATGTGAAAAACATGCTTGCACACTTCACAACATCGTCAAAAAGAAAATTTTTGTCAAAGCATGTGCAGAACCAGGGGAATATGCAGACCGTGGGCCTTGAAATCACGGGTATATAGAATTTTTTACCGTTTTTAGTGGAGTAAAACACGTGCCTACGTTATAACGCGAGCACGTTATGTGAAATATGGTTTTCTTAATATATTTAGTTTCTCCCTCTTTGTCTATACCCTCTATCCTAATTCTATATTTGTCCCCTGCACCCTTATAGTAGAGGAGATAGAGGTGAGTGTGTGTGTGTGTGTGAGAGAGAGAGAGGTAGAGGGAGAGTGGGAGAGAAAGAGGGAGAGGGAGTGAGGAAGGTAGGGAGAGGGAGAGAGGGAGGGAGAGGCAGAGGGTTAGAAAGAGATAGTGGGAGAG
>CM021104.1:666363723-666449643 GCA_007115665.2 Sequoiadendron giganteum
ATCCTTCAACCCTAAACCCTATACCCTCAACCAAATACCCTCTACCATTGACCCTATTCCCTCAACCCTCAAACCTTAAACCCTAATACCCTAGAAACCATCAACCCTATAGGTCCTCCACCCTAATCCCTCAACCCTATACTCACTTTGTCCCTATCTATACATCTCACCTCTCCCTCCTTCCCTCCCTCCTACCCTCTCTAAGTGTCTCTATCTACCATCTCCCTCTTTCTACGTACCTCTTGTTCAATCAATCCCTACCACCCTCTCTCGCTCCCTCTATCCATCTCTCTTTATGTCCCTCCTACTCTATCCCACTCTCTCCTCCCACTACCTCTCTCTCTCTCTCATGTCTCTCTCTCCCACCCCCTCTCTCTCTCAGGTCTCTTCCTTTGGCAACCTACCTAGGTTACTCTCTCTCCCCTCTCTCTATCTATCCCTCCAACCCTACCTAGATAAGTCCCTCTCACTCCACCCCCTTCTTTCTCTACCTCTATCAGGTCACTCCCTCCCACACCCTCTCCCTCTCCCAGGTATCTCACTCACTCACACTCCCTCTCTCTCCCACTCCATCTCTCTCACACTCCCTCTCACTACCTATCTCTCAAGTCTCTCCCTCTCACCGCCCTCACACTCTCAAGTCTCTCCCTTTGACACCCTACCTACATAACTCTCTCTTTCTCTCTGTCTCTCTATCTCCCCCTCTCCCTCTCTCCCTCTCCCTCAATTCTCTCTCTCCCACCCCCCTCTCTCCCTCCCTCTATCCCTCCCACCCTACCTAGCTAAGTCCCGCTCACTCCAACCCCTTCTCTCCCACTCCCTCTCTTAAACTCTCACTTCCACCCCCTCTCCATCTCTCCATGCTCTCTCTCTCTAAATTCTCCCTCTGTCTAAAGACATACATAAATGGATACATACAAGCATAATATATATGTACATATAATCTTACATCCATACAAGCATAGATACATACATGTGTAGATACAATCTAACATACATAGAGGCATACATACAATATATATGCATTGATACATACATACATGACATACAAGCATACATGTACATACAAACATACAAATATATCAGCACACATTCAATATATTGGCATCTAACATAAAGGAAGACATAACGCGAGCACGTTATAACGCGCTCGCATTATGTCTTAGTTGACATGTTTGTCGCAGAAGCAAAAACCATGTGAAAAGTGAGATATAGCGCGAACATTATGACGCGCTCACGTTATATCTTGCTTTAGGAATTCCCAAACCTTAGGTTTGGTATTTGCCTTGGAATACCAACCCAAAGGCTTGGAGGGAATTCCCAACGATCAGAGACGTGTTTTTAAAAAATCTACCATATTTCTCATAATCGAGTTCGTGCTCACCGTCAGGATTGCACATGGTTCAATATCGAAAAAATCAAACACATGGGTAATGTTGGGTTCTCTCTTAGCTATCCAACGATGTAATTTTTTTCAATTTCTGAAAATGTTAAGCTTTTCATCCATATTTTATTTTATCTGTATGTCTTTTTTTTGCCAAAAAATAGTGTTTGGTATTTTTTTCGTTATAAATTAACCGTTCATCGATTTTTCAAATAAATTACATTTTTAGAAACTAGACTCCATTCTACAAATTTAAAAAAATAAATAAAAATAAAATCAATTAGTTTCCAAAATTCGTAGGGGTAGCACGACCAAAATTCTATTTTTCAGGAAATTTCCACTTCGAAAATTAGTAAAAAATCAAATATCCATTAAAAAATTATCAAAAAAATTGTGCATCAACTACATACTGTTAGCTAACTTTTGACTATTGCGATTTTAAAAATACTAAAAAAAAGTTTACTGTACGAAGGTCATACAAGAGTTGCTATGTTATGTTTTTCTGACAAAAACAACACCAATTTGTATACGTCCCTCGTTTGAACCCCTTAATCTCAACCATTTTCAAAATAAATTAATAGTTTAGAAAGTAGACTCAGAGCACTTGAATCCTTCTTTTTGTTCCATCTCAAAATTTTGAGTGTAAGTATCCTCAATTTCACGTTCAAGGTCAGTATTTCCTGATTTTAGAAAAAAGTTGTCTACTTAAGTCCCCTTTTTGGGAACCATCTTTGTGCACTTACCCACCTAGTCAAATAGAATGGTTAAAGGAGAGTTTTCCTCAATCAATCTTCTTATGAGCATTCAAGCATGGATCCATCTAGCATACAAAATTGGTAACAATACTAAAATAAATTTTCACTTTGAAAAACAAACTAAATCTAAGTACAACAAAATATTATATAATAACAAGTAAATGGCTCAACTAGGAAAAATATAACAAAGACAAGGTTGGGAGAGGGAAGATTATGCAAATGAAAACAAAAATATGCAAAATTGATATGAGTGGAAAGACATCTAAATTAAGGTACACAAATATTAAATAGAGGAAAATAGTGTTGTTTGACAAAGAGTTTGAAAGGAAACTCAAGAGTAGCTTTTGAAGAGGTTTTAAAGGAGAGAAATAGAGAGAGGGAAAAAAAAATGAGAGTGTAAAAAATTAAAACATAAAACATATATTAAAATTTAAAAAAAAATAAAATAATTTAAATAAATAAAAAACTCTTCAAATTAAAATAAGAAAATAATAGAAATAAAACAAAATAAATTCTGAATAATTTAAAATAATAAAAAATCTCATAAAACAATGAGTTTAACATCTGTGAAAAATACCTACTACTTATTAATAAAAATCTCTTAAATAAATAAAATAAATCAGATATTTTTTAAAGTTTTTCAAATAAATATATTTAAAATATTATAATAGTTGATAATGAATTAGATTCTTAAATTAATAGTAGGATAATTATAGTTCTCTACACTTAAGTGTCTTTCATATAAAATGACAAAAGAAGAGGATCCTCCGAACGTCATAATATTCTCTAACGATGACTTCATACATAGTTTCCTGAGAATGACTTCCCATGTAGGCTTTCCCTTGGACAAGTGGGACGACAATAAGACCTCATCGACGGCGCAAAATCAATTTCACACTCCACTCTAGATTCTTCGCCAGCTCTCAGGAAGCTACCGCTGCAAAATCCTTTAGGAGAAGGGAGCAAATCCAGGCCAAGGCGATTGTGAATCACCACACCCATCACAAGAAGCAGAAAGAGAACAGGCGATGCCAGGGTGGTGTAGAGCGTGTTCCCAAGGAGGCACCATACCTGTCTTCAACACACCATCTCATCATCCTACTACTCACAGAAATACTCACATTCCCCTTACATCTGTCCTCTTCAAGCCCAAACAAACTCAAAGCCTGTCCACAGCCTATTGCTTCAACACCAACAAGGATTTTCACATCAGAAAACCACTTCTGACAACTGCCCACATACCAAATCCACAGCCAAAGCTTTTCAGAGTCAGAACAGAGTACACGGATAAGCTCAGAAAGTTTGCAAGTGTCCCATTCTTGGAGTTTGCACGTAGGAGAAGGGATTTTTCATCATTGTCATCATGTGGGTGGTTATGGAGGATGAGGAGGAATTACGGTTCAGATTTGTTAATGTTGCTGGCAGTTGGGTATTGGATTCAGGGATTCAGGGGATTTCCATGGCTAGCTATGAATTTTTACTTGAAGGACAAACTTATGGTAAATCCTGGAACCTTGCAGTTTCTTCTAAATACAGTTAACTTGCCAATGGTGGCAAAGCCTCTATATGGTATATTCTCTGATGCTGTCTACATTGGAGGTGCTCATCGCTTGCCGTACATTGTTCTTGGAGGTCGGTGGAATTTATACTTTTTGTGTTTTTCTCTTTGGTTTCTTTGAACTCTCCACTTTTCTTTTTTGTTGTCAAGTAATTTTGAGTCCATGTCTTTTTAATGAACAGTGCTAAGGTATGTGGGTTTTGGTTGAATTCCATCTTCCTGAAAAAATAAAAGAAAAACTAATGCACACTTACATCCAATTGGATTAATGATGACTCAGGCCGAGTTTAAAAATTGATGAGTAAGAGATGAATCCAAGCTCAGCAAAAATCCATTGAAACAAAAAAGCGAAGGAGGTGATAAATACTTAAATGAACCAACTAATACAGGTTAATTGTTAAATGTCACATTAAATCTTAATGCCGATTTCGTTATTACTCTGGAACTCAGCTATAAGTAATAACTCTCCAAAGATTTGACTCTGTCTATTTTGTCGGAAAGAGCTCACATGTATTTGGCAGCTTGAGAAGAGTGTCATATCTATTAGCTATAAGCTCTAAATCCTGAAAACTGTGTCTGGTAGGCTGGAAGTCTGTTTTTGGGATTCTGCATCATTTCCCTTTTATGGGAATGCCCGGAAATTCGAGGGGATTTTTCTGGTAACAAAATCTTTTTTGGAGTTTCTAGAAATTTTGGTTGCTGGAACTCAGAGTTTAAAATGTCTTGGAAATTCTGAACCTGTTTCCAGGGTTTCTCATACCTATTCCTATAGTTTCCCTGTTTCCTTACAAAAGCTGACCCAAAGTTTCCATAACTTACCTGCATTTTAAAGTTACAGGATATCTGTTTCCAATTCTGGGTTTATTAGGATTTCTTTTCCTTGAGGTGCCAAGGTGAAACGGACATTGATGTTTAGTCTTGGACCTTAGATAATATTCATCCCATTTCTGGGTTATTCGTGGGTGTTATGAATGTTTTGTGCTTCTTTCAGTTTGTACTGTAAGACTCTATCCTTACAGAGCCGTGGTTTCTATGTTTCTGGTGGATGACTTTGTTATTTCATTCTGTTTTAATTCCATGGGTTTTAGGTATGACTGCATTTTCCTAATAGAACAATTTACTGATAGAACAAAATTGAAGCTCATTTGAGACGGTCGTCATACCGCCATTCATGAATTCAAGTCAATTTTTGGCATATTTTTAGTTTCATATAGTGTTCAAAATTACTAGGAATGACATTAACAGTCCTTGATGAAGAGATGAAGAGAATACTCCTGATCATCATAAGGATATGTGTCTATACTGTCAACAATAGCTCATCAACGATTCTGTCCTTTAGACAATATCTAAAGAAAGTAGGAAATTTGAATTGGTATTATTGAAGATTGCTATACAGTAACAATATCCATGTCAAGGATGGGAATCAAAGAGAAAATGCACAGAGTTTTTCCCATCTGTATTTAGAAGTAAGTCAACATAACACCTCAGTAGATCCATAAGGGTTGCAGAAGCAGAGATTCTAAATATGTCATGCAACTGTTAGAAAGAGTTGTGAGGATTAGGAGAGTATTAATGAAGATGAAATCCCATTTTGTAGATATGCCACTGTAGCAAATAGCTTTTAATATGGTGTGCCTTAATATTTAGTTCTTACTAGTTTTCCATATCATAGAAAATGTTGTAGAAATTGTCTATCCCCAGTAAAATTTGACATGTCCCCATGTCTGCAATGTCCCCGATTTGGAAGTAGAATACTTTAATTACAATAATTGATTAAGTTGTCCAAATATTGATATTTCATAAGGATGACTAATTGATTATTTTAATTAAATTAAAATGGAATATTATATCAATTATCTGTAAGGTTATCACAATAATAAATATTAAAAGGTAACTTATATTTAATTAATTTAATAAAGTGACTAAAATAAAATAATATCAAAAAAGTCACTTAAGAGAATAAAATAATATTTTATTCTAAAAGCTTCTTGGAGACTTGATGAGAATTCTTTATAAGGAGCTTTTGTCTTTGCATTTGGGCATCTTGAGTTGTTGACATCTTTTCTACTACATTGGTGAGCTTGAATGCTTAGCAATTTGCTTGAGGGTTTGAAGACTCTAAGGTATCGGTTTTGGTTGTGCAATATCAACCCTAGTTGGATTGGAGTGGAGGATAATTCAGTCTTTCACATTGTGCCAAAATTTTGTGGCCTTTGGCCAAATTTTGATCATAGGATAAATTCGTTTTAAAGGAGAACCTTGCAGATTTCTGTGTTGACGATTTTCAGTCTAGAAGCCATTCCATTTTGTGTTTGAGGAGGGTGAACTTGCATTATTAAGGTTGGTTCGATTTTTATATCCATTGCTTGCGAAAATTGTAGACTGTTGGTAAGCTGGGCGCACATGTATGCTGGTGCGATTTTGGTTTAGAAGGCAAGGAAAATTCGTACAAGACTTGGAGGGAGTCGCATGGAGTCTAGGGAGTCAGGCGCTACATTGGGAAGAGCAGATATGAAGTCTTCATGAAGAAACGAACATATTCATGGTGGCTGCTACAACGAACCAGCTTCCACATCTTTGCATATATGTTTGTATCATAGTAACGAGACTCGCCCAGACCCGCCAGGACTCGGCGAGTCGTGAGTTGAGTCACCCTGGCCGAGTCCTGGGGGCTCGGACTCAGACTCGGCCGAATCCTTCCGAGTCCTAGCTGGACTCGCCGAGTCTGGTGGACTCGCCAGACTCGCCGAGTCTAGGTGAGTCTCGTCAGCAGGACTTGGCAACAAGTAGGTTTTGAAAACTGCAAAAAATTACATGAAATTTAAAGTTAATTTTTTTTTTTTACTTATTGTGAATGCAAAATGATGTACGCCATGAAGGTTTGTATGGTTTGGGAGGTCTTAATTTGGGCTTGGTGGCCCAGGGCGCTGCCCCGGGAGCCTGTGAGGGGCGCTACCCCTCGACCCCATTGGGGGTGTTGCCCCCAAACCCCCCCCGCAAGGGGAGTGATCCCAAACCCCACGGGCATTGCCCCCAAACCCCCGCAAGGGGCATTGCCCTTTGACCCCATTGGGGGCACTGCCCCCAAATCCCCGCAAGGGGCGTTGCCCCTTGACCCTGTGAGGGGCATTGCCCCTTGACCCCATTAGGGCAATTGCCTTGAAACTTGAGATTATGGTTGCTGCATCATCTAGGAACTATCTTAGACACATTCGTAGGAAGGATGCAGGCTCCTTTGAGCCATAGACTTCTAGTTATTGTTTTGAATCTTTTGATATTTCATATTTGTTTGGAACATTTGATGTCATGGATTTCATATTCCATGAGTTTTGTATACATTTGAGTCTTTGACTATATATCTAAGTGTGCTATTTCCTTTAGCAGCTCAGCTACAATTTTTTTTTATACTTATATGATCGATGTATACTTGTGTTAGTGAGGAGGACCTTGATTAGGTTGACCGGGAAGATAGAGAGGTTGAGGCTGTAGCCATGGCAGAGGAGGATTCTAGAGCACGAGCAAACACATCTACAACTGATGTTGGTGAGGGTGGCATGGAGTCACAAGCAAAGACTATGGCTGCAACTACTACATCATCTAGGACCCACCTTAGATGCCTTCGTAGGAAGGATGTAGGCTCCTTTGAGGCATAGACTTGTAGTTATTGTTTTGATATTTCATATTTGTTTGGAACATTTGATGTCATGGATTTCATATTCCATGAGTTTTGTATATATTTGACTATATTTATATATCTAAGTGTGCTATTTCCTTCAGCAACTCAGCTACAATTTGTGTACTTTATACTTATGTGATTGATGTATACTTGTGTATGCGATCAAAATTGCTTCTATTTAATGATGTTATTGTGTCTTTAAGGTTTATTTAATAAAGGGTGCTTGAAACAAGTTTTAAATCCTTAAAAATCTCTAAATTTCTAGGGTTTTTTCATTTTGTTGAGTCTGCGTTGAGACCCGAGTCCTGAGTTGAGTCACCCTAGCCGAGTCTGAGCCGAGTCCGAGTAACAAACATATAAACTGGTTAAAAAAAACAAGGAATTGAATATTGAAACTAATTGAGCAATTGAGAACCATCAGTAGAGATGAATGAACATACAAATGATTAGAGATAGTTTTAGTTTGGTGTAAAATCCCTGGTATGAAACATCAACCAAGGCAACATGAAAATGGTTTTATTGCTCAAATTGATTTGATTAGATGGAATGAATCCCTCAGTGGGCATGGATGACTACTTGAACCTCTTGATAACCTGTGAAATCCTTTATGCTGAATTCTATGTTGAAAACTGAATGCTCCTCTTTTAACAACTTCAAACCTCACACTTTTATCTGACTATGATGATTTACTGTCAGTTTGGAGGTTTTAAAACACTAATCACAGAAAAAGACAGCCTTCTACCTGCTCTTTGTGCTTGAATTTGTTTGGACTTTGAACATTTGGGAAAGTAAACATTTGGAAAAGTGGTTGTATTGACTTTATTTGATGTGGAGATGATCCTTGATTCTTTCCAGATCATATTTCTCTTGTTGAGAAGATTAGCCAAAATCTTATTTTGCTAATTAGAGATCTGTAAATAGATCTTCCACACTCTTCCTATTAAAAAAAATCATTTTGCTGGATCTTTGGGCTTTCTGAGTGATCTGAAAGTACCTAGTTTAACCCATCTTTGTCTCTCTAATTTTTTGATTCAGAATTGTGTCCTCATCCACTTCTTTCGCTTCTTTGGGTGTAAAGTCTTCTCTGCTCAGAAGGGAGCATTTAGGGACTTGTGACTCATCTAACATGCTTGGTTTACAGAAATTCAAATACTTAGTAACTTAGCATTAAAATTGAATGGATGTTTATGTCAGAAGGAAGATTGAGTTTGAAAACATTTTCATCAACTTCTTCAAGGCTCTCAAGTTTGAAATAGTTTATATCTAGAGGCCTTAACTTCTGACCTTCCCCTTGCAATCTTTCCTTTGTCAAATGGTTCAAATCAAAGAGGCTTTAACTTCTGACCTTCCCCTAGCAATATTTCCTGTTTCAAATGGACAAAACATGTCGTGTACTTGCAACTTATGGTGCTTCTATACTGATCATACCTTGTTTTGTACTTGGCTTGAGTCTACTCCAGTTGTTCTTCAATTTGGTAGTGTACTTTCGTTATTCTATGCAAGAATTGTATTGTCTTGTATTCATTTTTGCTTTCGTTTCTGCCCTTTCCTTTGCAATCTTTCCTTTGTCAAATGAAGCCAAACCATATCGTGTACTTGCAACTTATGGTGCTTCTATATTGATCATATCATACTTTGTACCTAGCTTGAGTCTTCTCCAATTGCACTTCAATTTGGTATTGTACTTGCATTATTCTATGCAAGAATTGTACTGTCATGTATTCATTTTTTCTTTAACTTTTGACCTTCCTTTGTCAAATAGAGCCAAACCATGTTGTGTACTTGCAACTTTATGGTGCTTCTGTACTAATCATACCTTATTTTGCACCTAACTTGAGTATTCTCCAGTTGCTCTTTGATTTGGTATTGTATTTCAAGGAAAATTTTAGTGGCGAATATTCGCCAATTGGCTAATAATAGAAATCAGGAGCTCCAAAAATGGCGAATAGTACAAGCTAAAACGAAGACTGATTGCTAGGGTTTTACGAAAAAATAATTGTCTCAATTAATTCGCCATGTAAATGATGCGTCATCAAAACTGATTCGTCAGTAGTTTATACAGTAACTAAAATTTTTAATTATATTCGCCAGTAATATTATATTCCTCCGATTAATTTTGGGGCAATATCACCACTAATAATAAAATACTATTTAATTTTAGGAATATTTTCTTTTATCTATTCCATAGATTAGTTTTTTAATCGAACGGTTGCAGGTTGATTCCGGGCCCTAATACACATGTGCCTTTTAAAAGGCTTGTTGAGGCCCAAAATTTATTTTGGGCACATGATTAAATCTAATCGTGTGGCCCAAAACAAATTTTGGGCCTCAACAAGCCTTTAAGAAGGCACGTGTATTAGGGCGCGGAATGAACTTGCATTCGTCCTTCATTCTATCGGTGGGACGCCAAATAATGTTTCCCCAACGTGAGATTGTGATGGGGGTTCCAGCGATGAAGCATTGTTAGGCAAATGGTATTGAATTTTGTTAGGAATGGGGGAAGATTTGCCCCTCGACCCTGCCTATATTGTGATAGGAGCGCACTGAGATTCACTAGGATTCGCCACTATGATTATTATTTTACCAATTATTCATTAAGATTCGCTAGGATTTTACAAATTTTTTAATATTGTGCATAAGATTCGCTAAGAAAATTAATATTTTTTTTCAAATAAAAGGAAAGATTCGCCTGGATTTTACACCTTCGCCGAGGGGGGGGTTTCTTAAAGTTATCCTTGTTGTATTTGCAATATTCTATGCAAGAATTGTACTGCCTTGTATTCATTTTTGTCTATCATAAACCTTTCCCCTTAGGCTGTCCACCTTCAAAGACAAGACAGGAAGATGAAAGAAAAGCATAGTTAGACTTGTATCGGGAGATAAATAGTTTGAACAATCAAAAAGATTCTTAGCATATGGAATACTATCATCCTATGCTTGGGATGCTTATGATTATATATTGACTCACCCAAACTCGACGAGTACTCGCAAGTTTCGAGGCGGGTGACCCTAAACGAGTCCCAGAGACTCAGATGCTGAGTACTCGCCGGACTCACCGAACTTCGTAGACTCGGCAGACTTGCCGAGTCCCATGCCCCAAACTCGGCCATTTTAATTAAATTTTCTTAAAAAACTTGCAATCTTTCATTTACAATTCTCTTAATTAAATGGTGTGCGCCATGAAGGTTTGTGTGGTTTTGAGGGTCTTCATTTGGGCTTGGTGGCAAGGGCTCTGCCCTGTGCCCAGGGCGTTGCCCTGTGACCCCGCGGGGGGCGCTGCCCCCAAATCCCCGCAAGGGGCGCTGCCCCTTGACCCCCGCAAGGGGCGCTACCCCTTGACCCTGCTGGGGGCGTTGCCCCCAAATCCCCACAAGGGGTGCTGCTCCTTAACCCCTGCAAGGGGCGTTGCCCCTTGACCCTACTGGGGACACTGCCCGTAGACCTCCGCGAGGGGCATTGCCCCTCGACTCCATTGGGGCGTTTCCCCCAAACCCTCATCAAACTATAGGTCTAAGCATGTTATAGGCCAATGAAGAATCATGATCATAAAACCTACAAAATACATATGCCCTATTGCAAGTCTCTACATCTTTCAAAGTCAAAGCCATAATCAAGGATTATCTTGTTTCATACATTAGACAACAAAACATGCAGTCTTGAAGGCTTCAATACAATTTTAGTAATAAATTCCTCACTTGAATATACGAGCCAATCATTGAGACGCAAGCAAATATCATGGCTACATCATCATCTAGGACCTATCTTAGACACTAGCGCATGACTTGTGATATTCGGATGAGTAATGCAATCTCTTCTGAGCCATAGACTTATTTTTTAGTTTTGATATTTGTTTTGCATCCATGGATTTCATATTCCATGAGTTTTGTATACATTTGACAATATTTATATATCTGAATGTGTTATTTCCTTTAGCTAAAATTTGCGTTTATACTTATGTGATCGATGTATATTTGTGTATGGGATCATAGTAATTTCTATTTGATGATTTTATTGTGTCTTTAAGGTTTATTTATTAAAGGGTGCATGAAACAAGTTTTAAATCCTTAAAAATATTTGAGTTTCTTGGGTTTTTCTATTTGCCGAGTTTGCGCTGAGTCTGGGCTCTGAGTCCGAGTCCAAGTGCGAGTCAAAAATTGGCTTGCCGAGTTCGAGGCGAGCCCAAGTCTTGTAACACTGTTCTCAACAAGTCAACAATGGTTTTACTCATTGCCTTGGCTTGCTCCACTTTGGGTATGAAATGAAGTAGATCTACATAGTGAAGTATGAAGCACCCTCTACCAAGACTTCTAAAACAAACTTAGAAACCTAATGTTACAATTGGAACCAATGGACTTTGGCAAAACATAATTCGTCAATACCTTCTTGAAGAATTTATGCTCCAAACCATGGGCATCTATTATCTTCTTACATATGCTTTTTGCTAAACCAATCTACCACTACAAGTAGATAGTCCTTCCCCTTCTTGGTTTTTGATTGGCTTCCCATATTATCCATTGATATGCACTCCCATGATGTAGTAGGAATTGTGTCATGTCCCCTTTCCTTGTAACTCACGTAATGGACCAAAATGCCCATTTCTTGACTCTTGCATTTTCCTTGATCCCATTTTGCAAGTAAGTCCTTCCCCATCATCTCCCAAGCATTAGCTTAAGCCTAGCAAGGGTCTTCTGTGTGAAGCTATGGGAAAGCTCTTAATTCTATGTGAGAAGTCAAAGTGGTAGAGGTATTCTCCCTGACATGCCTCTCTTCTCAAATTTTCTTCTCTCACTATCTTTGTTAGGGTTTTAGATTCCCCCCTACTATTGTGTTTGTCAACCACTCCACTCTTTCACTCTCCTTATCGAAGCTTCAGAGTTCTACATGCAATCATACCTTGTCACCAAACTCCAATCTTTCTCGCACCTCAGCAAAGATGTTGGACTCCCTCTCTTCAACATGCCAAACCTCCAAACTCTGGTTCCCAATAGAAGGCACGATCCATAACCACCCTTAACCTTGAAACTATAGTTTTCTTGCCATTTTTCATTGTCTCTCTCCACCTAACATCCTACATGTCAAGAACACCATTAATGCATAGAGTGACGATGTGGCTCCCTATGGGATTCCACTTGGCATTGACATTCATCCCAATTCACTTGAATTCGAACCATGTGGTTTTCTAGTAGGATACACTATGAGGAAGCCAACGACTACCATTCATGCAGTAGTTAAGGTTTGAAACCAAAAGGGTTCCTTGCCATACTTGCTAAGGATAGATGTAGGTTGTAGGGGACCCTCACCACACCTTCCAAGTCTGTTTTTGCATAAGAGGATGCTATTGTTAGCTTGATGCAAAGGAAAACAACAATCAATAGGTACAAGAAGCCATTCCTGCATACCATACCCAAGATGGAGACCACTGTGCAATTTCCAATGCTCTTTTTGGGTGTCTTAAGATTGTAGATATTGATGGAAGGGGATATCTTTATACACGCCAACCAAACCCTAAACTTGAAATTGTTGTGAGCACTCATTCAAGCATCCAGATTTGAGGACAAAAAAACCCACAAATTTGTGGAGGTCAAAGGACGAAATCTCAATGGATCTCACATTGGAAGACAAAATCTCTTTGGCTAAAGTAGTATTCTCACGTAGAGGTCACATTCGAGCTTTAATGGTGACCGAGATCAACGATATGGAATTTGCATGACACTTATTGTTGTTGTGGATGTAAACTTTGTGTTTTAATTTTCACTAACTTTGATAGCAAAATATTATAACATTTTATAGTTCAATTGCCTTGAATAGATGGTCTACGATTTGAATCTTATATAAACATTGTACCCTTTTTTATCATGCGGGTATGTAGTCATGGGTTGTTATTTTGTGAAGACTATATTTTACCTTGTTACAACCATGGAAGCATTGTTTTGTAAAGTGCTCCCAACCATTTAATATAATACAACTACCGTTGTTTATGTGAATCAAATGATGTGCCCTTGTTTGTGCTTGACTGAAGCAAAGTAAATTAGGGTTTTTTGTTTTATGGTTAAATAATATAGTTTGATGCTTAAGATTAACTCATGAGATTTGTTACGTAACCTTAATATAATCTAGGGTATGTAATGTTTGTTTTTTTGTCTTATTTCCAAGTTAATGCTACTAGTAAATATTGAAGCGAATTTAGGGTTTGTTTGGCTCCTCTTTACATGCTTTCAAGGTTGTTAAAATTAATTGTCCTAAATCTAGCACAAGACATAATAGTGGTATTAGAGTTAGTTTTCTTGCCACCTTGTTTTCTTTGCGATTTTGGTTATTTGCATGCTGAAATTTTATACATTCTAGTGCTCGAGAAAGTAGGTATTATCTGAGAGAAATAAGAAAGAAAAAAAAACCTTTCAGGGGGTCTAGAGGGTGAAGACCTTTCGACAGGAACTGTCTTAGAAAAGTATGGCCAAGAGGGAAAAAAATGAGAGCCTTGAGGCTAGGGTAGAAAGAAACTCAACTTGATGTTGGATGTGTTGGCATAGATGCTTCACAAAATGGACAATAACATGAACATACCTAGGAAACAGATTGGTGAGAAAAGCACTTCAAGAGCTAACAATCACAATACCACTGCCAATGACACTTAGAAGACTATCTTGGTTTCATCAACTAGGCCTTTCTAGCCTATGTTTATCCTAAGGGAAGAAAAGGTGCACGAAAGGGTTCTTGATATTGAAGTTCAAATCCCAATTGTATATGACATTACATGTTATGCAGAGTACCAAGCCCTCATAGTGGAGATATGGGCTGAAATGTCTCTTCACAACTTTATCAACTTGAAGAAGTCGAGTAGGAATGGCTCTAGGCTTGAACCAAAGCCATTAGTAGCCCTAAGAGATGTACAATATGTTCTATGAAAGACGACTCTTCCCACCTTCGATGGATATAACCAATGCATAGACTGTGCTAGGATTCAAAAGCTGGACCATACCTATCTCTCAAACCCACGAGTGAGAATGAGGCCATCAAGTTTGATACATTGCATTTGGAGGATACCACACATCAATAGTGTTACCATGGAATGATCACTCAAGGCCATTGCTCCAATTTGTAAAACAAGTTATGCAAATTTCTAATTGAAAGGTTTGATAGGATGGATCCTAAGGTGCACTTTAGGTAGCTAACTTAGCTCAAGCAATTTGGCTTGGTGGAGAGTTATGTGACAAAGTTCTAGAAACTAGCCGCAATGGTGCTTGATGTTTTGAAGAAAAGATTAATGATTCTTTTCATTCAAGGACTTACTGAATCTCTCAAGCGTTTTGTTAGACCCTTCAAACCATCTTCTAACTGTGTTTGTTTTGATAGTAAGGTCCCGAGAGTGAGTGATTTGATCTAATATGCCCATTTGAAGTCACTCAAAAGCAATCCCCAGTCGGTACAAAACTAGCAAAAGATGTATGTTGATTACCACCAGATGGAGCAAACCTTTGAAGGAAAGTTGGTGTTTGTTTGATTGCAAACTTACAATGGATTCTCCTTGAAGGCAAGCAAATTTGAAAAACTCAAGCTACATTTTTATGAGCCTTACAAGATCGTGAAGTGGGTGGGTGAGGTAGCCTACTAGTTGGAATGATCATAGGAAAGTAGAATTCATAATGTGTTGCATGTGTCTTTCTTGAAGAGGGCACTACATAAACACATTTTGATCCGTGAGGTAGTTATAGACACTCAAATGAGGAAATTGAGGGGATAGAGCATAGTAGATTACCCGATCGAATGGAAGAATCCTCTAGCTGAGCATGCAACATGGGCAGGCCCACAAATTTTGGAATGTCCAAGCTTGCAGTTGCTTGAGGTCAAGAAAAAATGGGTAAGGTGAAGCAAAATTGGGCAAGGTGGACTTGTCACGTCTCCTTTCCCTATAACCTAAGTTGCTGGTTCTGGTATTGTTCGGGTTTAGGTTCACGAGTTCATTTAATTTTTTTTTCAGGGTTTGGGTTCATTTGTACAAAAAACATGTAAAAAGAGTGTGTGCATGTGCATGTGCGTGCGCGGATGTGTGCGTTGATGTGTCTTTAAGTCTGTGTGTGCGTGTGCGTGCATGCGCGTGCGCGCGCGTGTGTGCACGAGTGCGTGTGTGTGCGCGCAGGCGTTTGCGTGCATGCGAAACATGAATTAGGATTACAATATGACATAGCATCATATAAACAACAAAACCGCCATAAACTTGAATGTCATTTAAAACATGCATAATAAATATTCATCATACAAACTTCAATATCAAGTTCAACACTTTTAATCATCAAACGGATTTTCTAAATTATCAATATCATCGTCATCATTGACATTAGAAGATGTAGGAACATTAGATGAACCACAAGCAGTGCCAGAGCCATTGTCACATGCACTAATAATGTGCTCATGCTGGTTTTCAGACTCCTCAAATGCAATATGGTGCGAAGTGGAAGCATCCAAGTCAGTATGCTTTGGCTCTATATCCCACAACTTTGTCTCCCAAAATTATGCTTCTATAATCTTCTTGGCAGCCAATGAACACTTGTAAATTTGTAGGAATGACAATGCAATTGTTGTAGAAGCTTCAAAGGTCAACCTTCAACTCCCTTTATTGATCCAACAAGCAAAACTGAATGCTCATCATCATCCTCTTGGAATGAAAGTTGTTTGCAAAAGAAATGAACAAAAATGAAGTTGTTTTGGTGTTTTATGTCTTTTAGAGGTCTCTTTTAGGGTTGAGGAGGGCATAGGTCAAAGTCAAAGAAAAAACAAATAAAAAAAGAAAACAAAAGTGAAAAACCTGTCATTGCATGTCCGGGTGCGTCTTGGATTCATCTAGGTGTACTTGGATTTGTCTCGGGTTCGCCCTAGGCGTATTGGGACCCCTGAGCATGAATTCTACCGGAACCCATAGAGGAATCAGATCGGGACTCGGATCCAGTGCGAGCTGAATCCGGATCTAGTCTGGCAAGAGGTGAACCTGACTATTTAGGCTATAACTCATGTAATGGACCAAAATGCCTATTTCTTGACTCCCACATTTTCCCTAATCCCATTTTGCATGTAATTCCTTCGTGTTCATCTCCTACATTGACCTAGGGCCTCAAAGGGTCCTGAGTGTGAAGGAATGGGAAAGTTCTTAAGTCTGTGAGCATTCAGAGTGACAGAGTTAACCTCCTCAGCATGCCTCTCTTCTCAGGTCCGCTTCTCTCTCTCTATGTCCATTAGGGTTTCAGAATTCCTCCTACTACTGTGCCTCCCTGCCACTCCACTCTTTCACTCCTCTCCTTATTGAAACTTTAGAGTGTGCATGCAATTGTATCTCATTGCCAAACATCAATCTCCCTCACACCTTAGCTTGAACATTGGACTACCTCCATCCAACATACCTCACCTTCAAACTCTGGTTCTTGATAGAAGGCACAAACCATTAGCCACCCTCGACCTTCAAGCTCAAGTATTCCCACTTCCCACCATGTTTCATTGTCTCTCTCCACCTACTACCTTGCATGCCAAGAACACCATTAGTACACAAAGTGATGATGTAGCTCCTTCTGGGATTCCACCCAATACTGACATTTGTCTCAATACACTTCACATTGAATTGCGTGGACGTTTGGTAGGGCACACTATGAGGAAGCCAACAACCTCCATTAATGTGATAGTTAGGGTTTCAAACTCTACGGGGATTTTTGCCATAGTTGTTAAGGACAGTTGTAGGTTGCTAGGGACTCTCATCCACACTTTCCAAGTTTGTTTTTGCATAGGAGGATTCCATTGCTAGCTCGATGCAAAGGAAAACAATGATCAATGGGTACAGGAAGCCATTCCCACATACAAGACCTAGGATAAAAACCTCTATGTGATTTGTGACGCTCTTTTTCGGTGTCTTAAGATTGTAGAGATAGATGGAAGGGGGTATCTTTAACAAACCAACCAATCCTTAACTTGAAATTGCTGTGAGCATTTGTTCGAGTGTCTAGATTTGAGGATGAAAACCCATGGATCTATGGAGGTTGAGGAACAAAAACCCTGTAGATCACATGCTGGAGGACAAAACCCTTTTGGTTGAAGGAGTGGTCTCACACAAAGGTCACATTCGAGCTTTAATGGTGGTCGAAATCAACGATGTGGAGTTTGCACAACACTTAAGCTATTGTGGATGTAAGCTTTGTGTTTTAGTTTTCCCTAATTGTGATAGTAGAATATTGCAACATTTTATAGTTCAATTGCTTTTAATAGATGATTTGTGATTTGAATCTTCTATAAACATTGTACCCTTTTGTTATTATGTGGCTGTGTAGTCGTGGGTCATTATTTTGTGAAGACTATATCTTACCTTGTTGTAGCTTCAGTAGTAATGTTTTGTAAAGTGCTCTTGATTGTTTAATATAATATAGCTGTTGTTATTTATGCGAATGAAATGAGGTGCCTCTATTTGTGCTTGGCTTGGGTAGAGTAAATTAGGGTTTATTGTTTTATGGTTAAATACTAGTCTGAAGCTTAAGATTGGGTTATGAGATCTGCTATATAAGCTTAATATAGGGTTTGTAATGTCTGTTTTTCTTTCTTATTTCCGAGTTAATGCTGCAAGTAAATATTGAAGTGAATTCAGGGTTTGTTTGGCTCCTCTTTACATACTTTCAAGGCTGTTAAAATTAATTGCCCTAAATCTAGCATGTGACATTACAAACTGGCAAAGGATATGCATGCCTTCTTTCCTTACAATAGATGTGCTAGTGGAGAACAATGCACAACCTTGAATTAAATTGGACATATACTTTTACATGGTAGATCAATACATTATTACATATACCTTACTGAGTTGCCCAACATCTTCTTTTCACCAAAGTGACAAACCACTATAGAATAGTTTGCTCTCAATTGCAACTTATCTCCTTTTTTTGGTATTCAAAGATGACTCCCTTTCCAATAGGCCTTATTTAGGTATTCCTCATGGTTTTTTCCTTCATTTGTTTGCAGATTCACTTTTAAAATCAGAATCAGATTCATAGATAGATACATAATTATTTGCAAACAGGGCTTCAGCTTCCATAATAATCCCTAGTGTTGAAATCTTGGTTTGGGCTGGTCTAATGGGTATATCCGCTACTTTGTTTTTGGCCACTTGATTGCAAGATGGAACTGTTGAAGTAATCCCATCCATTTGTGTCTTACTTGTTGGAGCTTGGAGGTTCTGCAATGGTTGATGATATGAATGTGCAATGGTGTCATCTCCCATGAGATGGTGGCTCCATTTATTGATTACCTGGACAAGATTATACAATTCTTTGTCATATGTGCAATGGTTGAAAACAAGGAGATACATTTTGGAGTGATAACAAACAGGGTTACCTCCTTGATTTATAAGTGCTTCCACTGCATACTTGAAGCATCAATCTCCACTTCAAAAGGCTGCTCAATATTAGAGAATATCAATACAAGGGCTTGGCTGATTTTCTTCTTTGAATAATCAAAAGCATACTGCTTCAACTTACCCCAGTGAAGAAGATTTTTGGATGAAGTTAAAACATGAAATGATTACCTATCTTGGAAATATAAAGAGCAAACTTCCTCATTTGTTGGGCTGCCTCAACAGAGCTCCTTACTCTATGTAGATTAGTTGATCATGGCCAATTTACAGTAGCCTCCAGTTTGGTTGGATATATCTTCAACTCTCTTATGCCTACCACATAGCCAAAATGCATGAGGTTTTGGAAAAATCCCACTTCAAACTGAAGCAAAGCTGATTCTTCTTCAAAGTTTTCAACAGGAGGCATGTCATATGCTCTTCCCTTGTTGCATTTTATACAAGAATTCATCAAGATCGACAATCACCAATAAGTCAATGCAGGGATGAAGTATGTTATTTATAATCATCATGAATATAATTGGTGCTTTCCATAGCCAAAATGGAAGTGCTAACCATTCATACAACTCAGCCCTTGGTTTAGAAGCTGTCTTGCATGTACGCTCCTCCTTTAGTCCAATCTGATGATAGCTTGATTTCAAATCCAACTTGTAAATTTTTTAGCTTGCTGCAATCAGTCAATAATATCATCAATCCTTGAAAGAGGATACTTGTTTTCTATGGAAATCTTGTAGAGGGATCTAAAATCTCCATAAATACTTGGTGTATCATCTTTATAAAGGCACTAATACAGTGGAAGAACTGCATGGAGATCTACTTGGTCTAATCACACCTTGTTCCAATGTTAAACAAATGTTCATCTCCTTCTATGATTGATTCTTAATATAACCCAATGTTGGGTAGTGGAGCATCAGATTGGGGTTCAATTTTGTTATTGGAGTTTGGAACATTTCTTGAATGCTTCAAAAATGCCTTACAATTGCTGGCTTTGCTTGTTGCAACAAGTGCGTACCTCCATGAAAGGCTACTCTTTATCCTTATTCTTTGTCAACAGTAGAAGAACAAAATTTTTGTTTGCATTGATAATCTCTTGCCTTGATTTGTGAATGCCAAATAAATATTCTTCTTGCATTTGTGTGAAGTGATTTTATCAGCATTATTGTCAGAATTGAAAATTTGAAAATGCTTAGAGTTTTTACTTTCTAACTAGCTCTTTTAATCATCCAATGGTTATGGATGTGAATTGGGTGAATCTCAAGCTTTTATTGACCAATTGAATCTCAGGATTAAGTTCTTCGGGAAGAAGATTCAAGTGCATCCAAATTCTTCTTCTTCACTCATGTTTAGGAAGAAGATTCAAGTGCATCCAAATTCTTCTTCTTCACCATGTTTTTGAATAAAATAGATAATCATTCTCTTCTTCCAGTGCTTCTTCTCTAATGGACAATTTAGATGATTGCAAGGCTGATTTATCTTTCTTCATAAAGTCTGAATTTTCTGCATGGGGCTGGTTTTGGTAGGAAAGATCAGATTTTTCTTCTTTCTTCAATGCTGGCTGTACCTGCACTTTCCTCTTGGTTTGAGGCAGCAAGAATTAGTTATTTGGAAGGGTGTTCAATCATTTCGCAAATGGCATTGTTGGCTGCCCTTGGCATGGATGGGCATACAATCTTCTCATCCAAATAAGTATTGCATTTGGTTTCTCTCCACTTTGTTGGACGGACGGTACTTGAGTCCCTTTCTCCTTGTAAGGATTCAAATGTTGGTATAGTTTCCAACAATTGTCTTTGGTTGAGCTTTCAATGCCACAATGCTTGTAATGATCCTTGTGGTCTTCACATGCTTGGACGATACAGCCATGCTTCTTTTTGCTTTTCTTGGTTTCTTCCTGTATTCTTGTCCATTTACAATTTTGGCATCCATTTCACTAATTTGGAGACTTGGATGAATTCCCCATCTGTATTTGCTTGCCACCTTCAATGCAGCTTGCTTCTATGGAAGCCTCATCAACATTCTTTAGCTCAAAGAGTGATGGTTATTTCCTGTAGTGCAACCCACTATATAACTTACACGAGATATTTGTTGTTTGTGTAGAGTTTACCAACTTTGTTTGCAATTTTTGAAACTCGCTTGTATAGTTTACGGACAGATTGCCCTTGCATTTTCTGAATGCCAAGTCACTCCAGTCTTAATTCTTCTGCATGGTCAAGTAGGTAAAATCTCTTGCAGAAAACTGATTTAAAACACTCTTAGATGAAGGTAGGGGATTCTGTTATACTCTAAAGATTAGTTACATGGTTCCTCCATGTGAGATCATAATAGGCCATTTTCATCCTTGGATATGTTACTTTATCCTCATTGTCAGATTCATACACATCAAAATACACCTCTAGGTTGTTCAATCACCTGCTGAACTTTTCTGCATCCACTTCTTTGACTGAACCAAGGGTATAGTTGCTATCTGGTTGAAAGAAGGGAACTTCTTACTGGTTGAGGTCTTCTCAGCTTTTTCTGGAGACTCTTCTACAAATTGTGTTTTTCTCACCAAATTCCATACATTGAAGATGGCATTTTACGCTTTAGGGATTCAATTTTGGGCTTAGCTTGCTATAGCTCTCCTTTTTCTCTACTTCACCCTGCTCTTGATGATGACACTCAAATCTGCACAACACTAACAATCTGAAGTGAAGACTCTGATACCAGTTGATCTGCCTAAACTGAGTTTTCTTAGAGTTAGACTGATTTCACACCATAATATTGATTACAAACTGAATTACAAACATTCATCTATTGCTTGGGGATGAATGCGCATTCACAAACATATCATCAAGGAATTTTAATACTGAAACTGCATGAATAATTCAGAACTATAAGCAGAGATGAAACAACATGCAAATGATTAGAGACAGATGTTTAATGTGGTGTAAAACCTAGTATGGGAAAAATCACCATAGAGCAGCATGAAAATGATTTTATTCCACAAATTGATTTGTATATGGTAGAATGGAGCTGTTAGTAGGCATGGATGACTATATGGGTGCTCCCTACATTCTTTCACAGCCTTCACCATTCCTCCTATACTCAACTTATCTTGGTAAATGAGCTGAAGCAATTTCACAACTTCAAACACCGTACTTGCATCTGGCTCTTTGAATTTACTGGTAACTCACGGTTGGAAATGAAATGGCCGCAGAAAAGAACAGCCATGAATCTGCTCTTTGTGCTGGAATTTCAATTGTCAGGAAAGGACAAAATGTGCAATTGGTGGCATTGAATTGTCTTTACCTGACTTGTACATGATCCTTCTGGATCAGTGGGTAAAGTCAGAGTACACAGGGCAACTAAATAGTAATACCTTAGTAACTTCCCATAAGATTGGATTCAAAAGCCACTCTCATAAGATTGTATGAAAGTGAAAACATATTTGCCTTGTTGAGTAAAAGGAATTATGTACATTATTATGGACCTATTCTATCACATGCATACATGAGCAATGTTACATAATAAGAAAACATCTCCTGACATAAGATTAGAAAGAATATAATAACCACTTAACAAAGAAAGAATTTAACTAACCACAGAGGAGCTCTTCCTGTATGTTATAGAACAAGTACCCATGTTACTAAGGGATTGGTTTCAACTCAATCTCAATCTCAATGGAGAAAGTCGTCCACAAGCTTTAAGGAAAGCAGTAAATAATGATAAAACTTGCAGGGAAAACTCCCACAACCTGTAAAAATTTGGCATATGAAGCTAATTATCAAACCCAATAGGAGGACTTATACAACAACTTGTTGGCGAATACCAGATCAAATAATCCTTGTTGTCTGCCACTTGCACAGTCATAGTGTCAGCAACTCTCATGTAGATTCTGTCCCATGGGGCACCAAATCTAGGCTCAACTCCTCCAAGTGACCCAAGTCACCCGTGAAATGGGCTACACCTCTTCCTCTACCAACAACAAACTAAGCAAGGAATTCCAAACACACACACACACATGACACAACAATGCCACACAAGATTGCCCAACCAATTGTAGGGAAAGATAGTCCCATTGAATGACACAAAAATTCAGTTACAACTCGGCCCCAAGTCGTCAACATAGGTTGGGCTCTGCCAGTAATGCTTGAGTCACTCACGAAAATGAAACCCCACCTCCCAAGGAAACCCAACAGCAGCAGTCCTCAGTCCACCTCAAGGTTTCCGCTTAGCACTCAGACCTGCATCCTTCATGCTACTTCTGAATCTCTTGGAACACTTGGTTCTTGTGCTCCAAATGATGCTCCTCCACCTCACATCCAATGCTTGCTCCAAATTCAACCTTTCTCTCCAGTTCGGCCCACAGCTTCCTCTCTAGGTCACACCAATGCAGAGGACAGTTTGTCCCATAGTCAGGATACCTCGTCTTCCTCACAGCTCTACTGCACAAACAGACCTCTTAGACAGATACTCCTCCTCTCAACTATGAAAAACTCATTTTATGCAACCAGCTCCCTTTCATGCCTTCAGCATGCTTGCCCCAAGTTCTCCAAACTTGTCACAGACACACACCTTCTCAATGATACATCTATGTGCCCAGCGCAATTCCAGCTCACACTGCAACTGACCCAGAACCTGCCTGCCTTTATAGACTTCGCCCTCCTTGCAAGATTCCCTCACATTCTTCTCAGACAGACCCATGTCTCCTCTCCCAAGTCCTGAATCTCTGCTCTGCTTGCAACACTGGCAGGACTTATCCCCCAGAGATGATCAACCAAAGCTTGTTTAACCAAGGATGATCCTTGAAAGATGATTGTAACAAGGAACTTGCCTTTACTTATAGAGGTTTGGCAGCTCAATCAGCAATCCATGGCTTCTCTGAGTTCCAATGCAGGATCTAACTGCCTAGGCTGAATCCCTAGATCCAACACAACTTCTTATCAGCACACCCCCAAGACAGCCCCAAAGATTTAATGCTGAACAAATTATTTAATGTGGCACCTGTTACAATCCTCAGGGCAACTCAGCCCTCTCCATACCTCAGTGCATGAGTCCCACTTATGTCCAAAATATTAAATGCATCCTTATCAGACAGGACTTTACCAAGAACCAAGGCACGCCCAGGTAGCATTGTTGAATGATTCCACTTGCAGTCATGATGCAACCATGGCCATGCATAGAACGAAGGCAACCACATTCTCAGATGTCCAATCCTAGCTCACATTATCCATGGCATGCATTGGAACTCACAGCACAAACCTGTTGGACTCTTCAAAAAATTGTCTCATCTGCCTCAGAACCCACAGCCCCTTACATGACCAATTAGACTCTTTCCCGCTTCAACATCCTGAGTATAACAGTACATGTTGGCCACCATAAGCCCATGGAATTCTTTGCTGGACACTACTAGATCAATGGAGTAGTTGCAAGTTTGAACAAATGAGCTTGGGCCTGAACTAGTTCAGTGATTCATCGACATTTTCTAAGATTACAGGAGAATCTCTTAACAAATTATCATAAGTTCCATGCTTTTCAATAATTGTCAAGCTCAAAATTTGAGGTGGACTACATTGGCTTGAGGTATGAAGGAGCTTTTCATCTTAACATGGCCAATAAATGGAAAATGCAAGGTGGTGGAGGAACAAAGAAGAGCTAAAGCTTTTTTAATTCTCACTTTGTTTACCCTTGTTTAGAAAGTGTGACATTCTGTATCATTTGCACAGGTCAAGGTGTAAAAGGTTATGAAAGCTTGCATGATGAATTGCCTGAATGATTACTCAATAATTGTAATCACCTTTCTGTATCACCTTTATTTACCAAGTTTCCAACAAGTTCAACTGGGTCTCAAAATTAAGCTAAATTGTCTTAATGGAGATTTCTCTCTGATACCAGCTAAATCAACTTATGGTCCTACCAGATTTCAGTTCCAGTGGTGCTAGAGTGTTCTGGCCTCTAATTAGTTGGCTTTCAATATTTATATTAAGTCATAGGTACAATTTTCATCTCTGAAGTTGGAGTAAAAGTTGCAAGAAAGTTGTCTAAAATATTTGAACTAAGTGGATGCATCCCACATCTTATTGTGCATTGCAGTTTAGCTTCCATTTTCTAAAACTGAAACAGCATCATAAAAATCTTGTAAGACAGATGTTGAGATAAATCCAAATATACATAACATGCAGCCAGATTACGTATTTGCAATTACTGATTGCATTATGTAGTTCGAAGCATGCATTGGAGAAAACAAATTTTCAGCATCCCATTGATTTATTGATTGATTGATTTGGTATGAAACATGCCTTACTGATTGATTTAGGAGTGTTCCAGTGACTCATTGATTGATCTGGGTGAAACAATATTCCATTGAGTAAAACATTTTCTTGCTATATAAGAATTGGCACAGTCAATAAGATATAGCATTTGCAAGTACTCAGAAAAGAAAAGCATCAGATTTAATCTATTAAATTAGTTTTGAAGGAAAATTGGATTACTTACCTTTTCTCTGGTTTTATGAAGTTCTCTTATTTGCAAAGTTTCTGTTTGGAGATTTTCATGAAAAATAATTATTTGCAAAAGATAGTGCCTAAAAGGTTCCACTTTGACTTTGCTAAATTTCCAGGGTTATTGCAAGCGGTTTCATGGGGGTCAATTGCTTTTATTCCAGCTGCAGGTTCATCCATTGCTATTATGACAGCCTTTCTTCTTCTTAGCAATCTTGGTGCCTCAATTGTGGAGGTGGCCACTGATGCTTTGGTAGCAGAATGTGGAAAAAAGCAGAAAGATGATTCATCAGGTGAGCTTCAGTCATTTGCATGGATAGCATTAGCTGCTGGCAGTGTTCTGGGTAATTTGTTCGGTGGGATTTTTGTGAGCCAAGTTGACGCAAGGACCATGTTCAATGTTTTTGTTTTATTATTGACCATTCAAGCTGGGACGTCCTTGATTGTCAGGGAAGAATCCTTTGGTCTTGCCAGTGTCAGGGGAACTAAGATTGCAGAATGTCCAAACTCGATTCAGAGGAAGTTACACCGCTTCTCATCTTTAAAAAATTCAATAGCTGATGCATCTGTAAATAATGTTGTTGGTCTGGGATGGAGGGGGAGTTCCATAATGACAAGTTTTAAAAGAAAGTTATCTGACATTATGGAAATTGTGAAGAAGCCAGAAATTGCATACCCTCTTGTTTGCTTTGCTGCATCTTATGCAATGGTTCCACTTCTCACAGGAACCATGTTTTTCTACCAGACGCAATATTTGAAAATTGATCCAAGTATCTTTGGACTTGCAAAGGTGGTTGGACAGATGGGTCTTATGTTGGGAAGCATCTTCTACAGCCGCTTTTTAAAGAAGTTCCCTTTTAGAAAGCTAATTTGTTCTGTGCAGGTTCTTCTGTCAGTGTGTATGTTGTCGGATATTATCCTTGTAAAGCAATTGAATATCCAATTGGGAATACCAAATGAAATTTTTATTTTTGGAGCATCGGCTTTTGTAGAAGCTGTTGCACAGTTCAAAGTACTCCCATTTACAGTGCTTTTTGCACAGTTATGTCCTGCTGGCTGTGAAGGTTCCCTTATGTCAATAGTTATGTCAACGCATTGCTTGGCTAGCATAATGAGTGGTTACCTGGGGATAGCACTTGTATCATTTCTAGGAGTTTCATCTGAAAACTATTCCCGGTTGCCACTGGCTATCTTCATCCAATCTATGGCAACATTGGTTCCGTTAGTTTGGATATCATTCATACCTGATACAAAGCCTGCTTCTGAACACTACAAGACATAAAGGAAAGATTTTGAAAGTCTATCAATTGTTCAGATTGTAAGTCAGCTCCACAATTCTTTACAAGCTTTCACTCGAGATCTTGAATATTTAGAAGCAAGCATTCAAAAATTAGATGCTTGTTTCTTCATTTCAATTACTGCATAATGCAAAAGTTAAATCTGTAAAGCTCCTGATCTTTTACCCTTTCAATGAAGAACCTGACATGGTTTGTTGTTCCATGCGAATATGATGAAAAGATGCACCATTCCTTGGTATGAGGCTTTATGGCGTCTCTGGTCTATTGTCTTGAATTGTCTTCTACTTTGCAACTTCTTGTTGCAAGTTGAAGAGTATCACAGGGAGGTGGTAGATGGTGAGCTTCATGGCAGGGCAGTAAGGTCTATGCATGTAATTAGCTTCGGCTCCTTTGTATACAAATTGTTTTTGCTTTCAAAATAATTACCTTAAAAAGGTTTAGTGACTAAATAATGATGGTAAGAACCAAACGAAGTGCCCCCTTATTGGAGTGTTTTTTTGTATCCTTGCTAGTTCTATGTAAAATGTGGAAATAGAGACATATCATGCAGCCCCTCCCATCAGAATTTATGCATTTTGTTTTCGCAGCACAGAAATTAGAAGTATTTTGGTACAAATTTGGCCGATGACATGGGTTTGTTCACCGTACCCATGTTCATGCATGGCAACGACTTCTAAACTTTCCAGAAATTCCTTAGTGCAGGTCCTATTATTTTGCAAAGTTTGCTTTCTATTATTCAAAATTTTCATAGTAAGGTTAAAAGAGCTCATAATCAAACAAAGGGATCATATCCCACAATTACATCAAGTGATAACAGATGATCAATATTTGCAAGCAAGAAACTATAACAAATGTTCAATATTTGCAAGCAAGAAACTAATCTTCTAACTCGAAGTAGTTTAAACTAGAAGTATGAATGCAAGTTTTTAATTTGTTGCAATGTGTTCTAGTTATATAGTTCTCTTGGTTGTCTTTGATATATTGCTAGTTTGCTACCGTCAATTCAAACCTTTTCATAGACATGCTTGTTTTTCCTGTATGCATTCGAGCTTTTATATACATGCATGCATGTTTTTCAACCTTCGAATATTCTCTTCTTGGTTTGTGCATGCAAACCCTGAGTATTCAATCGATGATTTTAATTTATTTGACACTGTACTTTTTGGGACTTGTAGACATGCAAAAATAACAATCATGCATCATACAAATTAACATTCGTTTCTTTTATTAATCAATTAAAGCAATTTATTGATTAATTTCTTAAGGTTCATTAAATAAATCAAATTATTTAATCCTTATGTTCTTCTCATTTGATTTAATAAATCAAACTGATTTAATCAAATGTCAAATCCCTAAAAACCCCTAAGTTAATTAATCTAAATTAATTAACTTCTAATCATGATTATCATTCTCTAGCTTTTGATTCAACTAGAGTCAAATCCAAACTCTTAACTAACTCACCCACTTGCACCAATAAATCATTTATTTGATTTATTATTTCTTCTAATTACATTCAAAATAGAATCAAAATGGAATATTCTTCCAATTTGAATCTTCCCCCCAAAAGGGACTTGTCCCTTCCAACAAGGTTTTAAATGCTATTTGGACAAGTCAAACATGGCATTTATTGCACCTTTCATCCCCTCTAAACATGTCATTTCATCCAAATTTGAATTTCAAATTGGCACATTGGCCAAGACTTGCACATTCCTCACCCTTTCACACCTTGACAAGTGGCATCTTATCATTGGCCCATGAATGATCCCACATTCATCAATTTGACCTCTCCTCTCTTCAAGTTCAACTATAAGTTGAAGGCTTCTCTCTTTCAAACAAAAACAACACACTTCATGCAAGGTTACTCTCTTCATTTGAGAATCAATTTTGTTTTTCATCATTTACAATTTACACGCATTTTGAAGGCATCTACACTATAGGCAGCTTGAGTTCAAGCATCTCATTGTCTATCTCATCATCTTGGCATCTTGCTTATCATGGATTGGGAAAGGGCAGCTTTCTACACAACTAAGTTGCACCAATCCAATATGGGATAGGGATATTTCATGGTTTACATGCTTTGTTTAACTTTGTTGTTTGGTTGCATTTGAATCATGGAGTATTATTCCATAAGGATTTAAATTTCTGTTTATGTTGTTTTGTCATTCTACTAACCATATGCAGATTTTCATGTCCACAAAATGGCGCTAGAAGGAGGGCATGACAGCTACTGGGTTATTAACATTTATGTCATTTGTAGGCATGTCTTTTATCATGCAGTTTTTGGGGTGATACAACTTGTCATTTATTTATTTTCCATTTAAACAGAGGCGTGCATTTGTATTTTCTTCCAAGTTTAGCATTTAAATATGCATATGAAAAAAAAAAACAAAGGGAGTTTGCTTTTTTGCTTTGAAAAAAAATAAAAAAAATAAAAACTCGTAGATTTATGCTTTCTTGTCGTTGCAGAATACATACTTCTATTGTTCACTCTCTATGCATGGTTGTCTTCTTTTATCTGAAGAAAGCTCTTTGATTAGCTCCATTATCATTTGTTGTTTTATAATATTCGGCCATTGGAAATATCCTGTTTCATAAAGTCTTCTTGATCCATCAATGAGCCACCCTGTCCAATTCACTTGGTGAAACAGTGAAAATTCCTGTTGAGGAAACCCGTGCTCTGGACGTAATGAACATATTCCATGAAGAGACTTCTTGTTCTCTCACATGATTTTTAGCATACGCAGTATCTCTAGTTACTGCCTTTAGTTATTGCCTCTGTTACAAACGTAGTAAAGAGGGCAAGAAACAACTTATGCTATAGTTATCATAGTGTAATAAGTGCATGTTAAAAGGCAGGATAAATACTAGGTTTGGTTAAGCATACCCCGCATTAAGGAAGGTCAAATTACCATGCAATGCATAGATGTTAGCAGTATTTTCCAACTGTTGTAGAGTCAGCCAAGTCGCCCAAACATAGGCGTTCCATATGCAAAGTCTTAAGACCCAAAAGGCCACGTTGAAAATAGCCCAGTCGCCCAAACAAAAGGCATGCCATATGTTCTTTAAGAACCAACTGACAGGACAAAACAACTTGAATAACATCTCTGGAGCCACCACTCTGTCAGTAGTTCAAGTGCTTTGTCTATGTCTATGCTTTGTGCACCATTTGATTTTGAATGCCTAAAGCTATTGTCTTTCTTTTCTTCAAAACAATTCACACGCCTTCTTTATGCTTAGGCATTGTTGCTGAAAGATTCATCTAATCCATTTAAGTGCATTCATTGGTCTATGCAAGGAATCCCAAATCTATGCTTGGATGGCGTACCAAATCTCATATTAATTGGGCTATTAATGCACTTTGCTGTCCATTATCTCTGAAGAAACATCTCTTTACCTACGCCATAATTTGAAGGTAGCAAGTGAAGTTTGGAATATAATAGTTAAATAAATTCACCATAGTCAGCCCACATGAAAACGTCAGATCAGGGAGATACTTAATGACAAACATTGAAGACAAAGGGGGTAGTCATCGAACCATCAATTTGAAAGCAACTGGAAATGAAAAGATGAGGCGACAAGGAGCAGTCTCAGCAAATGAGATAAACACTTCACATTGATATCACTATCTGGAAATCTACAGACAATGGCAGGTAAACATATTTAGACTACAACTTATTTTTGAAGGGACATCTACAGTTATAAGCGACAACAACAGTTAAATCAGATTTCTAGACAGTGATGCTATAAGATCTAAACTTCTGACACACAAAAAATGTGAAGTAATACATCTATTTAAATGCCTGAAGTGATTCTGACCTGTTGCTTATCTGTAATGATAAAGCCACGATGGTACATTGACTATGCTTGAGTCTTACTCACTATTTACTGTCGTGATGAAGATGAAAGGGTAGTTGCTGATTTAATGAAGATTTGACACACTTTGGATATCTCAAAGTCAAAAAAATTCTTTGTTGTTATTTACTATGGTTGATGCTGCAGCAGTAAAGAGATACCCTTCACTCAATTCGAAGAATTCAAATGATCTCTGTGGGCGCCATTTCAAGGAGACAAGTTCATCTTGAAGGAGGAGCATCAAGTTAGCGGCTGGGGCATGTAGTCCATACAAATAATTCCTTTTATCCTCGGGATGATCTGATCGATTGTAATCAGTCCTATCCATAGTCTGTAGTCAGTCCCCCCGTGATGCCCGCTACCGCCTTAACTATGCTTTTATACTTTTTTTTTTTTATTGTTCAAAAATTGAAATGTGGAGGGAATATTAATGTTGCTGTTGTTCTCACTAGTCTTCTATGGTTATGCAGGGTGGGCCTAAGAAGAAATCAAATCTTGCTTGATTACAATTTTATTTGTTTGCATTAAATCATTGCAAATCTAATCTTGTCTGCATTAAAATTGTCTAATTTTGTATTGCTAATGAGGATTGTGCTGATTTTTGTTATAGGACCAAATATTTTCGTTGAAGGCTTTGATATTTTGAAAAGATTGTGGAAAGGAGGACTTTTATTAAATGCCTCATTTATTATTATAATCATTCCAAAGCATTAGTCTTTTCATTTGAAACTATTCTACTATTTGATGTTAATGCTTGAAACAAATTTAATGGAATAAATTGATCTTTACATGATTTGTCTTTTTTCTTTTCTTGCAGGAGGAGCTATTTCATTTAGGCAAAGAATATGTAACATTGAAACATCATAAATAATCTTTGGAGAATATTTGAGTTGAGAAAAGTCAAAATTTAAAATGAAGACTTGAAAAAGCATTTTTTAATGCTTGTTATAAAAATCTAGAGCTTCCATTCTCTACTTTTGTTTTCTGTTTTGAACCAAATCATCTTTTCTTTTTTGAGTTTAAAATTAACCATTTGACTTAATTTTTTTTCAACTTGGTTAAAATTGAACTTAGAAACACACTAGATTTTGGTTTGGGTTCTAAAAATTGAACAAACAACTTCACATCTCATTTGGTGCTTTTAAAACAAACTCATCATTACTTTGAGGAATTTAAAATTGAACATGTGTATTTTGTGTTTTGTAAATTTTTTTGCAAAGTAGTGTCATTTAAAAGGGCGTATGCGCTTCTCTCGCACTTCACGGCGATCTTGAGAATCAAAAGTCCTTTTGATGACCCTAAGTTGCATAAAAGATTGCCTCCACATTTCAATTTGGGCATTTTAAAATTGGACAAAACATGCGAGTGTGAGCACGATATATTGTGGAGGTTCTCCCCTTTGTTTTTCAACAAAAGTTGTGTGAACGACGGGATATGTTAGCTCGCTATTGTTTATTTTAGAGGGCCTACCTTGTGGGAAAAAGTACTCACCCAAGGGAATGACCCAACCGGGAACACGCTAAAGCCAAGCGACTTCCACCCGGGATATAAGTGTGGATATTGGAACAAAGGCCAATATCACGAGGATTATTCCGACGAGATGGACAGCAATGGACTCTCGCCGACGTTGGATAATCCCCCACGAACGGAATGCCCGAATTAGAACCCCTTGTTTAGAAATTGGCCAAAACCTTGTCTATCTTGTTGGTGCAAAAGGTTATGTCCTTTGAAGCCGCCCCACGTAACATGCGGTCTTGTTGTGGAAATGGAAAGTATGCCATGGGAGATTCATGGGTACTAATGCTTGGCTAACCCAAATAAGTGAGTGCCGTGGAGGGGAGCCAGTGTGGTCAAGCATTTAGCCATTCACACAAGATATGCGCAGCTAGATTTATCCAAGTAGGAACCCAACAAGATATTGCCTCATCATCCTAGGGTTGTAAAAAGTGCTTGAAATCAAAAACACTTTGCTTGGATTCAAAACATTGAAAAGCGAACATTCACAAGAGCCTCAAATTTCAAACACCTTGGAGGAAACAAATACCTTTGACGAATTTAAGCACTCTTGCTTTCCTTAGGGATCATATCCTTAGAGGTTTCTAAGTGCTCGAATTCTATCATCATTTGTTTTCACTAAGGATAAACATAGGAGACTTTTGCCCTAATTTCCTTGATTTCCACATAATGGACCTTGTGGGATGAAGAAGAAAGCAGGACATTAGACATTCAGTTTGAAAACATAATCAAGCAAGTGATTTTGGTAAAAAGGATTCACTAAGACAAGATAAAAGACAAATTTGATTACACATGTGTTTTCTAACATGATTAAAATCCCAAAACTGAAGTTCAAAAAGCTTAGTGTGAAAGCTAGTGAGGAGCGTCTTGGAATCCCAAACTTTTTGAATGGTTTGCTTTCCTCCCATAGGAAATATAGCGTGTTCTTCAACACCGAGGTCTTGTAAGCAGAAGTGTTATTCTAGGTCAAGTCTAGGATCAAATTCAATCACTTTCATCCATCTCTCAACCATTAAATCGGTCAAAAGTCACCTCATCAACAACTCTTGGAAACTTTGTAAACATCTTTTATGCTAAACTTTTAGGCGAAATCAAAACCTCTTTGTTTGACTTAACACATCTAGTCAAACCATCATCCTATACACAAGTTCTCTCTTGGATAATACAACTTCCTAGGGTTTACGAGTTCATCTTGTTTGGCTTAACACAACTAGCCAAATTATCAAATCATCATCACGTTTGACTTGATGCACTTAGTCAAACTATCATCTTGTAGGAGTTCACTCTTGGATAACACAACTTCCAAGAGTTTTACGATTACATTCATCACATTTTGTTTGACTTAACACACCTAGTCAATCCATCAATCCAATCACGATAAATCAAAGTCCTAAAAAGTTTAGCATTTCCTTCAAAGTTTCTTTAAGAGTTCCATTCATCCATATCACTCATATTCCGTTTATCTCATCCTTGTTATCGCTTTGATCCTTCAATTATCCTAGTTCTTCGCTTCTTTGAACCTAAGGTTTAGATCGATCTAAAGGATTAGAGGTTCATCTCTTACATTCTTGAAAATTGATCTTCATTTTATGGTTCAAACTCAATCTCAACACAAGAGGGACATGGAATATAAACTTGATCCATCCATCATGCACAATTCGATTCAACCAAACTATCCAAGCCTTGCAATACCATTCGATTTTCAAAGCTTGTACAATGCATACATGGGAGCATTATCTCATACAAACATCAATGGTACAACAAATATGAGCATACCCAATCCAAAGTTTGGAACACCTTTCCCAATGATAGATTTAAATCCAAGTCCAAATCTGCAAATCTATCAACCAAACGCTCAATGCATGAGTTTTCCAAACAACGTCATCCTACCAAATCCATACATACCAAGTGCAACTTTACCAAACATGACCATTTCAAATCCACACTTGGTAAACTTTGGGATCGACATGTTTGCAAATCCCCCTAATGTTGTTCAAAATCCTAGCAATATATTGGCAACTCCATATGTTGATTCAAGTCAAGGTAACACCATGCAAAATCAAAGTTACCTAAATCCAAGCAATATGATTCCCAACCACAACAATGTTCAATTTCAATCTATCATGCCAAATCAAAACATCATACCAAATCATCCCATTTTTCCATCGACATTGCAAAAACAGATGGAAACCATCCAAGCAACCCCAACAATCAACACCATTCCCATTCCACCACCACCACCACCACCACCACCACCAAAATACAACACAACCAATTCATTCTCGATCATATTGCAAACCGCTCAAGAAGCTTCTCGCAAAAAGGCACTCCAAGCCCAACAAGCTACACAGCTAGTTGCTCAGCAAGCGCAAGCAAAATTCTGGGCACTATTGCAAACAATCCAAGAAGAAGTAGCACAACAAAGAGCCCAACAAAAAGCTTTGTTGGCACAACAACAACATGACGAACAACAAGTATTGCTGTCTCAGCAGAAAAAGCAGGCCTTACTCCCACAAAAAAGCTTGCAACTGATTCACACCATAATAATTCAAAATGATGATCAAGATCCTTTAACTAATGACAATGTTGACAATGTCTCTACATCACCTAATGAGTTAGAAGACATATCTCAAGAATTTGTTCCAAAGCATGATCAACATCTTTCACCAAGGTCTAGCAATGATCCTCTCCAAAACATATGGCCATCCTTTAACCTCATGAAATTTGAGAATATTCCTATGCCTAATGAAGATATCCAAGAAAGAAATCCATTCTTTGAAATTGACCCATGTCAAGAACTTCATCCAAAGCATGTTGAAAGCAATTCTGAAATCACTCAAGATCAAGAATTTGTATCTCCAAGCTACTACAACAATATAATGGACACTCTCCTATCTATACAAGATGTTGCAAATGATGACCATATCCGCATAGCACATACTCTTCCATCTACCCATCAGATGCTTTCTTTGGATGGACCTATAGATGATCTTCATTCAAAACAAGAGTCTCATACTCTTACTGAGGAACAAGAGTCTCCTACTCTTAAAATTTGTACACATGATCAAGATGTAGAGAAATGCAGAGACATATCAGAAATGGATCATGAAGAAGGCTTGTACATAAGTCATGAATCAGAAACATCCTATGAAGTGAGTCATGAGGAAGACTTTTGTGTAGACAGCGAAGCATCAACACTTCTTGAAGAAGCACTACAATCTGATATGTCACAAGATCAAGTTGAAGATATCAATCAGGCATTCATCCCACTTATGGAAGATCCTATCACTTATAAACTTGGATCACTCACCTTTGTAAGGGAAAATCATCTTATCAATGAAAGAACTATGACATTTGAAGATCCGCCACAGAGCAGAGAAGGAGAAACACCTTGTTTCCAAGGTAAATCATATCCTATTGCAAATAAGTTTTTTCAGCAGATGAATTATCAAGGCAGAGGATTAGGTCTACATGAACAGGGTATCTTGGAACCAGTGCAAATTTTTGAAAATCCTAAGCGTCAAGGCCTTGGTTACTCGACAATCAAGGGATCTCAACATATCAGTAATATTTCCACAAAATTGGGAGCAACTTCGTCTCAAGCAAACATCAACATAGGGAGCATGAAGAATCCTTATGATGAAACCAATGCCAATACTACAACCCACCACGTCATGAATCTCCATCCACCCATCACCCCATCCATGAATTGCCACCAACGTCAAAACAAAGACTTGAATCGAAGCATGCAGAATAGTATCAAAGAAAAAGAAGCTAAGAAGCATATTGGACAAATCAAATACAAGTGGATACCCAAGAATACAAAGAAAGACTATCCCTATCAAACTCCATCAGTCAAAGAAACTGGGGCAAAATAAAAAAGGGAAAAGTATCCATCAAAGATGTCCACAAAAGAGAAAACATGCTTCTCAAGCGACATACAAAGTGTATCAAGCAGTTGGTCCTAATTCCACACACACTTCCGTATCCATCCATAATTGCTCATCTTCCCAAGTTTGGAGGGTCAAAGGCCCCAAACTATCAACCAATCCATCTTTTATACCTAAACACACTCCATCCACGCCTCCACGCATGATATCCAATTCTCACATTGACCATGTGTTGGCAACGACCCTTCATCATAAGGATTCAGAAGGCACTCTATCACGATGTGCGCATAAAGACAGAGTTAACTCCGGTATCAGCAAAGCAGATCAAGAATCTCAAAAGTTGCATTCAAGTGCACGTATATTGGCAAGGCAACTTCTTCAAGCAAGATACCGATGGCATGTTATGACAGAAGCATCAACATCAGCACCACCAGGTGGTTTAGCATCAGCGTAAAATCTCTCAGAAAATACAAAAAAAATTAGAAAAATATCCTAAAAAAATGGTTACCTTGATGAAAACCTGGCAAATAGGCATCTTGGCGACAACAAAAAAATCAAAAAATACAAAAAAATCAGAAAAAGAATTGAAAACAGTAAAGAGAAAAATCGTCCTCTAGCGAAAACCGCTTCGGTGGCGCTTTGGACAGGTACCATGATGAAAACCTGGAAAACAGGCGTCATGTGTAGAATCGAGCATCTACGTGCACCAATTCAAGAGAAAGCATCTTATCGCATCCATAATAAAGCTGACATTCCATCCATATCATCCGTTTATCCAGGAACCACTTATCCAATCCATTTTCATATATTTGCATCCATCTTCCACCTTATCTAGATCTTGATAAAGGTTTGGTAAATAGTTTACACTCGCTTATGGTAGTCATCTTGACATGGGTCATTTTCATTGATCCTATCCTACCCAACGCTATCTGAGCCTTGAAGCATTATCCGAATGAGCGTTCCTCTGTTCGAACACCTTATCTTGTCACAAGATAATCCTTGGCATCCTTTGCATGCTTACCATACCCATCCATCTATCCAAGAATCCACCCATGGCATTCCATACATTGCTAGACACTAGGGGCAGATAATTACATCTTGCTTCGTGAATAAATCTTGATCTATATCCTCCAACTTATGCGGAGATCCGAGCATTGGCAAATGTGAAATCAACTTGGTCAAATCATTTGTGAGCCGCCAAAATCCAAATCACTAGCCCATGGCATATTTTGACAGGAAGACATTCCTTATCATGCTCTATCTTTCATCGAACATCAATCCAAACAATTCATATCAGTCGCATCTAATGCGCACATCTATGTCACATCAAATCATCAAAATAATTTTGTTCCAAATCAAGCTTCATCAATCTTGATCAATCGAATCCAATCAATCATCACCTTGTTTGACTTAACACACTTAGTCAAACTATCATCTTGTGCACGAGTTTACTCTAGGATAACACAACTTCCTTGGGTTTACAAGTCCATTATCACTCTGTTTGGCTTAACACACTTAGCCAAATTATCAAATCCATAATCACCTCATTTGGCTTAACACACCTAGCCAAATTATCCTTTTTGTACGAGTTTATTCTAGGATAACACAACTTCCTAGAGTTTACAAGTGCATTATCACTTTTGTTTGACTTAACACACTTAGTCAAACTATCAATCCATCAATCTGATTGATCAACATTAAGCTTGGTTTTTAAAAAAATCTTAAAACAGAGCACTGATATCATCATCACCTATCATATCCAAATTGTCAAAATCATGCAAAAAACCAAAAACATTCAAAAATTCATCAAAAAATCCAAAAACATTCAAAAAACTCATTCAAAAATTCATCAAAAAATCAAAAACATTCAAAAACTCATTCAAAAATCCAAAAACATCCAAATCATTCAAAAAATCCAAAAACATGTCGAAATATTGGAAAATCTTCAAAATTCATCATTTAGTCTTGTCAGTCTTCCACCTTGTCGAACTACGTCGTCTTTGAGCTTGAACATAGGCAAGGTTGATCTTTGATCATCCCCCGAGATGGTTAGGTCAGTCCTTTAGGCGTCCGTCGCATTGGTAATCCGTTTGCCCATCTAGTCTGCATCTTAAGTCAGTCCTTTAGGCAATAAAATGGCAATCCATTTGTCCATATTTTCATCAAGTTAGTCCACCACCATTCAAACTACGTGGTCTCTGCGTATATAACGTAGGCAAGGCTAATCTATGGATTAGCTCCCAAGACCCCTAGGATAGGTCTTTAAGTTAGTCTGTTCGTCGTAAAATCTTGAAAATACCAAAAACATTTGTAAAACATCTCAAAATTCCAAAAACAGCCTCAAAATATCTGAAAAACCCAAAATGGTGCATCCATTTCATCTCGCTTTCACCCGTGATCATCTCACTCATAATAAATCAATCGTCACTTTCACCCTTTGGTGAGTCAGTCAGAAGCAAGTTTAGCAAGTTCCAAAGTGAACTCCCTAATCGTCAAAGTCTTGAAAGTCTAAGTTAGTAGGTCAGCAAGTTGGTCAACTCGGAGTATTAATAGCTTATCACCCAATCAATCCCACCAAAAGCCTGATCACTACATGTCCTAGGATGAAGCTTTCCCACGATGGACATAAGCATCAGGTACCCCAAAGTAGTTTAGCCTTGGCTAGCGGTACGAAAAACATCAACTTGTGTGTTTATTTTATCTTGGTCTTGTTTAGACTTATCTTATTTTGCACTCATTCCAAGGACCTCTCGATGATGCCTAAACAAAACAGGTTTAGAGAGAAAGGAATGGGGCAATGATCATTATCTTTTTATCTGCTGTGCTTGTTGGATATTCTTGTAAAATAACTTGGTGAATACTTGCTTTGTTAGGTCCGTCCTAGCAATGTTTCTGTATGTCAAGTGTGAACACGAATACTCCTATCTGATTGTCGAGTCAAAGTCCATCACACTAGGCGCAATGCCATCCTAGTTCTTAATACCTTGATGCATCGCACCTACGTGTGTTATCAAACATAAAGAAAGGTATGCTCTTTTCCCATCCTTGGATAAGCAATACATCATCATCATTCATCATTTCTAATAAAGTTGGTTTGTTGAACTTCTTCATCGTCTTGAATTTAAGGGTTGATCCCTCTCATTCTTCTATCCTCTTTCGCGCTAACAATGCATCCATCCTGCATCCATGTTGCATTCATCCTCTCATCTTGCATAATCACATCATATCATTATAAGACAACATCATCCATCTCATCCATCTCACATGCATTGCATAATCATTTAACATGTTTAAAATAATATAGATTGGTTATTTTAAGCATCTTCCAAACATCTCATTTACATCATCATTATCATATAGTCTAACCATCCATACATCCATTTTGAACCTCTTTGTCACGAGATCCAGCTCAAATTGAATCTTTTCGCTCGATCTCTCGAGGGGGCAATGTACTAATGTACTTATTTTCACTGGGGCATCCGAAAAATCTGAATTTTTTTAAATTTCGATGTCAACGACATCATTCTTTGAACCAATGCAACGAGTACATTGCTTCAAAGAGGGGCACAATGTAGACATGCAAAAATAACAATCATGCATCATACAAATTAACATTCATTTCTTCTATTAATCAATTAAAGCAATTTATTGATTAATTTCCTAAGGTTCATTAAATAAATCAAATTATTTAATCCTTATGTTCTTCTCATTTGATTTAATAAATCAAACTGATTTAATCAAATGTCAAATCCCTAAAAACCCCTAAATTAATTAATCTAAATTAATTAACTTCTAATCATGATTATCATTCTCTAGCTTTTGACTCAACTAGAGTCAAATCCAAACTCTTAACTAACCCACCCACTTGCACCAATAAATCATTTATTTGATTTATTATTTCCTCTAATTACATTCAAAATGGAATCAAAATGGAATATTCTTCCAATTTGAATCTTCCCCCCAAAAGGGACTTGTCCCTTCCAACAAGGTTTTAAATGCTATTTGCACAAGTCAAACATGGCATTTATTGCACCTTTCATCCCCCCTAAACATGTCATTTCATCCAAATTTGAATTTCAAATTGGCACATTGGCCAAGACTTGCACATTCCTCACCCTCTCACACCTTGACAAGTGGCATCTTGTCATTGGCCCATGAATGATCCCACATTCATCAATTTGGCCTCTCCTCTCTTCAAGTTCAACTATAAGTTGAAGGCTTCTCTCCTTCAAACAAAAACAACACACTTCATGCAAGGTTACTCTCTTCATTTGAGAATCAATCTTGCTCTTCATCATCTACAATCTACACACATTTTGAAGGCATCTACACTATAGGCAACTTGAGTTCAAGCATCTCATTGTCTATCTCATCATCTTGGCATCTTGCTTATCATGGATTGGGAAAGGGCAGCTTTCTACACAACTAAGTTGCACCAATCCAATATGGGATAGGGATATTTCATGGTTTACATGCTTTGTTTAACTTTGTTGTTTGGTTGCATTTGAATCATGGAGTATTATTCCATAGGGATTTAAATTTCTGTTTATGTTGTTTTGTCATTCTACTAACCATATGCAGATTTTCATGTCCACAGGACTCTATATCAAATCTTCCAAGAGAGATTGTGAACCTTTTGCCACTACTGACATGGTTCCCTTATGAGGTTTCTTATCCTCGCTTATCCTACTCTGTATTTGGGTCCTTTCTTTTGCTAGTAAATTTCAGTATGGGGCTATAGAACTCTTGGTTTTCGAGGATGTCATTAGGTATTAGCCGATTTTCTACAGATGCATGTATCTCTTTTGTTTCTTCTTTTGGGCGTAAAGATTCTCCGTCCTGTCCTCCATGTAACTCTTTGAAATCCCCTCATAAACTACATGTTTTTGTCTATTTTTTATCGTTGTTCCATCATTCTCTATACCCCTTGTTGGTCTATTTCTGTATGTTTATCTCGTCTCGTCTCTTGGATCCCTATAGGAATGCTTTTCCTTTTTAAACCCATTTGGTTTTAAACACGTTTTCTTTTTCTTTTTCTTTTTTAGCATATCCTCCAAAGGATTGAGTTGTGTTGACGAATCTTCCCATAAAATCTCCTATCATTCTGAGAACATACTTCGGCAAGAGCTTATGCACTAGGGCATATGGTCAGAATTGGACAAGAACTTTAGATAGGGGTTTCTTTTGTGGGCTTGAAAGTTATGTGCCAAAATTGCATGAATAATCGTTCATTCTTAAGAACCATGGGCCATCCTAAAAGATCTAACTCCTTATATGTGTCATTCGTAATAGTGAAAATTATATAATCTGGGGAACAAGTGCTCGCCTATTCTAGTAGATTCTATAGAGCATAGATTCCAAGGGCACAAAACATCTATTACTTCAATGTTTCATAACAAAAAAATTAAGCAATGAGAACAATAAGTTGCAAAGTGGGTGAGGTAGAGACAATCATCTACTTGATTCCCCAATTACTAACACAAAAATGGTCTATAGTGTCAACCATGAGATTTCAACGTCTAGGTTTAATCTTTCTTTTCTTCTTTTGTTGCCTCATAAGTTTGGGAAGGCCCATTTGCTACTAGCATGAAATAATGATGACCTCAACAAACTTGAAAGAAACACAAACCCACCCCAAAACCATAGACACAAGCAATGGAATTTGAAGTTACCTAACTTATTTTACGAGGATCATTTCTTCAAGGCTAAATGATGAGTCTTTAGGTGCTCAACCATCCACATCTAACATAGAATTAGAGATAATAATAGTTATGCTAGCCATATAAAAATAAAGCATCTATAGAACATTGGTAAAAATAAACATTTCTCTCTTTCCATAGCTGAAATAGTACCTTAATGTGAATGAGGTGTCAATTTTTATTAAACTATTTTCCAAATAAATAGTTTAGGCTTGATGGGAATGTGGAAAATGTGAATTTGGTGTCAATTTTTATTAAATTATTTTCCAAATAAATAGTTTAGGCTTGATGGGAATGTGGAAAATGTGAATTTGATTTAAGCATTTTGGACATGCTAGCAAAATGAAAATTGATAGCACTTGGTTAATTCTAGTTGGTGACAACTTGGGCAATTAGATTTTGAAATACCCATATCTATATTCCATAAGAAGGCCTTGATAAAAAAACCTAGTAAATTAAGCTTTTAGGGAATCTACAATAGTTGCTAAAATGATTTAAAAGTGACAATTGCAAACAAGAGCAACAAATTTCAAATTCCAGTGTTGGTGGATATTTTATAAGGCATGAGCTTGGGAGGAGGAATTGATAATCGAGTTGGGATTTAAACTAGTTGTAGAGAATGGTGATCTTATGAAGGTGTTCATTTAGGACAACCATTGGGAGCTTGTTGATGGACTCAAAATCCCTTCTACTAAGGAAAAATCTGGACTTTTAAATATGGCCACAAATTCAAAATCTTGGAAGATAGTGAAAGAGCTTAAATTGTGCAAATCCCTCATCAAAAAAGTTGCAAGCATGATCTAGGGTACCTCTACAAAGTGAATTCCATTATAATTGGCAATAGGAAACCACACAAGGTAATGCTGAGCCAAGAAAAAAAGTGTTTTCCATTCCATTGAGTGAAGTTTTGACAATTTCTCAGGTTTTCCATAAACCCTTGGCAACAAAAGTATAGATGAGGATGTCAAATCTAAGGAATTTTGTCTTAAGGGATGCATTGACAAATGCAATTTGTAAGAATTTTTTTTTGGATTCATCACATTTTTGTGACTTGAATGATCTTTTGGTATGAAGGGTGTGCCCTTGAATTCTATTTTTTTAGCATAAATCTTCATAGCCTTTGATTCAACAACAAAGGTTCTAGGTAACAATAAAATCCTTGAGAGCCTTCATAACTATTCAATTCTCTAAACTATACATTGCTTTACAAGGTGCACAATAGGAAATGTAATAAACACGTCAAATGAAAGAAATTTTGAGCAAATTCTAAGATTTTATTGGGTGGAAATTATGTAATCCCTTTTAACATATCACAAAACCTTGATTTCAACCATAGTTGTGTGAGATACAATCTCTCCTCTTAGAAAGGGGAGGCGCCCTTCTTATCGCTTATTGAAACTAAGGAAAACTAATCAGATATTTACAATAATGCACACTATGCTAATCATATGGGGGTGTGTCACATTCATGATTCTTTTTTTTTTTAGAGAATATGTTTTACAATGTTTCACAATTTTAATTTCTTGATGCAATACATCTTCAAACTAAAACTAAGTAGTAATTCCAATATTCCTATCTTGCCAAAGCAAAGATTAGGAATAATAGCATGATAATGATAAATGATAAATAATAAAAGCTCACGAAGGCACAAAGTCGTTGCGTAGCTCCTAATAATGAATCCTTGAAGATATGTAACTAGCGATGTATGAGAAGCACAAAGTCATCTATATACTCCACAATAATTCCACGAACAACATGAATAAATATAAGCACAAAGTCTTATATAGAATTCACCAATAGTATTCAACAATATAAAAAATTCAAGTAAAGAGTGTAACCAAAATTTTACACAAATAATTACTAATCACTACCAATTCGATCAAACCATAAGATGATTGTTCCCAACACAAAGTTTGGTATGCAACTTCACTTCTTTATTGATCAAAATTAGATTCACAAAATTGAACTCAAAGTTTCAATATTTGCTTCACAAGTGGGCAACACTTCATTGCAAAAGATAAAAGATAATCATTACAATATAATCCTCTTATTTATAGATGGGAGAGGAGAGAAAATTTAGGAAAATCAGAATAGTGAATCTAGGAGTAAATCTAGGAAAATCCTACCTAACTAGTCGACTTATTAAAAAATGTTGTCCACAATTATAGAACATATTTAATTTACATGTGATTACATTTGTCGAAATGACATGTAAAATGTCGAAAACTATTTGCATAAAGCATGAATTTGTTTAAAACTATCGAACACTAGAGACAAAAGAAGTCTTTATGGTTCCTTGCATTGGGTAGATAAGTCTTCATATTTCTTCATAGTCTCTTGCAAGAATTTCTCATCTAGACCAACTGTATAATCAACAATGGTATGAACTCTTGTGATTGATCTTCTCGCAGATGAGAAAATTTTCTTGCATCTATCCAAATTTATCTTGATATTGTTGAGAGCAGGCTGTACATCACATATGGCGTTCATTGAAGCCTTCATCTTCAACCTGCTCCATGATAGCTTCTTTGAAGATTTGAGCAATCTCACTAACCGGGAGGAAAGTATTATCATCATCAAGGAGTTTACCTGGTAACTCCTCAATTCCATTCACCATGATGACACGATGTTCTTTGACATATTGTTGCACTTGTTGGATGTCCTCGATGAGAGATTTGATCACTTGTATGCGGTTCTTGAGAGATTCTCCTATTTCCACATACTTTTCTTTGTCAGGAATTACCCAACTTCCACTAATTTAGTCAGCTTTATCTCTCTCATTTGTGACCAAAATGAGAGACATATTTCCATTTCTTTTTGCTCTTTGGAAAGTGTGTTTTCTTCTTTCTCAAGCTCTAATTTCAACTTGGCTACTTGAGAAATCTTTTCATTTGCAACAACTATGAGATGTGAGTCCTGCTCTATTATTTCATCAATGAAATCATAAAACACCTTACCCTTGGAGACAAAATTCTCTACTTTTTGTACTACTGGTTCCTCAAATTTGACCATGGCCATCAGTTGTACATTCTCTGAGGATCCAACAATCTTCCTCAAAACTGATGCATATCTCTTAGTTTAATCCTTGTACATATTTTTGGCCTGCTCCATTTTATTGAGTCTACCTGATAATGCATTCAAGATTACTTGTGCATCTTCTTTTGCACTTGCATTTTTTACCTTACCAAGCTTAACTCTTGTTAGAGTATAGTGTTCCATGTTCACATCACCTTGTTCCTATGGGGGTAAACCAATATTTACATACTTGTGACCTGATTTATCTAGATGAAGTCTTGAATGAATTTTAGCCTTTTCTTCCCCTTGGATTTTAGAGGAACTATCTCTTCAAGGTCAAGCTCATCTGGGGAAATCATTTGTTTCTTGCACTTTGACACTTGTGAGACTATCCAAGGCGAGAGGAATTTTGTATTTTCTTCTTGAATTACTATCAAGTCCTATGTAGCAGGTGCTTCTGTAGAAATTGATGATATTGTAACAATTGGGATAGTATTTTTCATGATAGCCCTAGTAGACTACAAACCAAGTGGATCCTACAAAGACTCATTCATGAATCTATTGAAATTATGCCTGAGAAGAGATGTCATATGACAAAGAAGATAGGCTCGGGATGGATGACGAAGAACCTAATGAAACATCAATAGTTTGCAAGATGAAACTTACAGGAGGGGTAGAAAGAACTGATGATGTTGAAGGAGGAATGAAATCTTTCACTGTATGCAAAGTTGATGTAGGAGGAGGTGAGGTAGGAAGAGGAGGTGGAGGAGGAGTAGGATTTGGAGGAGTACGAGGAACATTGGAAGTAATGTAAAATGATTTTTGGGGAAGATTATCAACAATGTTCTCGTAAGGAGATAGTTGTTGATCATAATCATTTCTTTGTTCATCCTCTTTATCTTCGTCTCCTTCTTCTTCAACAAAATCTTCATCTACAAAATCTTCATCTCTTGTGAATTCTTCTGATTCTTCACTTCAGATGCAAGTTTCCCTTTATAGATGGTTGTTATAATTCAATAGCTTCCTCTTCTTCAATTGTTTGTGTAACACTTCTACCAAAAGTAAATTTGATCTTAGGGCCTCTTTGAGAAGAAGAGGGAGAAAACACATTATTTTGTTTAGTGCGGAGCTCTTGTCATTGGCTAGTTTCTTTTTTTGGTGTTTATCCTTCTGACTCTGTCTCGAAATATTTCATTTGGAAGCCATGCCTTTGCAACCATTCAACTGTGTTATGCAAAATAGGAGCAAGTCTTTCTCTAATAGATTTTTTTTTCTTTCTTAGACCATTGCACAAGAGGTAAAGGCCTGCGGGAAATTTCTTGCTCTTCATAAGTAGAATCAATGATGTCGCTGGGATCTTTGACGTCCTCTAGAATATTAGCTACACCAAGATCTCTAATCTACTTTGTACTATTAATCTACAAAAATCCATTTGCTAGATGTCTTCTTCATCTTTGCAGTCTGCCCATATATCTCCAAAGTGGTAGACATGTTGATGATCATTTTAAAGCTTCCTATTGACATTTTTGTAATCAAAGTCAAACCTATATTTATATGTTCTTATAGTCATAATTTACATTTTTGCAGCTACTGACTTTTCCTTTTGAACACTGTGAATAGTGTATCTCCCAGTAGTAAGTGGAAACTTGCAACCTAGCTTGTGAATTTTCATACGTTCTTTGTGAACTGAGATCAGTTGTCTGCACAACTCCATTAGTATCCACTTGTCTGAAGGATATCTGGGCAACATATATGGACACCTAGTATAGCAACCTACTCTCAAGTATGTGAAGGTAGGAAACTGTAGGAAGTAACATGCAAACTTACTTACAACCCTATATGCTTCATTTGATACTCTCTTATTTTCAAGGTTTGGATTGAAAGTGAATAGTAGAGGTACACAGAAACCATCTGTGACTCTTCTGAAATGTTTTTGTGTCGCCAAAAAGTGTAGCCTTGACACTTTTCACTCATTTGAGCCATTGCCTATGTATTTTGGACCTTCTTTTACTCCTTTTCCAAGCCTTGTGTCAAGGTTTTGTAAGGTGTTGTAACACATTTTCACACTTTCCTAGGCTTGTCATCACTAATTCAACCCTTTTTCATGACAAAATGACCCCTTAATGTACTTTTAGGCCCGACTTAAGTGTGGTTTGAGAGTCAATCCCGTTTAACATCATTAACCACCTTTTAAATCCCTACCACCACTTGAATTTGTCCAAGTGGACTAGATCGCCACCTTGGGCAGCCTAATCCCTTTTGGCATAAAATTCGAAATTAAATCAAATTTTTGACTGGAATTTTCCTCCAAAACCCTAAGGTTGGCCTATCAGGTGTTATTTTCAGGGAATTAAGGAATAACATGTATAAATAAGGGGTTTTCCCCTCATTTTGCACCTTATTCTAGTCTAAATCTTCCCTCTTCCTCTCTTCTCAATCACTCATCACCTATTCTTCTCAAGCAAGCTAAGGTTTGAGCATCCTAGGTCAAGCAAGAAATCTTTTTTGAAGCATCCAAGGGTTGACCCTTCAACTGCTGTTGCAAAAATCCAAGATCTCTCATCATGGCAAGGTACTAACTTCATTTATTCATGTTTCATCATTACCTTGTCTCTTCATTTGATTTGATTATCTAAAAGGGCTTTGACCATGGAAAACCCCTATGCCCTAACATCCAACATTTCTTTCTCTCTTTGTGTGATTTACAAAGTGTTGTCATCAATTGATCAAAGCTCTCCAAAGTGGTTAAATCCCTAGTTGGAGCTTGAAGGACACCTACAGGCCGAGTTTTGTAGTTTCAGATCCAGTAAATTACCAGGAACCAAAGTGTAGACCAAGGGATTCTATCTCGACTTTTTGATTTTCATTTTTTTTGAAGTGGACTAAGTCACCAAAAATGGTGACCTAGTCCCACTAAACCTAATTTTCAGATATTTATATGTTTTTGGATACCCTTTTGGCTGAAATGGGCTCTGGTGTAGTTTTCTAGGTCCAAGACTAGGTTGCCTAGAATGGCGTAAGTGTCCCAGTAAGCCAAAATTCCAGATTCAACAACATTTCTAGTCTCCAATCTAGTCTAAGAATCATTTCCAGGTGCACCTCTTCAGTTTTATCCATTTTTGTAGCAGTTTGTTCATGTTTCTTAGGCCATTTGTATATCACAATGTGTTTTCTAGCATAGTTGCATTTTCTAGGTTTTACATTACTAGTTAGCTTCTATTTCAGTCCATTTGCATTTAGACACATTTTATATCATTCACACATATTCAAACCCTCATCAAACCCCTAATCTTTGAATGAACACCAAGAATCCTTTAGTGTGAAAGAGGCATTGTACCAACTGACTTCTAGGTGAAAAACCCTAGGGGCCTATTGGGGAATCCTATTTCCTTATTTCATTTTTGGTGGTTCAGTTTAAGACTATTTCTTAAATTTAGCGGAGGATAAATTTTATACACAAGCACAACATTTCTGTTACCTTATGTTGACAACCGTGGATATTGCCTCATGACTACAACATCATATACCAAGTAGGAAGTCATATATAATTTCAAGGTAGTTGGCACATTGATCAATTGTTCATGAATCTCATCACTTATCTGAGTTCCCCAATCAATGTGTACTTTCCTCCTTCTAATGATGCAAATATACTCATTCATCCAATCTTGAAAATGGAATGATACGGGTAAGCCTTTCACTCTATTCAGAAGAGTAATCATGTATCTCTAATATCCTCCTTGAAATCACTTCAAGGAATTCCCTTGGGCAATCTAGAGATCGTGGGCCTTGGAGTCTTCAACCACTGAGTACTAATCAATGTTTTAGCCTTATTTGGATCCTTGTCATAGAACTCCTGTGCTTGATGAATGGGGATTTTAGTATCTTTTTCCATATGCGGAACCTTGAAAACAATATCAAATAATTCTGGATCAAACCTCATCATGACTTGTCCAACATAATCTCTTACACTTATGTCGTCTATGATGTAGTGTGATGCAACTTGGAAAAAACACTCTGTGTTATGAGCATCAGTTGGAAATGTAGATACTAAGTGCAAGTTACTATGAACAATAGATCTCAAATTTTCTTCCAATAGCTTCTTCTCAGTTCTTTTTACAAAATCTTCTATATCTTGATGACCAATTTTTGTATCTTTGATTTCATCCACTTTTGAGAGCACAATAGTAGATGGAAATACACCTTGGTATTTTTAATTCATCTTGCCTTCCTTTTTAGAAGATGATGGTGGCTCTTCTAGTGTCACCTAAGAGTTCCAAAGATTAAGGAACGCCACCTTTAAAGCTCACTTGATAAGAACTTGAAAAGAGCTGCAAGAACAATGGATTAGGCAAATGTTAGGAGAAAAAGAATTGTGTGAATGAGTTGGAATGCATGAAGCAAGCAGGAAATTTGGAGTGAGTACAAATTAGCTATGAGGCACATAAATCAAAGCATTAGAAATGAAACGAGGTTCTGAGCGCAAATGAAATGATTTTTGAGTGTTTAAGTGGAAAATTGCTTTCTATGTAGGAGCGTTGAAAATTAGTGCTCCTACATCTTGAGAAGTTTATTTGAATGTAATAGCGTTGAAAATCAGTGCTCCTACATGCATTATTCATTTGATAGAACTTGTGTTGAAGCGCTAAAAATTAGCACTTGAGCACTTTTGGTGAAAGATCAAACTCATGCTTAAGTGCTGAAAAAACACCGCTGCAAAATTTCCATTTTGAGATGGAGTCAAGTGTCTAGGGGGGATTTTTTACCGCCTTCGCATTTGAGGGGGGAAGGTCACTCCATGTAGGATTCAGTGATTTTAAGCGTTCCTACATCTTGGAGTTGATGGAAAATCATTATTGCGGGAGTGGTGAAAATCATCGCTCCTGCAAATTGAAATATGTTAAATTTCAGGTGATGTGAGAGCGATAAATTCTACCACTCTTGCATTTGGGGTTAGAACTCCAAATGTGGAAGCAGTGAAATTTTATGCTTTGACATATGAATGATGGCTAGCATATCATACAAGCAGTGAAAAACACATGTATAGCATTTAAAACAAATGAAAACTTATATGGATAAAATCAGAGGATTTGAAAAGAAATCGGAGCATAGAAAAACCCTATATGCTAGAGAAAAGTGATGAGAGATGAAAACACAGAGAATGACACGCAAAACAAAGACTAGGGCACATTTTTTAACAAAAAATAAAGATTCAATAAAAGTATCGAAAACCTTAGTATTAGGAAAGAAGTAAGAAATGGATAACATCAAAGATCGACGAAGAAGAAAGACACAAAAATGTACCCGATGAAAGCGACATAAACCCTAGACTGAAGGCATGCAAAAAGCACAAACACAATCTTGTTTGGATCTTGGAGAGTGATCAAAATGAAGAGGAAGATTGCAAGGATGAATTGAAATGAAAATAAAATAACTTGAAAATAAATTTAATAAGCCTTTTGACCGATCACTTAGTGAAATCGTAGTTCATTTATAATGGCGTACGTTAAGGGAGGGAAAATGCACTGGTGGTGAAAATCACCACTCGTGCATGTGAAGGGCATGACATAAGGAAAAATATATTGTAGCATTAAAAATAATCGCTTGTATATGTAAGGTGTAGGAGTGGTGAAAATAACCACTCCAACACTTGAAATTTTTTCAAACATAGGCTCATGTAGGAGCACTAAAAAATTAACACTCCAACATGAGTGAAAAATTGACTAACTCCCAAAGAGTGGGAATTGAGAAAAATATCCGTTTTGTAGATTTTCGAAAGACGAGTAATAAGAGATTCTCAAACAAATGATTTGAGTTGTAGGACTACACATAGAGGGAAATCAAAATTTTCCTCATTTTGCATGCTTGGAGTACACAAAACTACAAAAAATACAAGTTTCGTAGGGGTTATCCTATGAATCGAGCATTGCTAGATTCGAGGATAACAACTGGCTCTAGCTGGGGAGCTTCCTTCAATCATTCGTAGAAACATTTGAAGGGAGAAGAACTCCAACTTCTAAGTTTCTTTATCCATCCATTGGGCATAGAGTCGAGCAACCAAAATAAAAAGACTCAAAAAGAATTTAAAACAAAAAGATGCAAGGACTATAAAAATATTTACTTTGAACACCTGTCACCTTACTACATAAAGAGATTCAGATGTTTCCCATTGTGAGGGAGAGAAAATGGTATTCCACCTTCATATGCCAAGAGAAAGCTACTTTCACCATGTAACTGATGAATCTTGAATGGCCCCGTCCATAGTGAATCAAACTTTCCATGTATACCTTTTGGCTATCTTTGCTTGTCCCACAAGAGAACGAGATCACCAACTTGAAATTCACGAGACTTTTCTTTCTTGTCAAAAAGATATTTGAATTTTTCTTGATGCTCCGTAATATGGTTGGCCACCTGAACTCGCTTTTCCTCCAATTCAGAGAGATACATTATATGATTATCAAATGAATTGTCAAAAGTCTCATCTTCAATGGCCTTAACCAATTTGAGAGTGGGAAGTTCTAATGCAATTGGAATTTCAACATTCAACCCATATAAGAGTTGAATAAGAGACATGCCAATCACACACTTTGGAGTCATCCTATCTACCCACAAACCATCATACAAAGATTTGTGCCATAAACATTGATTCTCATCTACAAGTTTGTGGATGATAGTAACCAATATTTTATTGCTAGATTTCGTTTGGCCATTACCTTGCAGGTAATAGTCAGATGAACGAGACAATGTTATGCCATGCTCAAAACAAAACTTAGTTATCTCAGTTGTTGAGAAGGAAAAATAATTGTTAGCAACAACTTTTTTCGGCACCTCTAACCTAGAAATGATATTTTCCTTCAAGAAACTACACAACTTCAGAAGTAGCATGCTTAATCGGAACTGCCTCCACCCACTTGGTGAAGTAGTCAGTTGTAGTTAAGACATAGGTGTGTCCTGCACTTGAAGGTGGATTTACTACGCCAATGAAATCAATTCCCCACTACTGAAAGGGATCTTCAATGACAATTGGTTTCAAAGGAAAAGTTACCAACTTTGGTTTACCTACGAATTGTTGACATAGCTCGCATTTATGCACCCAAGAGTACACATCTTGAAAGAGCGTAGGCCAGTAATAATTTTCTCTCAAAATATTATGAGCGGTAATAGGCGTTGAAAAGTGTCCTCCACATGCTAAGTCATGATATGACTTCAACAAATTTTCATGTTTTTCTTCATCAACACAACGTAGGAAAGTTCCATCCAAAGTGCCTTTGTACAAACCGTTATCCCATAAGAAAAAAAATGCTATCTTTAATTTGATGGTTCCTTTTTCCTTTGACTTCAAGTGATTAGGACATTCCCCATAAGTGAGAAAATGAGAAATGTTGGAATACCATTCATCATTAGTACTGACGAATTTAACACAATTAGAAGTTCATTTGGATTTACCTCTTCAGTCTCTGAAATTTCTCCATAAGGATTATTTTCAGCAATAAGCTAACACAAATCTTGCCCACATATCAGCTTGGTAGGATTGATGTCCATGCCATATTCTTGATTATTGGAAATCCAATTGCTTCATTTTTTCCCAAACTCCTGCTGTGTCGAGATAGACTTAATAATTGAATTTGGAACCAAGAATTTAACATGGCTATTAAGGATGTAGAATCGAAAATGTTTTACAACTTTAACCACAATATTTGTTTTTTTCATTTGGGAATATTTCAATTTATAATGTTTTAGAGGACAACTCATGAATGCAATCAGGGATTCAAAATCCTCATTATTCTCTTGTACCACAACTGCTGAAAGTGTATGCTCGGAAGCATAAATATACATGATGAATTCCTTCGTGTAGTTAGGACATACTAACACTGATGCATGAGCAATAGGCTCTTTGATATCATCAAACACAACTTTTCCTTCTGTTGTCCAATGAAAAGTGGTAGTACCTTTCATCACATTAACAATATGATGAGTCTTTTATGCAAAATCTAGAAGGAATCTTCATAGAAAATTCACCTTTCTGAAGAAAAAATCAACAAATTTATTACTTGATGGAAAATTAAGTGATTTAGTACTTTTGAATCTCTCTGAGTCAATCTTGATACCTTTTGTGGACACCACATGACCACAAAGCTTACCTTCCATAACCCCAAAAGTTGACTTCTTGGGATTCAAGGATATACCATGCTGTCAGCATCCCTACAAGATTTGCCTTAGCTAATAAAATTTTTCATGACACTTCTTGGAAAAGACGATAAGATCATCAAGATATACTACAATGAACTTACCTAGCATATCATAAAAATTTAAGTCCATAGCACACTGGAACATGATGCCAACATTTATGAGACCAAAAGGCATCCTGCGATATGCAAAGGTACCCCATGGAATTAAAAAATTTGTCTTGTGTTGATCATTTGGACTAACCTCTATCTAGTTGTAATTGAAGAAACCATACAACATAGAAAGCATTTTGGGTTTGGTCACGATTTGAAGAGATTGATCCATTACTGGAAGAGGATAGTTATCCTTGAGTGAGAGCTGATTTAGATTTCAGAAATCTATGCAAATACGAATCTCACCATTCTTTTTACGAATGGGAACAATATTAGCTATCCATGTTGAATGATGGATAGGGAATATAATTCAGGCGTTCAACATCTTTTGAACCTCTATAAGGACCATTCCTAAAATCTTTGGATTATATTGCATTTGATTTTGTTTAAAAGGAAATGCTCCAATCTTAAGTGGAATTTCATGCTGCACCTCCTTTGGTCGAAAAGATTTTAGATCTTCATATGAATATTCCAAGACATCCATATATTCTCGTAACAACTTAGTAAATTTCTTTCTTTCTTCACTTGTGCAACACTTACCAATGTTTACCATGTTAGGATCTTCTTCCATTCCTAAGTTCATTTGCTCAACCTCTTTGGATGAATCAGAATATGAGAGTTGTTTCCTAACATAGCGATCATGCTTATTGAAGAGTTTCTCAAGGGATACCAACCCTTTATGAATTTTATTCCCTTTGAGTTGTAGGAACTCTTTGTCTATAACTAGATCAAGATCATAAATAGATTCTCAATGTGGAGAATCACTTCCTTCAAAATATAACTCATCAAAATTTTCTACCCTTTCTAGAAAAGAAACAATTTGATTATAATCATTAAAAATCCCCGAGTTATCTGAATTATCAAGAACACTTGGGAAGAATACCAACTCAATGGTATAGGTAGAACCATGAAAATATTTGTGTGGTATTAGGAGCATTGGTGAAACTGCTAGAGAATTATCTATGTCATTATATTCCCTTGGAACTATATAAATTATATCAAAAGCATCAAATTCTTCAATACAATCCCAAACAAGATTGTGATAGTGTCTTAGCTTGTCATTCTTTGTTTGATACAAATTCCTCACCTAGAAAACTATCAACTCTGCATCACCTTGTGCATGAAGATTCTTGATACCTATCTTCTGTGCAACTTGCATCCCTAATAACAAAGCTTCATATTCAACAGTTTTATTAGGATTATCAAACTATAATTTGAAATAAAAAGGAATTTTTTTTCCTTTGGCAGATAAAGATAATTCTAGCTCCAAAATTGATGCAAGAACAACTGCCATCAAACTCAAATAACCAAATGCCGTTTGGATTACCAAGACCAACAATATCAAAATTTATATCTTCATCATCTAATGAAGCTTCATGACCTGAGATTGAAAAATTATCTGATGATGACTCATTTGTTGTGTCGAAAAATAATCAACACTCTCCAACTCATGTCTTGTTGAAGATTCAACAACTTCTATTTGAAAATAATATGTTCCAACACTTAAAGACTCAAATAAAATTTGAGCTCTTGGATCATCAGATTGTGTTACTGAGAATTTTGACTCCCTTTTAGGAATCAATTTCTACATTATGCCTTTCACAAGAATTATGGCTTCAAACATGTCCATGTTTAGTTCGCCTCCAACGTCTTTACATAAATTACATCCAAGGAGAATTCTATAAGATGTTGGCACATCGACTACTAGAACTATCATCTTGATCTTCTTTTTAGGATATGCAACAAATGCATATTGTGCATCTTTGATCTATCCAATTAGAGGCACTTGCTTGTTCTCCAGGGAAAAAAATGGCTAAAAGTTTTTGTTAGGTTCAAAACCAAGGCAGTAACTACCTTGGCTGGCATCGCATTGTCCGATGCACCAGGAATCTATGACATAATTACTTAACTTAAAGTCATTAACAAGTAAATAAATAAACATCAGATCAATATGTTTGAATACAACTGGAGGAGTAGAAACAAGGTTATTCTATGATGTCTAATGGTAGGAAGTCGATGTTGTCACAGGGTATGTGCAGGATCATCATGGAAAAAATAGGCCCTTAAGTGGCAATAAAATTCAATTAAATAAGAGTTAGGCAACTCGACGTAAAAATTTGAATAAGTTATCTATATTATTTCAAAAATATGTAAGAAAAGAATTTCTAGAAAATCGAATGTAGTTTCTAAACTAATAGGTTTATTTAGAAAAAAAATGTCTATTTGGGGAAAATTTAAAATTTCAATGCAGTAGTACTTAAATTTCAAGGAAACAATAAGAAGTAGGTGTCTGTCTGACCACCCTAACCACAATAAAATGATAATATTTTTTTTATAATAGTTTAGATATAAGTAAAGGAATCATGTCCCGATGTGATGCATATTTTTTTGTAATTTTTTTCCAAGTAAATAATTAATTATGATTTATTTATTACAACTTTTAAAAAATATAAAAACTCGTACATCTAACCACCTTAACTTGGTAAAAAATTCATGATTTTATTTTTTATTTTTTATCCTATAGTATGTGAAGCATAGCATGTGATGCATGTTTCGTATTCAAAAAATGTGATACTGTTTGAAAGCGATACATTTTTTCAATCAGCTTATCAATCAAAACTTTACTCGTAATTCAAATAGAAAATGAATAATAATAATTTATTAAATTCAAAATAAAGCATAATTTATATTGGTGGAAAGCTGAGAATATCCTTTAAAAACCCTTTTCGTTTCATCAATTTTGGGTAAAAAAAAAGTCGTCAACCACATGGGCCATCATATCACTTACATATCACCACTGTTTGGCCCATCATGATTCTGTACATACCCCACAATTCATACTCATTTAATCTATTGAATTTCAACCCAGGGGTGTTTGAAGCTATTTTCGGTAAGAGTTGTATCGATTTTGTTTTTTTTTTTTGGGGTTGTTTGTTGGTTTTGGCTTGATTAGGAGTGTTTCAAAGTTATTTTTGCTTGATCGGGAGCATTTTTTGTGCTATACCTATTTAATAAAAAGTTGTTCTATTTAATCGTCCTATTTCCTAATTTACTCTAAATAACATTTAAAATGGAAGTAAAATAGAGAGGTTTTATTACAAGACAATTTAGATCATGAAAGAATGGAAGATTAATCTTATCTACTTTGCTGAATTCTAAGATCTATTTAAAACTGAACTAATTGCTTTAGAAATAAACTATATTCAATTCCACACTTCACTAAATTGACAAGTAACTATTCCTCTTTGCACAGACTCCATTAAAATGATAATCTAGGGTATTTCAGATCTATAAATGACTCTTAACTGAGAAATAAACCATGGAAAACATAAACAGTATAATAAACTCTAGTCTAAGATTTTTCCAACACACAATAAATGAAATGATTCCAATATCTAAGACATAATAGAAAACAAAACGTACAACTAACAAATGAACTTAACATCTACAGGATCACCTTCCTTTCGAAAATGGATTGTTCTACTTCTAGAAAAATTGAGCACAAAGTTGAAATCAACTTCTTTATATTTCCATAGAATCTGCCTAGATAGGGACGAAGTACAAAGAAAATAATTCTAACTTAAAACAGGAAAATAAATTATATGAGAAGGATCAAAAATTTGATACAATCTAACATCCATTTGCGTTGGATCTGGATATAAATATCCATATTTATTTCAAAAACAAAAGGTAAGTGGGAAACTGATCTAATCCTAGTCTAAAACGATATCTTGGCGTGCGGGAACATAATTGGTGAGGATCCTTGTAACTGCCTTCCGTTGTATTGATTTCTAGATTTATGAACTGGATGTGCTTTGCTAGAGCTTTGGTTGTAGGTCGTAGAGTATTCATTCGAAATGATGAGTCAAAAGGAGATCAATGGATAATGACTCATTTAAGGGTGAGTCACAAACAATCCAACCATTCATCACTTTTAAACATAAACAATTATCATTTGGCTGAGAAATAAATATCAACTCTAATTGCATAATAAAGGTGCACATATCATAAAAAATTCATAGGTTAATCACCACATTAATCATGTACTTAATAGAAATAAGCATTAATATTGACCATTCATATTCTAAGTCTTAATACCTCATTAAGTTCATAAATGCATACCTAGAGGAAAATATTATGAGTTGTAAAGCCAAATTATAAAGTATTAAAAAGGTAAAAACTTAGTGATTATGAGGTCATTACTGAGCCTCAACATTCTCCTCCTCCTGCATTTAACCATGTCCTCATGGTTTATAACTAGATGGAATATGAATTCCCCTGTTGAGTGATTCCATCCAAAGGGCACAGTCAAAAACTCCTCCTCTATATGCCATTGTAGTTCTTGTAGACACAACAAATCCATTGTTCTTTTCCAGCTTTTCATACCAAGCTTTGAGGACTTCAAATGCTATCTGTGAAGGTGCATTTATCTTAGGTGTAGGAATGATAATGATAGGCATTTTGAATCTCATACCAATCTAGAACTCTTGTTGCTGATGAATCAGATTGATCACATGCCTTGAACCTGTGTTAAGCTCCATCTGATATTATTTGGTGATATTGGCTCTCTCCTTTTCAATGGGTCTAGAAGTGATCTAAATGTTTCTTCACATGCCTACAGAGCTATAGGAGGATGACTTCCTTCAATATCCTGAAAAGTTGCAATGTTTTTTAACAAATTAATGACATAAATAGGAGTTACATCATTAAGCCTTGCAATGGACCTGAACCCTTTGATGTAATAGATTGATTTTGGATATTCTGATCTGATTGGTAACCCATATGTCTGTTGATTTTTTTTGTATTCCTCCATTCTAGCTAACCATTCCACATGATTTTTCTATAATGAAATAGAAGATTTGATTTGAAGTTCACCAATATAGACATTAAGCAATGATTCATCATTGTTAACACCCATGAGAAATCCATGTTGGAAGAAATCACACATTTGATTTTGAATGTCTGGGTAACTATTAGAATAACAATCCATGAAGTCATAATCTATCTAGAAGTCAGTAGGTCCTTTTAGCACTATCTGATTCAATTTCCATTTTAATAACAACTCTTTAAGAAACAATCCATACAGTCCAAAAGGTTTTCTGGTGCTAACTAAGGAAAATGCAATATCTATAGTCTTGTTAACCTTTTCTTCTGCTTCTTCCTTTTCCCTTGTAACTTTATCCAATTTTCCTTGGAGTTCTTTATTAAGCTGTTTGTATTTCATAGTTGCTAGGGAAAGGTATCTAGGTCCTACTGTTTTCTCCTTATGCTCTTCCTTAAGTGGAGGTAGAAGTAGTAACATATTGTTGAGCAGCTTTGGTTGTACCTTCTCTTAAATGTCTCAGTCCTTGTTTCCAACTCTATCTTCAACCTCTAGATCTCTCTATCTTTTTGTTCATTCTAAATGGTCATTTTAGTTAGATTTTCCTCTGTTTCCTCTAACTGTGAAGACAACTGACTAAATTTATTTTCAAACTGTTCTTTCAACTCATTTGTTTCTCTTTGAAATTTTAATGTCTCCTCATCTCTTTGCTTAATTTCTCCTCTAATAACAAATTCTGCATTTAAAACTCATCTAATTCTTTTTCTAACCTGGAAATCCTAAGAGCAGTTTGAATCTGTTCTTCTTTTTCCTCTAAATTTTCACTATTAGAAAGTGTTTCTTCATCTTCTATGGGTTGCTTTCCTTCACGATGGATAAATGCATCCTCATTGCGTTGAACTATCTCTTCCTATTGAACTTCAATATTTGGCATTTCACTTTCTTGAAAAATTTCTACATTTGGTATTTCAACTTCATGTTCAATTTCCCTATTTGACACATCAACATCCCGGAAAGGAGAATTAGGAGCTGACAAATTAACAACTTGAAAAGGGGAATTGGGGGCTAACAAATGCTCATCCGAAGGATTACATTCTAGACTTTGCATTGGAGGTTGTGACCCTCCTTCTTCCTTTTCTAACTCCTCTTTTTTAGGCTCTATTTCTTTCAACACCTCCTTTTTAGGCTCTTCTTTTTCATGTTCATTTTTCTCAGACTCATCCTTTTCAATTTTCTCTCCCTTGGACTCATCAAGATTGATGGTTGGAGGAGTATTTTTAGATTCTATCTTTTCTTGTTCAATCTTCTATGTTTCTGGCCTAGTTTTTCTTTTAGATTTTTCAATCTTTGCAGTTTTCCTCTTTTTAGAATTTTTTCTCTTATTATCAAAACCCTTTGAGGTTTTCTTTTCCTATTTTTTTTCTCTTCTTTACAGAAACAAAAATTCCTAATTTTTGCTTCCTAGTTGTATCTATTGGCTTAACTAGGTTTTCTGTCAAAACCTCTGTCTTTTTTGTCTTTGGAGGAGTAGAACTCTTTGGTTTTTAATTTTTAGTTCTCCTAATAGGTTTAACTAGGCTTCTCATTAAAACCTCATTTTTCTCTATTTTAAGTGTTCTTCTTTTAGAGATTTTAGGTTTTTCTTCCTTCGTATCAATATTTAACAGGATTTTTCTCCATTCCTCTTCCCAGTTAGGTTTTTTCATGAAATGATGTTTAAATTTTAAATGCATTAGACCATGATGAGTCACTCTATTTTATTTTTCCTTGCATTTAATAGCCATTTCAGTAAGTTGATAAAAAATAAAAGTAGGTAGATTAACCCTTACTTTAGGTTTAGTCACACCATGTGTGATATGATTAAAAAATTTGAGTGGCGGCCCTAGAATGGTGGCAAACCGACCTTTGCAGGTGAAAAAAATCATAATGTAGAGTGTAATGGATGACTAGGGTTCCTGCAAACTTTCGCGCTTAATGTCCTTATTCTTCCTTTTGTGTATATGAAAGATTGGTTAAGGCTCAGGTGGAACATGAAAGATTTCAAGCAATTATTGCAAATTGGAAAGCCTAGGTTGAATAATATCACCTTCCATTGGAATTCCAAATAAAGCACTGATCACAACGACATATACCTCAATGGGTTCTCCTCTGACCACAATGAAATTAATGTGGAATTTTTGAATAAACTCCAACACTATATCCCATTCATATCCCTCATATTTAAGTATGAAATCTAACCATCCAACTTGTTGTAAATACCTCCTTGATTCAACATCAAAGGTGATTCCCTTTGGTTCTGCCATTCTTTTGTATCCCATTTTTAGTAGACTTTGAAACTTTCAGAAGCTCAAAGATTTACCAACAATGTCGGAAACCAATTTCTATAAATAGCTATTCCCTTCTGTTTTGAAATGGCGACGTTCATTCCTTTCAAAATTAATGATGAGATATAATCAATGAATTCAATATTAACTAACTGTTCTTGCATGCCTATTATGTCTCATCAAGGTACTGACACCAGTGTTCCATGTACGTATCAACCTTACTGCCCACCACTTCGCCTTGAAAGACATCTTGTCATATTTACTACCTAATTAAGTAATGTGGCATTCATTTGTACATTTAAAATAAATCATATTTGGCTTTTTAAACAATCATAATTCAATCCATTAAGCAACTTTATAAACTATAATTAATGTACTTCAGATTTTGAAAAATGTCTGGCGATATAAATGCTTACCTATCAATGATAAAAAATTAAAATGATGGCAAATAATGGTAATACATGCCCGCTTAAGTCGTACAATCCGCAAAAAAAAAGGATCTTTAATAAAATTAGCATTAATTAATGCAAGACACGTTGATCTCTACCCTTGTGGGAGCCCATTTGTTTCCACGTGCTATGTCATTAATTTCAAATATTTCATTTAACACTGTACCTGCACATTTACACAAACAAATTAGTAATAAATGAAGCTAACAGCTTCTAACAACACACGATCATTTCTTCGTGCTCCTGATTGTCATGAATCACTACAATCATCATTCAATTTTTTTTCCTTCCCTGATTCATCAACAACAACTGATTAGAAGATATTAGGAGTGATCATGATTTATTTATGAAAACTTCAATCATTGGAATTTTCATCAGATCAGGTGCGATCAAGAACTACTATAAGCTTGAATCGCTTGAATTTTTATTCTGATCAAACATGATAAGAAGCGTTTTGTTTCCCTTTAAATAATTTCAATTATTTTCTGATCAAGCATGATTAGGAGCTATTTATGAACTATCAAGAACCAATGCTTTTGTTTCCATTCCGATCAAGCATGATCAAGAGCCATTATGAGCTATCACACCTAATCCGGCTATCAAAACTATTCATATTTATTCCTAGGAGGCTCTCTTTTTTCTTTCTTTCTTTCTTTTTTCAATTATTTTGCAAAGTAAACTGCCATTTTTGGTCTTCAATTTACTCTGTTTATTTGTGGCCATCTAAAAATGGATCTAAGGACCGACAATTTCACCAAAAGAAGAAAAATGTTCCTTAGTAAAATTCTCAATTCTTGCTTGAAGATCTATAACAAATTCCTCTTTCGATGTTGGGTTATGATAAAGCTTGAGCCTATGCCCATTTGCCAACATTTTTTCTCTCTCTCCATCTATATAGGTATTACTAAACAACTCCATTGTCAAATAATTGTGCAATCTCATATGGCTCAAGCCATCTTGTATGCAATTTCCCCTTAAATTCTCGAAACCTTGAATCAAACAACAAAGCCCAATCTCCTATAGTAAACTGCTTACTACAGATATTTTTATCATGCCATTATTTCCTTTGGCCTTGAATGATTTCATTTCGATGCAAAGCTTCATTTCTCATCTCATCCAACTTATTTAGCTGCATTATTCTATTCTTCTGAGCTTCAATAAGATCTATCCCTATATTTACATATGTTCTCAGTGTCTCTAACTCAAACTCAATAGGAAAGATAATATTTTTTCCATAAACTAGCTCATATGGTGAAAATCCAGTAGTTGTCTTCCATGTTGTATTATATGCCCATACAAATTTGGTTAAACTATCAGACCAGTCATTCTTTCTAGATGAGATTTTTTTTGTGAGAATATTTTCTAGCTCCCTATTGGTCACCTGTATCTATCCATTTGCTTGGGGATGGTAGGGTGATGAATTTCTGTGTTGAACTTGATATATATCTAGAAATGCTTGAAGCATCAAAGACATGGATTATGGCCCTTGATCTGACACAAGTGCTTTAGGTGCTCCATATATTTGTAGAATGTTCTTGTATATGAAATCTACAACTTTCTCCTCCTTGGCAGCTAGCAATGCTTTGAATTCTACCCATTTTGTAACATAATTAGTACATACAAGTATGCAATGATTTCTCTTTGATGGCGGATCTATTGGGCCAACAAAATCAATACCCCACTTTTTAAATGGCTCAGGTGAAACTTGTGTCTGTAGTGGCATTTATATTGATCTTGTAGGCCTCCCCATTCTTTGATACTAATCACAACTTTCTTATTATGGATTAATGTCCTACTCCTATTTCATCATGGCATGCTCTCAATATATCATATACTTCAGTTTCCTGTACACATCTTTGCATTACATGATTTGGGCACATTTTATACAAACAACCATTAATCCATTCAAATCGAGAGCTTTCCCTAATCAACCTTTTTTTCTATTTTGCTGAAAAATAAGGAAAGTTCCCAATTATTAAGTAATTTGCAATATCAGAAAACCATGGTGACTGAATAGATATTGCAAATAGATTTTCATCAGGAAATGCATCTTCTACAGGTTCATTATTACTCTGCAAAACCATTCTTGACAGAAAGTCAACTACAACATTATCTCTACTTGGCTTATCGATGATGGTTATATCAAAATCTTGTGTAATAAAAACCATCTAATTATACAAATTTTTTCATAAGATAACGAATAGTTTCATGGTTAGTATGCACAAAAGTCTTATATCTAGTTATGTAATGTCATAATTTATGTATAGCAAACACAATCACTAAAAATTCCTTCTCAGTGGTAGTGTATTTTAGTTATGTTGGGTTGACATTTTTGCTTACATAATATATAGCATGCATTTCTCCAGATTCATCCTTCTTCTAGAGAATTGCTCCTATTGCAAAGTTGGAGGCATTTTTATTGATATGAAATGGTTCACCCCAAACTGGACCAACAATAATGGGTGAAGTTGTCAAAGCTTGTTTAATTTATTCAAATGACTCTTGACATGACAAAGTCCAGAAAAATTCAGAGTCTTTCTTCAACAAGGTGAAGAGTGGACCTGCAATTTTACTGAATCCCTCAATAGATCTTCTATAATAACCAGAGTGTCCTAAGAAACTCCTTACATCTGTTTGACTCTAAGGTATGGGTATTTGTAAAATTATTTCAACTTTCTTTGGGTCTACTTTAATTCCTTCTTTTGACACGTGATGACCTAAGACAATTCCTTCTGTCATCATTAGAATTTTTTTATCATGGTTTAAAGACATTCTATGTTCTTTACATCTATTTAGGACTTTGTCCAGACTTTCCAAAGATTCTTCATAGGTTTTTCCATGGACTATGAAATCAGCCAGATAAACTTCCACGCATGTTGTTGTTAGGTCCACAAAAATAGCAAGGACAACATGTTGAAAGGTTGTAGGAGCATTAAATAATCCAAAAGGTAGAACCCTATAAGCGAAGGTACCCATGGACATGTAAATGTCATTTTATCTTGATCCTCTAAAGCTACCTGAATCTGGTTGTAGCCACTAAACCCATCAAGAAAGGAAAAATAACTACTTCCAGACAAATTGTCCAATACTTGATCTATGAAGGGTAATGGAAAATAATCCCTTTTTGTAGCTTTATTTAGCTTTCTGTAATCCACAAACACCCTTCATTTCCTATTTTCCTTAGGTACAATGACTAATGGAGAAACCCATTTGCTATAAGAAATAGGATAAATAAATCCTACCTGGAGTAATTTCTCTATCTCTCATTTCACAAAATCTCTTAGCGAAGGGTTGATTCTTCTCTGAGGTTGTCTTATGGGTTTGACATCCTCAGTATAGATGTATTGTGTACATATATCTAGATGGATTCCTCTGATATCCTTATAATCCCAAGCGAAGGCTTCTATATTTTTCTCCAAAATTCCTTTTAAACCTTCCTCTTGTTTTGTTGTTAAGGCACTGTTGATAAGTAGAGATTTATCAATTGAATTAGGATTTGTTTTGTCTATTCCTAAAGATTTGAGGGATCACCAATTAAAATTTTCAAAGGACAAGGATGCGGTAAAATTTGATGAAGTAACTGACTGTGATCAAATTTTATGTTTCTAGCAGAAGGGTAACATGTTAGAGCTTCTGAGTCACAACAACCTTCCAGGTCTTCCTCTTTTATGTCCATAGATTCTTGGTATTCCTCAACATGCTCTGCCAAGGTCATCATTGCAAGGCCCCTTATTTCCTCATCTTTAGAATTAGGATCATCAATCCAGATTTGGTTATCAGATGTTAAAGAAGGTTTTTCTGGTGGATACAGAGTTAATTCCTTTTGTCTAATCCCATTAGAAATAGTCATACTACCCGATCTACAATCAATAAGTGCAACAACTATTGCTAACCAAGGTCTCCCTAAAATAATAGGATAACCCATCTTTCTCTGCTTAGTTTGTAAAACAAGGAGGTGAATAGGATAATCCTAGGTGTCAATAGTGATAATGACATCCTCAAGAATTCCTTTAGGTTTTGTAATTGATTGATCAAATAATTTCATAACTGTAGTTGTTGGCTTGACATTCATAATTCCTATCTTTTTTGTTGTTTTAGTAGTAATAACATTAATGGTGGCTCCTATGTCAATAAGAATGTTCTAAATTTCAACACCATTAATGCAAAGAGTAACTACAAGACTTCCTGGATCACCATATTTATGTGGAATTAAATTTTTAGATAAAACATCAGACAACTTCCCTCCAACTTGAATTGTAGGGGGAAAATTATTTTTCCTTCCTGGTGTTTTAACACACAAGGTTTTGATTATTTGATTGATTTTTGGTATGTCACGAATAGCCCTTAAAAGGGATATTTTAATTTTTATTTTCTTAAGCTCATCAATAATCTAAGGATCAACCAAATCATTTTTATCAGCTTGCTCAGCCAATGGTTCTAGATGAAGTCGTGAAGGAAATGGTGCTTGTTTAGAATTATCTTTCTTGATTTCTTTTTCTATCTGCTTCACTAAATTTTGTTGTTGATCCTCCTTAGTTTCATTAGGTTTTGATGGTATAACCCTATTCCTTAAATAAATATCCTTTATTTCAATGCTATTCAGGTCAACTCTGTTAGGATCAACATTATAGGAAAGTTGTTGAGGTTTAACATTCTTAGGATTAGGAACTGGCCAAGTAGGTATCTAAGGATGATTGATTGGTTCAAAGCTTGAAGGTTGGTTTTGTCCAGTTATCTGATTCTAATTCCAGGGTTTCTTTTTCCCTTGATTTTTCTATTGGTTGATTCCTTGATTAGGCTGCCATTGGTTAGGCTGCCATTGTGTCTAATTTTGCTGCCATTGAGATTGATTTGGCTGCCACTGAGGCTGGTTCCATTGTGGATATTCAGGTTGTCCCCATGGTGATAGCCAAGGGTTTTACATGGGTGGAGGTGGATTTTGCATTTTCTGAGGATTCCACTACGATTGGGGGTTCCATTGGGAAGGAGGAATCTATTGGTTACTCCACTGATTTGAACCCCAATTAGGATTATTTCTAGGCTGACCAAAGGTGGAGTTAAACTGTCTCTGTCCTACAAAATTCAATTCCTCTTCTACTAGTGTTGGCATTTTTAACCGATTCCTAATTTTAGGAAGGAAACTACACTTTCTAGTAGAATATTTCTTTTCACATATCTCACATAGATCTACTTGGTTAAGAGGATATTCTCTCAGCAGATGCTTATCCCTGCATTTAGGATAATAAATGGAAAAAGGTTCATCTGTTCTTTTATCTGGTTGAGAACTAAGATGAAGGAGAATATCTGTTTTTAGGTTTGCAAGTTCTTCCATAACTTTGGAAACATCAACAGAGGAATCCTTGCTCCTTCTCCTATAACCTGGTCTTATTCTGGAGTAATTCCTACAAATCTCAATGATTTCCTCAAATTTCTGTTTATTATTATCTCCTTTCCCTATTAGATTCAAGGCCTCTCTACAATCATCATCAATTCCCTTTAGAAAGATAGATTTACTAATTTCTTGATCTAATCCATTTCCACACCTTTATAGAACAAATTGATACCTATCTACATAGTCCTCTAAACTCTCATCTTCCAACTGCCTCATTTTAAATAGTTCTTCCTTTCTATCCCTGACTTTGCAATAATCCTAGTATTCATCTACAAAATATGTTCCTATTTCATCCCAATTGTTTATTGAGTTTTCATTCAATCCCATAAACCAATGTAAAGATGATTGCTTAAGAGTGGATGAAAATAATTTCATTTTTTGATTGTCAGATGTATAATCATAAGTTTGACACAATAATTTTAACTTGAATAAAAACTGATCAGGATCTTCCAAAGGTTTCCCACGAAATGTAGGCAAAATAGAGGGTGATATATTTTTCATTGGTGGTTCATTTGCTTGGAAATTTATGGAAATGAGAAAGGAAAAAGTTCTATTAGGAACCTCCTCCTCTTGATCTCTATCTCCCATATTTTTTGACTAGGTGGATCCTGTCCTAGCAGAGGGCGAACTCATAGTACTAGACTGGGATCCTTCCAGATAAACCTCTAAATCTCCTCTTACAAGTCTTCCAAACTAGTCTCTATACATGTTCATTAACTAATAGATAAATTGTTACCAAAACTTAAGGCTTTAGATTTTATTTTGAAGCCAAATCTTCCCCAAAAATGATGCCAAAAATGATGGCAGGATGTCGATGCTGTCATAATTCCTACTCATTCTAGCTCGATTAGGAGTGTTTCAGAGTTATTTTTGCTTGATCGAGAGCATTTTATGTGCTATACCTATTTAATCAAAAGTGGTTCTATTTAATCCTCGTATTTCTTCATTTACTCTAAATAAAATTTAAAATGGAAGTAAAACAAAGAGGGTTTATTACAAGACAATTCGGATTATGAAAGAATGGAAGATTAATCTTATCTACTTTGTTGAATTCTAAGATCTATTTATAATTGAACTAATTTCTTTAGAAATAAACTATTCCATTCCACACTTCACTAAATTGACAAGTAAATGTTCCTCTTTGCATAGACTCCATTAAAATGATAATCTAGGATATTTAAGATCTGTAGATGACTCTTAACTGAGAAATAAACCATGGAAAACATAAACAATAAAATAAACTCTAGTCTAGGATTTTTCCAACACACAACAAATGAAATGATTCCAATATCTAAGATAGAATAGAAAACATAACATATAACTAACAAATGGACTTAACATCTACATGATCACCTTCCCTTCAAAAATGGACTATTCTACTTTTGGAAAAATTGAGCACAAAGTTGAAATCATCTTCTTTATATTTCAATAGAATCTTCCCAGATAGGGACATAGTACAAAGAAACTAATTCTAACTTAAAATGGGAAAAAAATTTATATGAAAAGGATCAAAAAGTCAATACAATCTAACATCCAACTATGTTGGATCTGGATATAAATATCCATCTTTATTTCAAAAACAAAAGATAAGCGGGAAAAAGTCTAATCCTAGTATAAAAAGATATCCTAGCTTGTAGGAACATAATTGGTGAGGATCCTTGTAACTACTTTCAGTTGTATTGATTTCTAGATTTCTGAACTAGACGTGCTTTGCTAGAGCTTTGGTTGGAGTTGGTAGAGTCTTCATTGGACATGATGAGTCAAAAGGAGATTAGTGGATAATAATTCATTTAAGGATGAGTCACAAATAATCCAACCATTCATCACTTTTAAACAAAAATAGTTATCATTTGGCTGAGTAATAAATATCAACTCTAGTTGCATAATATAGGTGCACATATCATAAAACATTTATAGGTAAATCACCACATTAATCATGTACTTAACAAAAATAAGCATTAATATTGACCATTCATATTCTATGTCTTAATACCTCATCATATACTAATTTATTTTATAACATATTTAAGAAATAATATTATATAATTTTAAAAGATATTATAAGAATTTACTTATATTTTTAGAAGATAGATTTAAAATTTTTAAATAGTGTTTAACATTCTTTCTTGAAAATATTATAAAAGTGTAACTTGATAAATTTAAATTTGAGCTATATCATATTAGACTAAAAGAATTATAAGTAAAATTTCACATGTATTTCTCTAGACCTCATCTCAGTCAATCCCTTATGGACCTTTTAATCTAAAGATAATAAAATCTCCTAGTGAAATGAGAAAAAAAATGAAAAGTAATTTCAATTTATTTTTCAAAACTATAGAAGGATTTGTTTTTGTGATTCTTGAGAAAACATGTTATGTGACCTTGTTGTATGCCTTTAGAGAATTGTTAAATGGATATTATTAGATGAGATAAGATAAGTGTAATCAGTTGAATTGTCATAGGGGATCACAACTCTAGATCATGCACCTACCCTTGAAATGGATGAAGATAAGCATTCATTGGATAAGACCGACTATTACATGGCTGTAAGTGATTAATCTCTTATATGCCATTCTATAATTTATCTTTTATATTCATATGCATATAATTTATTGTATTAAAGGTGGAGCTCTAATTTTTTTTTAGAGAGGATGTCAAGTGAGCAGGTTCAAAATAAACCATCATTAATTGACTCTCCAACCACTATATAGTCTGAATTTTCCTAGAATCTTCCGTTCTCATGGAGAGGATTGATAAAATTATGAATTTATTCTATGGCTATAAGGAAATTTTGTACATATATATTTGTATCATTGGCATGTGACAATGTATGCCTATATAGATATTTTATAAACCTATATTGCTTTCTTGTGCATGTATCATAATTTTACCAACATATAACATTGTATTCCTATATGGATTTTTAGTTAATAATTTAATTTTTGTTGATGTAACATATATTTTTTATATATTTGATTACTTGATAATACCGATTTGATTCATTTTATTACTTTTTTATTTGCTAGAAATATGTCAGCCTCCCGTCTAATTTCAGATTTATGACACAAACTTTAGAAAAAAACAACTTTATCTTGTTCTAATAATTTATGATTCACCCCTTGGTTCAATTGATCCTTTTGGTTTATCTTAGGTATTGGTGTGTAATGCCATTTATCTATAAGTTATATTCTTCTATATCTACATGCTTTTGAATCTTGTGTGGTTTGGTAGTCCCTTGGAGTATTCCTAGTTCTAGACATGATCATATCCCTTCATGTTTTATGAGTGTATTGTATGATTAGAAAAAGGTTTTTTTCTATTGTGTGTTTGGTATTTTCATGATCATAGTATCTTAATATAATTTGGTATTTTTTTCTAAACTATAACTATCTTAGATGAATTTCCTTGGATTTTATATTCTTTGGTATCGATTATTTTATCATGAAGAGGGTTTTAGATACATCAATAATGATTTGGTTTGATATTTTCACTTTTATTTTTCCTTTGAAACTCCTTTGGAGTGCTGTTAGAGTTTATTAAAGGGGATTAACTATGATATATTTTAAGCTAAAACTCAATATTAGGTATCCATTTTCAACTTAAGTAGGCTTCTATACCCCCCTCTTGAATATATTAAACCTTGTATTTACTATTTGGTATTTAGATGACCTTTTCCTTTGCATTTCTAATGAAAAACTCACAGGTTATTTAAGTATTTTACACTATGTTTTTTTGAGTTATGATTCTCTTGAATAATAAGATACTATAACTTGTCCACCATGGATAATATTTGACAATATATCCCTATGTTACAACTATTTCACCACCCATTATCCCATCTTAAGAGCCCTCTATATAGAATACATTCAACAAGAAAAGTAATAATCATACTTATAATCAATGCACTCAATAGACATTTCTAAGGATAGTGCCCAAGTTTGACTCTAGATACAAGAGTCAATAAAAAATTCAATGTAAAATCCATATGACCATTAATTTAATTCTAATTTTAGAGATGACATATATTGGTGTCACCCTCCATATTCATTAAATATTATTGTTAGTACATCTTTATGAGAGTATTGACATAATATTGAACATCATTCCCTATGTAGAAAAATGATTTTCATATAGCTTATAAGGATCAGGAGACTTGGAGGAAGAACTAAGGCCTCCAATAGAATACAACTAGCTAACACTGGCTACTCAGTTAACTTTCACTTCAAAAATTCCTAAATTCTTCTTTTCTCCTAATGTCCACTTGAATTCCTTTCTATCTCTCATCATTGTATCTATCATTGGTGTATAGATGGCACTGACGCTACTGACGAAATTCCTATAGAAACTCACTAGTCCATGAAAATATATTACCTTGTTGATGCTTAATTCCTCTGGGTTAATCTTCAATCGTCCAGTAGAAATAACAAATCATAAATAAACCAATTATGTTTATATGAAACTATTCTTCTCAGTGTTTAGCATCAACTTCTCTTCACTCAATTTTTAAAAGAATTTCTTGATATGTTGCAAATGTTGCTCTTTTCCCCACTGAAAATAAACATATTATCCAAGTAAACTATAAAAAACCTACCAAAGAGTTCTTTAAATACCTCTAAACATCAGCTACATGAATGTACTTTGTGCATTGGTCAATCTAAGAGATGTGACTAAACACTCGTACAACCCTTCATTTATCTTGAATTTAGTCTTCCATTCATATCCTTCTTCAATTTTGATATGATGGTATTTAATTTCCAGGTGTTTAATGGTGAAGTACTTGTCATCACTCAAAAAATACCTAATTTCATCCATCCTTGGTAATGGTAATGTGTAATTGATAGTGATCTTCTTGATGGAATCTTTATTATGTACACATCGTCCATTCTCCATCTTTCTTTTGTGCTAATGTTGTGGGTACCACACAAGGTCTTAGAATTTCTTGGATCAATTTTTTCTCATTAGCACCTACAATTTAATATTTAGATTCATATTCTCAACTAATGTCATCCAATGTACTACTTTATTTGGTAAACTAGGTCTATGTAAGAGATCTATGTGATGATTGATACTCCAAATTGGTGATAGTATTTTTGGTACATTCTCTTATATAATATGTTGGTATTTTGATATAAATTCAAATAATTCCCTCTACAATGGTTCCTCTTCCTTTTTTATGGTAATTTATGCACTCTAATTTCCATAGTTTCTTGGAATTAATGCAAAACACATATTTTCATATATCATTCCATCAAAAAATTCCTTCCATCTACCATACAAATTTTTGAATTACCTCACACTTCACTCTTCCATTTCTCCTCTAAATGTATCAAGATATCATTCTTCCCATTCAAGGTCATAGTGTAGTTATTCTTTCTTCCATCATGAATTTTCTTCCTATTGTATTACAATGGCATGCATCTATGGGAATGATATCACACAAAACATCATCATTATATGATCCTATAAGGAGTTTCACAAAACATTGTTCACTTAGCAGCGTCTTGTGCTCGTCTTGAATCCATACAATCCTATATGTGTTTGGGTGTTACATCATCTTCAAATTCAACTTCCTTGCCATATCTTCAAAAACCAAATTGTCAATACTACCACTACCAATGATAACTATACAAAACTCACCTCCTAATTTACATTCCATTCAAAATAATATTTTCCATTGCAGAGTTCCTTAGTTATCTCAGTTTGCAATAGATTTCTCCTCATTAATTGAGTAGGTTCAAGTGAGTAGGTTCAAAAGAAACCATCATTAATTTACTCTCCAACCACTATATAGTCTGAATTGTCCTAGAATCTTCCGTTCTCATGGAGAGGATTGATAAAATTATGAATTTATTCTATGGCTATAAGGAGATTTTGTACATATCTTTTTGTATCATTGGCATGGGACAATGTATGCCTATATAGATATTTTATAAACCTATATTGCTTTCTTTTGCATGTATCATAATTTTACCAACATATAACATTGTATTCCTATATGGATTTTTAGTTAATAATTTAATTTTTGTTGATGTAACGTATATTTTTTATAAATTTGATTATTTGATAATACCCATTTGATTCATTTTTTTATTTTTACTTGTTAGAAATATGTCATCCTCCCGTCTAATTTGAGATTTATAACATGAACTTTAGAAAAAACAACTTTATCTTGTTCTAATAATTTATGATTCACCCCTTGGTTCAATTGATCCTTTTGGTTTCTCTTAGGTATTGGTGTGTAATGCCATTTATCTATGAGTTATATTTTTGTATATCTAGATCATTTTGAATCTTATGTGGTTTAGTAGTCCCTTGGAGTAGTCCTAGTTCTAGACATGATCATATCCCTTCATGTTTTATGAGTGTATTGTATGATTACAAAAGGTGTTTTTCTATTATGTGTTTGGTATTTTCATGATCATAGTATCTTAATATAGTTTGGTATTTTTCCTAAATTATAACTATCTTAGATGAATTTCCTTGGATTTTCTATTCTTTGGTATTGACTATTTTATCATGAAGAGGGTTTTAGATACATCAATAATTATTTGGTTTGATATTTTCACTCTTATTTTTCCTTTGAAACTCCTTTGGAGTTTTGTTAGAGTTGATTAAATGGGATTAATTATGATATATTTCAAGCTAAAACTCAATATTAGGTATGGGATTTAAACTTAAGCAGGCTTCTATACACCCCTCTTGAATATATTAAACCTTGTATTTACTATTTGTGATTTAGATGATCTTTTGCTTTGTATTTATAATTAAAAACTCATAGGTTATTTGAGTATTGTACACTATGTTTTTTTGAGTTATGATTCTCTTGAATAATAAGATACTATAACTTGTCCACCATGGATAATATTTGACAATATATCCCTATGTTACAACTATCACCACCCATTATCCCAACTTAAGAGCCCTCTATATAGAATACATTCAACAAGAAAAGTATTAATCATACTTATAATCAATGCACTCAATAGAAATTTCTAAGGATAGTGCCCAAGTTTGAATCTAGATATAAGAGTCATTAAAAAAATCAATGTAAAATCCATATGACCATTAATTTAATTCTAATTTTAGAGATGAAATATATTGGTGTCACCCTCCATATTCATTAAATATTATTGTTTGTACATCTTTCTGAGAGTATTGACATAATATTGAACGCCCTTCCCTAAGTAGAAAAATGATTTTGATATAGCTTATAAGGATCAGGAGACTTGGAGGAAAAACTAAGGCCTCCAATAGAATACAACTAGCTAACACTGGCCACTTAGTTAACTTTCGCTTCAAAAATTCCTAAATTCTTCTTTGCTCCTAATGTCCACTTGAATTCCTTTCTATCTCCCATCATTGTATCTATCATTGGTGTATAGATGGCATTGACGCTCCTGACAAAATTCCTATAGAAACTCACTAGTCCATGAAAATATATTACCTTGTTGATGCTTAATTCCTTTGGGTCCATCTGCAATCGTCCAGTAGAAATAAAAAATCATAAATAAACCAATTATGTTTACATGAAACTTTTCTTCTCACTGTTTAGCATCAACTTCTCTTAACTCAATTTCTAAAAGAATTTCTTGATATGTTAAAAATGTTACTCTTTTTCCCACTGAAAATAAACATATTATCCAAGGAAACTATAAAAAACCTACCAAAGAGTTCTTTAAATACTTCTAAAGATCAGCTACATGAATGTACTTGGTGCATTGGTCAATCTAAGAGGTGTGAGTAAACACTTGTACAACCCTTCATTTATCTTGAATGTAGTCTTCCATTCATATCCTTCTTTGATTTTGATATGATGGTATTTAATTTTCAGGTGTTTATTGGTGAAGTACTTGTCATCACTCAAAAACACCCTAATTTCATCCATCCTTGGTAATGGTAATGTGTAATTGATAGTGATCTTCTTGATGGATCTTTATTATGTACACATCGTCCATTCTCCATCTTTCTTTTGTGCTAATGTTGTGGGTACCACAAAGGCTTAGAATTTCTTGGATCAATTTTTTCTCATTAGCTCATACAGTTTAATATTTAGATTCATATTCTCTACTAATGTCATCGAATGTACTACTTTATTTGGTAAACTAGGTCTATTCATGAGATCTATGTGATGATGGTTACTCCAAATTGGTAGTAGTATTTTTGATACATTCTCTTATATAATATGTTGGTATTTTGATATATATTCAAATAATTCCCTCTACAATGGTTCCTCTTCCTTTGTCATGGTAATTTATGCACTCTAATTTCCATAGTTTCTTGGAATTAATTCAAAACACATATTTTCGTGTATCATTCCATCTAGAAATTCCTTCCATCTACCATAAATTTTTTTGAGTTACCGCACACTTCAGTCTTTTGTTTCTCCTCTAAATGTATCAAGATATCATTCTTCCCATTCAAGGTCATAGTGTAGTTATTCTTTCATCCATCATGAATTTTCTTCCTATTGTATTACAATGGCATGCATCTATGGGAATGATATCACACAAAACTTCATCATTATATGATCCTATATGGTGTTTCAAAAAACATTGTTCACTTACTAGCATCTTGTGCTCATCTTGAATCCATAAAATCCTATATGGGTTTGGGTGTTACATCATCTTCAAATTCATCTTCCTTGCCATATCTTCAAAAACCAAATTGTCTATACTACCACTACCAACGATAACTTTACAAAACTCTCCTCCTAATTTACATTCCATTCAAAATAATATTTTCCATTGCACCAGTTCCTCAGTTATCTCAGTTTGCAATAGATTTCTCCTCATGAAGAATGATTCATATTTCTTAGGGTTTTGAATAGTTCATTGTGACCCGAGGAGTTATTCCTCTACATATTTCACTCTTGTGTTACTCTCCCCTCTTTTAATAGCACTCCCTTTGTGGCATTCAAATGCTCGATGTCCTCAAAATTTTAAATAGATTCCTCTAAATGGTTTCTTGTCAAACCCCTATTAATCCTCTAATATCCATCATTATGGTAGCTATTTCTAAGTCATTTGTTAATGTGGTAGGAATTTCCATTGCTTCTCCCTTATGAACTATGAAAATTCTTTTATTTTTGTGATATAGATTGAATCCTTTTGTGATTTTCTCTAGAAATGGTCTTTTTTCACCATATTGCAGTCTACCTTTTTTAAATATTCCTCCTTTACCTTTCTACCTATTTTCAATTTTTTTTTCAAATTTTAGCACAAATTGATAGGCTTCTTCAAATGTTATCATCCTTACAAAACTCTGCTCTTTTTGGATGTTCATTCTATGGCCATTTATGTATCATGCCACTTTCTCTTTGTTGGATTTACTATGTCCAATCCTTATGAGATCTATGTGATGATTGATACTCCAAATTGGTGGTAGTATTTTTGGTACATTCTCTTATATAATATGTTGGTATTTTGATATAAATTCAAATAACTCCCTCTACAATGGTTCCTCTTCCTTTTTCATGATAATTTATGCACTCTAATTTCCATAGTTTCTTGGAATTAATGCAAAACACATATTTTCATGTATCATTCCATCCAGAAATTCCTTCCATCTACCATACAAATTTTTGAATTACCGCACACTTCAGTCTTCCGTTTCTTCGCATATTTATATGATCCTATATGGAGTTTCAAAAAACATTGTTCACTTACCAGCATCTTGTGCTCATCTTAAATCCATAAAATCCTATATGGGTTTGGGTGTTACATCATCTTCAAATTCATCTTCATTCCCATATCTTCAAAATCCAAATTCTCTATACTACCACTACCAACGATAACTTTACAAAACTCACCTCCTAATTTACATTCCATTCAAAATAATATTTTCCATTGCACTAGTTCCTTAGTTATCTCAATTTGCATTATATTTCTCCTCGTGAACAATGATTCATATTTCTTAGGGTTTTGAATAGTTCATTGTGACCCGATGAGTTATTCATCTACATATGTCACTCTTGTGTTACTCTCCCCTCTTTTAATAGCACTCCCTTTGTGGCATTCAAATGCTCGATGTCCTAAAAATTTTAAATAGATTCCTCTAAATGGTTTCTTGTCAAACCCCTATTAATCCTCTAATATCCATCATTACGGTAGCTATTTCTAAGTCATTTGTTAGTGTGGTAGGAATTTCCATCGCTTCTCCCTAAGGAACTATGAAAATTCTCTTATTTTTGTGATATAGATTGAATCCATCCTTGATTTTCTCCGCAAATGGTTTTTTTTCACCATATTGTGGTCTACCTTTTTTAAATATTCCTCCTTTACCTTTCTACCTCTTTTCAATTTGTTTTTCAAATTTTAGCACAAATTGATAGGCTTCTTCAAATGTTATGATCCTTACAAAACTCTGCTCTTTTTGGATGTTCATTCTAAGGCCATTTATGTATCATGCCACTTTCTCTTTGTTGGCTTTACTATGTCCAATCCTTATGATCACCTTATGGAACCACTCAATGTACTCCTTCACCATCTTCCCCATTTTCCTTAGATTTTACAATCTCTTCAACATTTCTGGTTGGTAGTTGTAGTGTCGAAAAATGTCATCATGTACATTTTAACACTTGATTTGGGAATAATTAATGATAAATTGGACTTGATATCACCTTGAGATAGTGGTATGAGGCTTTTTACACATCCACATTAGGTATTGGGCCCTTTTAAGCTAAATTAACTCAACTCTGCCCTAATTTAGTGTTGTAAAATATATTTATTTTCACCTTCACATTAAATTTAAGAGGCTTGTAAACTAAGATGGACCCAATCTAGTGTCGTAATGTGTTTTACATATTCATATTGGAATTAGGGCTCTTGTAAGCTGAATAGAATTATTTTTGCCTTAATTTAGTGTTGTAAAGTATATACATGTACACTTTCACATTGGATTTTGGGCCCTCTTACACTTATAACCTTCACATCATCATTAATAGGCCCCTATGACCTTATGTTATGCATCCCAAGTAATATTTCAATCAAAAACTTGACAATATCAACATATGAGCCTAATTTACGCACTCCTCGACATTTTTGCAATCAAAATAAGCCCTATGGGACCAGTTGACCACTTTTGGTGAATGAGTCCAATCCAAGTGGGACTGATTCACCCAGGTTGGCAAATGAGTCCCATTTGGCCTATTTTTAAGGATTTGAGTGGGAAATTTGAGTTTTAAGTTCAAATTTCTTCTATGTCAGCCTTGGGGATCGAATAAACGGTCATTTGAGTGCATTTACTATATAAAAAAGCTTTCAAATCACTATTTCATATAATCCTACATGATATCAAGGCAAGCAAGCAAGAGTTAAGAATTCCTAGACTTTATAACATCATCAAGAGAGCATTCAAGATAATTTCTGAGGCATTCAAAGGAAAAATTCTTTGCCAATTGTTGCGACAATTTGAGATCCACTATCATGTAAAGGATATCAAGAATCAAGCGTGTTGTTGAGCTAGTATTCTGATTTTTCATCCAACATCCAAGGTCAAGCATTGTTCTTCATCCGTTTCAAGATCAAGATCTACATCCTTCATGGCCACTTTATGGTAGATTATAGATTGACAAGACATCCTTCAAGGTATGACTATTCATGTTCCATATCCTATATTTCATGTTTCATGTTCATAATTTCATCATTTTTTTAATTACCTACAAGTGGTTTGACAAAGGAAAATAATCCCTATTCACTAACAATCAACAAGTTCTTATCTTCTTTACATGTGTGGCTGTAGATCTAGGTGTCTTGGAGCTTGAAGGATCTTTGACGATTAGGTTAAAAGCTTCAAGGAATTTTTTTAAGTTGTCTCCTCAATTGGAAGGTTCTCATATTCACAAAAAGCCACCTATAGGTCCAAAATTGGAAGTCTCATATCTGAAAACCTGGAGAATTAGATTGAGCATACTAAGAACATATTCAAACCTTGAAGTTCCAGAAAATCCAAGCTAGACTCATTTTCCACAAGTGGCGAATGAGTTACACTATAGATGTTTTAAAGAATTTTTTGTATATTAGGTACCCTTTTGCTTGAAACTTGCTTCTATGTAGAAATATAGAACTAGGAATGATTCACCCAGAATAACGAATTAGCCCCACTAGGTCAAAAAGTTAGAATCTCCAACATTTCAAAGCTCCTTCTAGATATCTTTAGATTCCCAAGTGCACACATTTCATTTCAGAGATTGTTATTCTGTTTCAGATACAATTTTATGTCATTTAGTACTAGTTTGTATCATATTAGGGTTTTTCATGTCATCTTGTATGCAATTGTCTTTTCCAAGTTTACACTTGTTGGCGAACCCCCTATTAGCTTATATTCAGCCCATAGAACAACCCTCTCGTGAGATCTCTTTCTCTTTTGCATTGAGATCTCAAGGGTTTGTTCTTGATTGAAAGCTAGAGAAAATTGCCCTCTTAGGTCCTAAACCATAAAAGAGGGGAGCACGACAATTTTACACCTTTCAGTAGTCACTCGGAATGAATTAATTCCTTATCTTTGTTATCATCCTATCCCACTTTATGATTCTTTCCTTTTCTCTCCTATTTTTGCCTAATTGAACCTCTGTCCACTAAATATTAGCATGACCTCACTTTTCTCATATTAAAAATAATCTTCCATATCATTTATCAAGTCAATTAATTCTTCAAGATTCAAATTAACAACATAATTATAAATTACAATTCTAGGTCACTTGTACCAATTCTAAAATTTGATTTCAACATTTTGATCTAGTCTATTTCTTCTTCTTGTTCTATGATTTTTTATTCAAAATTGGAGCTCCTAGTTCATCATCATCACTCTCATCCTCATGCCCAACGTTTAGACTTATCTTCCTTCTAGGGTTTAGACCTATCTTCTGCTACAAAATCCAATCAAATATTTTTTGACCTCATCGTATCAATCATTTTTCCATTCTTCTAACAACATAAGACATACTAGAAACCCTCCTTGATGGCATCCTTCCTTCAAATCTAGCGCAACTTACTGACATAAATGGTTGACTAAAAGGAAACAAATTCCTCATAGTCAACACTCTATTGAAAACACATAGGCTTCCTTTGCTTGATGATTAACTTACCCTAGGACATTCAAAAATGTCTTCACTCCCAAAGGATTAACAACTCACTATGATACCACTTGATGTAGTCATAGATGGAAGTTATAGGGAGAGGACTACCCAACCTTATAGCCAAGAGTTAACATGACAAAAATATTTTAAAATAGAAAGGATTTCTCATTGATTGGACACGTAAATAGATCTATAGTTATTTAATGGGTCAAGGGAAAACTATTTCTTTATTGGAAATAATAATAATAAGAAGATTTGAAGAATAACCCTCTGATGATTTATTCCTTGGGCCAATTCCCCTAAGAGAAAATAAAGAAAGATCTATTTTGCATCCTTTTCATAAAAGAAGAAGACCAATTTGGAGCTTGTACTGTAAAGAAAAATGGGGCTTAAATGATAAGATCCATATTTCTTAAACTAGAGGCCTTCGGAATAAACCCTATTCTTATTGTAAATATAATTTAATTTCCTTGGGTCCAGGAACTCGAAAGAAACATTAATAACAACTATTCAATAGAATTAATGACAAATTTATAAACAAAAATAAGTAAATTAAATAAACACTAAGGATCAGAGTTTGGATTTGTGGAAGCTTATTATATTTGCTACATACTCCTAATGGATTTATTACCACGCTCCAAGAACACACATGTATAATATATTAGACAAGCAACATAAAATAAATTGGGTATACCATATATCAAGAACAAAATAAAAATTAAATGGAGAAAGGCGTTGCCCTACAAAGGTCACCCCAATCTTGATGAAGCTGGCCTGTGGGAGGTGTGACGTATCCATGAAGGAAGATGGGAATGGTCTAGTATAATTTAATAATCTTCCTTTTATTTTTCACTCCAAAGTCTACCTCTATCACCTCAACTCAAAATTTGTAGCTAACAAGTTTCTAGATGGTTATTTGGAAACCTTTTTTTTATCTTCATAGGTTTTCCCCTTGTGTTGTTTAGAATAGAGCTTCATTGGATGACTACTCATATATCATTTATTTATATTTATGACCCATATGCCAGTTAGAGTGACTAGATGTGTCAAACCTTCTTGCTCTCATTCGAGGAACCTAAATCCGCGCTCAATCCCATGTAGATATTTTTGTAGCTAGGGTAGTCACATCAAAAATTTCATTCCTACAAATCTCTTCTTAAGAAAATGGAATGTGAAGTTCATTAGCATTTTTAGTAGCTTGAATGACAAATAAAATAAAATAAAATAAATAAATGATATGTCTCCAAAAGTGTGAGGAATATTTTTACGTATATTGGCATGAGTAGAAAGGTAGAGTTGATGTGGATTCATGGAGGGTTATTGTTGAGGTCACAATAGGTTCAGGTGACCCAAGATTTATGAACATGAAGGAAAAATTGTTGACCTGTGGTACACATGTTGTGGCTCATGCTATATTTATCTTGTAAAGTTTAATTCACTTTCATGTGTACTCTTCACCACTTTTACTAGCCTTTGAAATAATTATCAGCTATCTCAAATTTATATTTTGGCTATCTTTTGATTAGATTTATCCCTTAATGCGAATGAATTCTTTTTTTTACCTTAATTACTTAGTTAGATCTTAGTATGCTTATAGAATGGGTATTTGTAAATTCTTGAGAAATTTAATTATATGAGTATTATAGTGTAATATTCACATAGTTTGAATTCAAGATAATAGAATAACATTATTAAATGAAACATTACATATGGTGGCTTTACTGGATTGGATGGATTTCATTTGAATTGGGAACTTAACTAATTTGATAAAAATGGTTTTATTTTATTATACTTCAATTATTTTATTTAGTTTCGGGTTATATTCAATTAATTCTTTTAGAATTATATTTCATTAGTTCATCGTTTTATTAATTCTTATGAATTGATTCTTCCAACAAATAAATATGCACTTCTTCATGATAATTATTCATGGAGCTCCTTATTGGACAAGAGTTGGGGAATATTACTAGACCAAACATTATGTGATTAGAACAATTATCTATAGTTTTGTAGCTGGTTAAAATGGACCCCTAATAACATCTGTTCCATTTCATGTTGGATGGGTAGCATTAGCTATATATATCTATGAATATTTGAAGCGTTAAAATAATATTATTTACATTATTGTACCATTAAATCTCTCTCAACGGGGAATGATTTAGAACTACCCTCAGTTGTATTACATTTTTTCCTATGAATAGAACTTGATATGCCAATATTAATAAATCTAATAATAACTATGAAGAATATACTCGGATGCATGGTAATCTTTCGAAGGAATGAATATCATGTGTCTTAATATAGGCATTTCCTTAAAACTTTTAAGTTTAAAATATGGCATAAGATACCATATTAACAGATCCTTACTACTTAACGATCACTTACTTCCAGTACAAATCTCAAGTAGTAAAAGTCATAAGAAAATTAGAAAAACATTATTTTATGTCTAACCATGCATATTGTAATTTTTCATAGCACTGTACACATCTGTGAACTAAGGTGCTATACTAAACCCTTAAAAATTGCTTTAATATCATATATAGATATCCGTTATATATAATAATAATAAAATCATGTCTTATTACAATTATTAGTTACTTGTGGTGTGGGCACTATATATATTACAAATTGGCTCACAAGCTATCGTATGATTATTATAATCTCACATGCAAAGTAATGAATGCCTAATTATATTAACTTCCCCACTATTATCTATGTACTACCTAACTAACTCTCAATGAGTACTGGAGCAAGGCTTGTGCATTTGATCTTGCATAAGGAACTATCTGCATTGGCCACAAGGTACCCAAACAGTTGATGCAAAATGCGTAGCGTGGCCTAATTCCGACGATGAAGCTCCAAGAGTTAGTGAAATGCGTTGTAGTTCCATTCGAAGGTTACTCTAGCCTTGTTCTACCTTGTGATATGCGAAGTTTGATAATGCAAGTAATGAAAGAGGTTTTTATGTTTCACCAAATGAATTGAGTGTTGATTGTTCGATGTTTTTGATAAAAGGGTAAAAGGGGTTTTATAGGGACCCAAAACCACAAAGTTTACAAAATAGAGAAAAGATCACCAAGGGTCCACCAAAAAAATACAGCTGCCCAAGAAAAACCAGCAGCGAGCAGGCAAAAAAGATCAGGAGGGTCAGAAAGGAAAGGACAGCAAAAAAAGAACACAAAATTACTTCAGGGACCTAAGGACAGTCTCCGTCTCTACCTCCAAATCAGTAACCCCTTTCTTGAAGGTTTGAACCATTTTCGGGGTTCAGGGGGCCTTTCGCTTCAAATTGGCGCGGGTTGTGCTAGAAATGCCTCCATCCGTTTCTTGGATTTTATCTTCAGTGTCTTCTAGATCAACCACCAAGGATCCCTATTGGGCTTTGTCAAGCTTTTCAGTTATTGCATTGATTATTATAGGATTGTGTCTTGCTATTCGGTTGTTCTGTTCTACAATGGTTATGATGTTAATCCTTAGGCCCTCAACATCATTATCAGTGAACCTGTTACTGTGCACCACATCTTTCTTGCCCAACGCCGCAATCTTGACACGCATTTCCTCAGTCTCGCTTTGCAGGGCAAAATTTTTAATTTTAAGCTCATTGATTTTGGAGAAGGTCCAATCCAAAAGTTTAGAATGGGACTCGGAGTTGGTTTTAGCCAGGTACAGAAAATCAAGGGAGGGCTCTTCACCAGTGTTAACAGGGGAATTGTCGACATTCTGAATGTCCGGAACGGGGCGCACACAGCGCTCAGAAGTGTTGGTATCAGCTTCCTCCGGCTCTTAGGACTCTTCGGTGTAAGAGACAAGGCTTTTAGCCTGGGTAGTCTTGCCAGCAGGGCTGAACTTAGGAGGAGGACAGTTGGGGTCAAGAGCAACCCGGATTTTACCCGGATCCCTAGAAGGGCCAGCATGCAAACTAGGGGCTTTTGGGCCAGGGCTAGGGATAGGCAAATAATCTGAACCACTGGGCTCAGTATCATAACTAACAACATCAGGGTTGGCTTCCGAGGTAGCAGGGGCATGCACATGCAGATATTCAACAATAAGCCTAATTAACCCAGTATGGAGGATAGGAAATCTTTTGGGATCCTTTTTATTGTCCTCCAAACTTTTCTTCAGAGAGCATAAGAGATAATAAGGGATAGAAATCCTTACCTTGTGGCGGAAATGGTTGAGGAGGGCGAAGTGGTACCCGTAGACTTTAGTGAAATGCCCGCCCACTGTGATATACTCCATGATGGCCCGAAGGACCTTTCTCCAAATAGATTTTATGGAGTGAACATCAAAGTAACTGTTCGTAATTTTGACCAAGTTTTGCTTTTCCTTGTCATTTTTGGGGAATTTGATAACAGATTCATCAGAGTAAGCCCTATCCCTGAAAAACTTCTTCCCGTCAGTGGGTGATCCCGTAACTTTGGCAATTAACTCTTCGTTGAGCTCCACATTCCTGCCAAACAGAGTCAGGTTGCCATCATGCCAATTTTTGGCAAAGAGATTCGTAGCCTCCAGATCAGAACCATGAAGCTTATTGATTGTTCGATGTTATTAACTTATGATGATGATACATTTTGGTAAACTAATCCAACTCACCCAAACTTTGGATATGTTGACGATAAGAAATTCTAATCTCTAGCTCTCTTTTGGCAGTAAAACTAAGGTTATGTGGTGATAGGCAGTAAGGTTTATTGGGATGCTCGTACATCAAATTGGTGTCTCTATTTGATGTTGAAGGTTCTAGTGCCATAATTTAATTTGTCATATTCCTACTAGCATTAGTGGATGGTTAGTTCATCTCTCCCTAGGAACACAACATCTCTTTTCATCCCACCTTATTTACCTAAGGTGTATTATCTTAGCAACTCATATCAAGCTATTTATTTGCGCAAAAATATGACTCATGTTATCTTTATAGTTGACCATCATTCCTTTATTTCCCTCCCATTGTTACTCATACACCATCATTAAAATCAAACAGATTATATTGGTTTGTATCTAATTAAAAATAATCAAATTAATTTAAAAATATCCAAAAATTCACAAATTTACTAGCTATTTCAGAAAGCAAAGTAATGTGAAACAACATTAGAAATATCTAGCCATAAATGACACAGAATCTATATAAAATTATATATTGAATGTAAAATATGCGATTAAATGGTTAGCCTAACATAGGCAAAAGATGATACAATCAATCCAAACAAAAGAACTATACAAAATGATAAGAATAATGGTGAGCCCTCCTCCCCGCTTCCTACTATTCAAGCATCTTTCCATTTACTTCAAGTGTTCCTCACCTTTTATTTTTTTGTTTCTCCAAGTCCTTCGAGTTTTCATTTCATACATATGTAAGTTTATGAAAAAATTCAATTAAATTTCCATGTTATCATTAGATAAGTCTTTGAAAGATCCCCCAATAGTGTATATAACTAGTAATCTCCAATACACTCTGTGGTTCTAAGTTCACGAAGCCAACATCGTAGTCGAGGTTGCCAAATATTATTGAAAACAAAAAGAAAAGAACCAAACTAAAAAGAAAGCCTTATTCCTTCATTATTAGTGTAGGTGTGACATGGTGCACATTGTTATAGAGAAACCCCGATTTTTAGATCACTTAATTTAGCATCACTAATAATCTGCACAAGAACATTTTGTCTATTTGAAATGATAGAAACAATTCACATCTCTCACAACAATCTCTCGTACAAGAATCTTGGAGATAAATTTTGTTACAATGTGGTAATCAACACATACTCAAAGGATCTTAACTATAATAGTTGTTCTAGGGGTACGTCTAATGAAACAAAAGAAGCTTCTATCTTTTCACCATAGTGGCAAAGTAATGATATTTTTTTCCACATTACTAAGTGTCTTGAATTTGTAGGATGTCTTGCTTCGTTCATCTCCCGGGCTAATTTCTCCGACTTTGCTTAGATCTCCTATTTAGAGGGGCCCTACCTATATATTGGCAATGATCCATATATGCTCGCTTTCCGTTCATATTCTATTTAGAAAAACGATGACCTTGAAAGATGAATCGATTTAGGAAGGGCTTGGATATATCCCTTCTTGTGCTTAGGCCACCTCACCAGCATCAATGATAATTCTCTTTCTTTTTTGAAATCCATTTCAGTAGAGCTTTCTTTCATAAGAAACAGGTATGGTTTTTCTTTAGTCAATCTATTATGTATAGCTCTTTTTCTTTTTCAATTAAGGTTCTTTCTTTCTTTACTTACGAACAATCATTTTGATGCCAATCTAGTAGGCATCTCGACTAATTAGAGAGAGAAAACAACAATCAACCTAGCTTTACTGCATTCTTCCCCTTTTACGAGGCCTTGCCATAAGGAAGCTTACGCTTTTACTGTATTGTTCCCCCCTCGGGGCAAATTTAGAAATATTGGAAAAAACATCAAGCAACCATATTATTATAGTGCTAATAAGCAGCAGTTTGAGTTAAGCCAATATAAATGCAGTCGCGTCCGTTGGATAATTATAGGAGAGATACAATTTGAGAGAATATATAAATCTCGCGCTACGTTCCTAAATTGCATATCAAAGCGAGCAGCGAAACCAACAAGAATCCATATGGCTAAGGCAATGGAAGCGCTTTTGTCAGTGGTCTTGTTGGTGTTTTGCGGTCAGGTGGTTCATGGAGAATTCGATTACAGAGATGCTTTATCTAAGTCTATCCTCTTTCTAGAGGCCCAACGGTCTGGTAAACTCCCACAATCTCAACGAGTAAAATGGAGAGGAGATTCTGGCCTCACTGATGGGCACTTGCAAAACGTAAGCAGAAGCAAAAGTAGAAGTGGATCCTTATTAAATTGTTTGCAATATGCTGATCATGCTGTCACTCTTCACACCTTATAAATGTTGTACGCAGGTTGACCTAGTTGGCGGTTACTACGATGCAGGCGATAATGTGAAATATGGGCTTCCCATGGCATTCACTATCACCACACTCGCTTGGGGGACACTCGATTATGAGAAAGGGTTGAAAGCTGCAGGAGAGATTCAGAATGCAAGG